>JALDNG010000087.1:925000-1394234 GCA_024349245.1 Neodontobutis hainanensis | reverse complement strand
GTTTTATTAACTGTTGTCTGACGGTATTGTGATTACAACTTTAAATTAGGGCTGGGAATTGGTAAAACTATTTTATTTTTTTTTCCTTTATATAAAAAAAAATTTCACAAAGAAAATCATAAATTAATAAAGCCCAGTCTAAGGATGCAAAATTATTTTACAAATAACTTAAATGGTGTGTGTTTATTTAGCACTTTTTTTCTACCTGGCTGTACCAAAGCACTTTACATGATGCTTTTATTCTCCTCATTCACACACTCACACCTGAGGCAGACAGTGGGGGCTTACAAACACAAGGCGCTCATAGCCTTCTCTGACCACCACCAAACTCGCCTCTACAGCCACACACATTCATCCACCAGAGCTGTAGTAAAACAAATATGAAACCTTTTAATAAAATACAGTAACTTAAAGTGCATTACCAATACATTCACTTGTGTGAATGAATTCTGATTGTTCCAGGTTCAGATTGGAAGCAATGATTGAAAAAAACACTATGATTCATTAGCTTAAGTTCAATGTAGTATTGATAAGAGATCCAATGGCAATGGGCTGACAACAGAACATTCACCAGATTTCTTCTCCTGCCATCACCCCCAAAAATCATTTGTGCACAAACTTTTTTTTATCACTATATGCTACACTCCCAAACCATCCCTTCTCGACTCTCTCTCAGGGCAGGATTTGAATAATACATTTTTTTTTGTTTGGCCATTATAATTAATTTACTTTCAATCATAGTTACTGGTTGGATGAAGCCTTTTGTCAAACAATTGTTTTTTTAGTGCTGGGCAACGACTTGAAAGAATTTAATCGCAATTAATCTCACAAAGTTCTGCGATTAATTGCGATTAATTACATTATACAAAAAATTAATAAGAATAAAAAAATTGTGTATTGCATATTTTTATTTTGAACATACTGCTTGATAAACAAAAGTTATAAACACTTTAAACAAATAAGGTGCTTTTTACAGCAGTTAGCAGTTGAAATATTTCTTGTGAATCTCAACTTAAGCTTTAATGTAATCAAATTAAATTAAGTTTAAAAATTAAGTTTGGTAGTTTTATTGCAGATTAAATAATACAGTTCAGCAAATAGATGATGGACATGAACCAGAATGCATAAACAGATAAATATATAATCTCAACCGTTCAGTATGCTTTGTGTTGCTTTGCGGTCAACAAAAATTGCGGCTACCCGTACCTGACTCTCAACCACCTAGCCTCCCAAAAATGCACACTTTTACAGACCTATATGCACGTGCCTGCACTCCCGTGAGCTCCGCCCCCTCATCACCAGACCAACACACACACACACACACACACACAGTGCACCCATGCTCTGTCTCCTACAGTCTGTTTTGTGTTTTCATTACAGTCAGAGCATGTGAGTGCAGTTCCTGCTGTTCATCAATATAATGCACTGTAACGCTGCAAGATAATTATGGTTGCCCAGCGATGTCCAGTAGTCTTTGTTGAGGGCAAATGTTGGTGCACGTTGTAACGCTGTCGCTTTTGTATTCCTCTCCCTTTCATACAACTTGTGTATTCTTCTTGTGACGGTGCGTCATTAGGGCGGCTCAGACGTGCAGTCATTCATTGTGATCCTAAGAATGTTCTTCAGACAGACATCTTTCACAATATTAATCGGCCAACGTTAATGCACGATAAAATTATTGTTGACGTTAATTCGCATTAACCTGCCTAGCACTACTCTTTTTAAATCATTATGACAACAGAAACTACACCAAATGACCCTAACTAAAAGTTTACATACCCCCAGATCTATCAATTCTATCAACCCCAGATCTATTCAACTAAGTTTCCTATGCCTTTCGTAGCTCACACATTCCCAAAACATCAGCAATCCAACTTCATGTTTCACAGCAGGAATGGTGTGCCATTCTTTACAGGCCTTTTTGACTCCTCTCCAAATGTAACATTTATGGTTGTGGCCATAAAGTAAAATTTTGGTCTCATCACTCCAAATAACTTTGTTCTAGAAGTTTTGAGGCTAATCTCTGTGCTGTTTGGCGAATTTTAAACGGGATGCTTAGTGGCATTTGTGTAGTAATGGCTTGTCAACCATGTAGTTCATTTTTCTTCAAGTTCCTTCTTATAGTGCATCTTGAAACAGCCACACCACCTTTATTTGTGGGGTTTTCTTTTGTATCCCATACAATGTTCCTGGCAGTTGTGGCTGAAATTTTTGTTAGTCTACCTGACGTGGTGTGGTTTCAACAGAATCCCTCATTTTCCACTTTTTAATCAGAGTTTGAACACTGCTGATTGGCATTCTCAATACCTTGGATATCTTTTTATATGTCTTTCCTGTTTTATACATTTCCATTACCTTTTCCCACAGATTGTTTGACAATTCTTTTGCTTTCCCCATGATTCAGACAGAAACATCAATGCAGCACTGGATGAGAGATGCAAGGGTCTGTCAGTAAAAGAGTAAAAAAAAGGCACAAAAAAAATCACACATTCTGCCAGTGTATGTTATGCGCACAACTGTGTGTGTTTCATAAGACTAATCTCCATTGTGTGAGCATTTTACTTATTTTTTTATAAAACTCCTGTATATCTTGTTTTTTAAAATGGTCACTTGACATTAAATAATATACATTCATTATAGGGTGTCATCTTTTACCAGATGAACCAGAGGCATGGTTCTTTTTCAGTTTCTCTAAGGTTCAGCTCAATGCAAGGGCTGGAGATCAGACACGTGGTGTGCATCAGCCCCCACTAGGGGGTGGTGTTGGTTAAATGATGAAATTTAACCACTGAGAGTAAATAAAGAAGATATTATAATGTAAAAATATAAAAATATTTATTTTATTTTTAAATATAATATTAATTTTTTTGTTTGTTTGATAGTTACAAACAAATAATGGGTAAATGAAGAGTGTTTCCTGGTTTTAATGTCATAATTAACATTGCATTTATATTGTCCGTTGCAGGGCACCATCCATCCTTTTAGGAAAACCCACAGATCCATATTTGGGAAGCTCCGGCATGAGTTCACACTGGTGGCCTCAGACAGACGGGTGAGTCTAACATCACACCTTCAATTTACTTTCTCCAAATCCAAGAAAACCAGTCTTGTTATTATTCTGTATTGTGTCTGGGAGAATGCTTCCTTTTTATAAACCCATTATAATGTATGCTGGTTCAAATCTCCATCTCAAACTTAGAGACAAACCCCAGTAATCCTGTTTAGGACTAGGTCACCATGTTCCAGTGAAAACAACAGGAATCATAGACTGTCAGCTCTGAGATGATGGTCTCCTGGTTTGCAGTCTTACTTTCTGCTACATTACACCTCTAAGTAGCTTATTGTGGTGTTCTCTGTTATCTTTCTTTCTTTGGATCTGCTACTGCTTCTCTTGTGTTTTGATGCAAGAGTTTATCATTATTTCACCCAGACCTTTAGCAGTACCCCACAGTTACATTGGCAAACTATTGTTAAATAAGATGATGGCAGTATTTACAGTGTTCTGGAGGACTACAGGGAATGTCCTAAGTAGGGATGGGACGGTATGAGATTCTGACTGTATAATAACCATAAGAAGAAATATCACAATTATGATGGTATTTGATTACAATTTGTAAAGCTATTATTTTCCAGGTCAATTGGGCATAGATAAATGTTCTTTATTTATTTTCGTTATAGTCTTTTATATTATCATCTTTTCAAAAAATGACTGCAGTCACTTTAAGGCAGGGCTTCAGCTGTTGTTATGTCAGTCTCACATCTGCAGGACAGCAGCAGCATTTAGCTCCTATGTTTTGAAATGCCTACACAGGCTTTTTAATACTGCTTGAAGTTATTTTCATTAACAATCTCTCTGTTCTAATTATTCAGTAAATAGCACAGACACAGTTCTTCTGAAGCTTTGAAAGGATTTATCAGCAGTGTGTTGTTCTTTTCAGTGTTTTCTTTGTATGGATACACATTAAACCAACAACCAACTCTGATTGTCCAACTGTCGCTGTGTCTGAAACGTGATGGGGCAAGTGACGCTGAGATGGTGTGTAACTGAAGACGTAGCCACTAGTTCCTCCTGCTACAGTTAAGCCTTATCTGTGGATTTAATCAGACACCACAGAAATAGTCGGTGAACTTAAACACGCTTTCTCGTAGCGCTCAGTGAAACCCCTCAAACAAACACCAACAAAAATATAGCACTGTTCAGACTGAGCCTACCTGCTCTCTGTCCTGCCTCAGTCTTTAAAAGTGTCCCGTTCCTCGCCTCAAACAGTCTGAAGCGATTATCCACTCAAAACAAAGCCACAACTACTACTCTTTAGGTTTAATCTACATGAAATGCATCACTGCGCTCTCCCGTAGCACAGAGTCGTAGGACTTCACAGAGCTGCAGAGACTGGTCTGATTTCTGGTTATATTCTCCTCTACACTTTCCAAAAACTATTTTAATTGATCTCAGGGTCCAGACTTTGGATTTAAATGTTGCTGGAGCGACCTTTAACTTCTGGCTCTCATTTCTACTTTCCTCACTTGACTCCGCCATTTTCATGTGTGTGTCCGTCATCTACTTCCGCTTACAACAGCCAAACTCGCAACGCGCGTCTCCTCAATGAATAATGAATAGAGCATTTTATAATTGTCTTTTAAGATCGATACTTGCCAAGAGTGCATTGAGAATCGATTGCGAGAGTAAATCTCGCGAGATACGGCATATCGATATTTTGGCGCACCCCTAGTTGAGACCTACCTCCTCGGCGTGTTATGAGTTGTCAACCCTTTTATTTGAGGCACCGATGTGTTGACACAGGCAGGTCTGCTTACAGGGGACGTGCTAATAAGTGTTATATTTGCTGGCGGCACTGATAGGTGTATCTTTTAATAAACGATCCTGTCACTGAAACCTCTCACTGAAAAGCTCTCTTCAGTCTAAAGTGTTTGAGAATGAGGCACAAGGGAATTACAAAAGTTGATAAACTTTTGTTGGCAGTCTTGTCTTCTAGCTCTTTCTCCAGTGGGGGCAACCCTGTCTTAACCCTTTTACATTTATTTTGTCAAGTTCAATGTGAAGTTAATGAATGGGAACTGATAGAAACAAATGCCATGTCATGTTCTATAAGTGCTTGTCTTTGGTATTTTCTTGGATAAGGGAGCTTGAGATTGTCAAAATAGTTGTCCCAGTGTTTCCTAACAGTGTTTTGTCTCGTCAGAAAGCTCTCCTCTGTGTCATCAGGCCGTGACTTCCTCCATTATGTAAGGGTTTTATTTTGAGAGGGGAACACGCTGGCCCTGGAGACACACACAGCCCTGAATGTGAGAGCAGACTGAGAGCAGGGGAGGACGACTGAGTTTTTATTGCAGCTGGAAGTCAGACTACAGGGTTTAAGTCTGGTCAGGGTCTTCCACAGCCCCCACCCTCATAACTCCTCCGGTGGATACTATAAGCCTGGCCTTAGCTCACAGTGATGACACGCCTTTAGCTGAGGCTGGTGAATGATCCAGCAGAATGAATGTCTGGTGTGGTGCTGGAAGATGATGTAAGAGGGATTCTTATTTAGTACCACACCTGTGTTGTGTCCAAAGCTGTCACATGGTTGTGTGGAGATTGATCTTTATATCCTTTACCATAGATGGCCATTGAAATATGTTTAATCTTGGGCTCTGGTCACAAATAAGGTATCCTTGCAGATTTTTGAGGACAGAATTATAGCCATTAATTACATCCATTAACAAATCAGTCACACTTGGTGAATCACAAATTCACCAAGTTCCTGAGGATTATTTTGGATTGTTGTAATATTCTATTATGTAATGTGTTTTGTAGGGGGTATGAATTGTCTTGGGGTATGTGCAGTCTTAAGCAGTGGGTATGTTTTGTCTACAGGAAGTGTACAATATATTATTTTATTTTTTTTGTATGGGAATGGAGGGTCGACAGTATATTACTTGATTAATGTTGGTTCCTGATTGTCCAAGACAGATTTTTCCAACTGGAGACAATAAAGTCTTATCTTATCTGAGGCACATGATGGCACCATTGGGCAATAGTGCCAGACAATTACCAACCAATTTATTTTTGTGTCCCCACCTTTCGAAAGGTAGTTCACCATCCAAGGTGCTGAATAACAGTTTCTAGGTGGTGTTTTCCAGGCTTTGTTTTATTACATTTTATTACTGGAGTAAATTTGTATTACCTTTTTTAATTATTTTGAGATGTGTTTTCGAAAGTCATTTGTGTACTTGGATTTAGCAGCCTTGAAAATATCATGAGACTTCAAAATATATATGGACCTGTTTAATTTCTAAACTTTGGCTCCTGCCTTGTTTTTGGCGCTCAGCTCTCCTGTCAGCCGTCACACTGCAGCAGCAGGCCAGTGGGGGGCAGCAGAGCCTTGGTGAGTCACAGCCCTGCTCTGCTCCAGGCGCTGCTCATACGAGAAGGGGGCTGGGGATGTTTTGGGTCGAGCACTGTCTCTGTGTTTGCACACACAGCCCTGTGCCTACCCCTACACACACACGCACACACACACACACACACAGGAAGGGTCTTCCGCGCCTGTCGCTGGCTAGTGCTGTCACCAGACGCCCCTGTGCTGTCATAACACGGCACACCACAGTAATTGTAGATTTCACAGCACTCGGCGCTCCACCACGGCGTATGAGTTGGAGCAGAAGTGACAGGCAGAGCACACACAGACACACACGCTCCCCTGTTACTCTTCTACAGACTCGTTCAGAGACTTTTGAGTAGTATTTTTCTCTTCATTGAAAATTCTGCTGAATGTACATGCAGCTCACAGTGTGATGAAAAGGGCTCTGTAGGAGAATCAACTTTAGTTTCCCTATAAATCACAAAGCACTGTCATTATGGAAAAGAAAAATGTGACAACAATAATGGCTGTTTCCTCCAGTGTCACTACCAGCTTGATATTTGAACTTTGCACATTGGAAATACAAGGCTCTAGATTTACTCGTCAAAACAGGAGATAAATGGATATTAAAGACTGGACCGGGTCTAAAATAGGACTAAACTATGACTGAAAACATCTAAACAAATATTAATCCAGCATTAAACTTTTTTTTATTTGGACACACCAATGATTTTGACATTGGCAAAAAAGTACATGTGTATCACCTGGAAGAATACATTTTTATTGTGATACACCTTATTCTTTGCGATTATGATATTGTGGTAATATTGCAAAATAATATTAATTTAAAAAATATTGTGCTGCCCTAATAAACTGCTGCTGGAATCTCACGAGATTTGTTGGTTTACAAATCAAGAACTGCTCCAAGCTAAATATTCAAAGTCTGAACACTGGCTTTACCGACTCTTGTGTCCAATAATGTTGCAGCTCTGGGCTTGTTTTTAGGTTTTGAAGATGTAGCAACTGTTTTACTGTTACAAACGTAAACAACATGGAGCTGCTCTGATTGGATGAACTGCAGGTATCACTGACCAGGTATTCATTTAAAGAACCTGCCCTTTTGCAAATGCTTCAATGGGAGCCCTACCAGATGGTCCTGTTGGACAGACTATGTTCTGTGGAGCACTTCTGTCTGGTAGAGTTAGGTTACTTCTTTAATAGGAAGTCTTCAATTCAGAGAAAAACCTGTCCACTTTATAGAACCAGTTCTGTTTTATTCAACAGCTGTGTAATAGGGCTGCACAATTTAACACAGATTAATTGTAATCTCAATATCCACATTGCAAAGGATGACATTCTCTTTTTTTTGCCTCAAAATCAAATTATTATTATTATTATTATTATTATTATTATTATTATTATTATTATTATTATTTATTATAGTTTTTTTTATCTGGTTCAATCCAAGAACGTTCCAATTTAGACCGGTTTTCCCCCTTCCTCAGTCTATAATAGTCGACTGTTTTGGCCAGTAAATGACTCCTTCAATTCACTGCTTACAGCTCATATCTTTTATTAAAATATTTGAAGTGCTCTTGTGGCTCTGGTCAAACCCAGCTGCAGAGATCTTCTAACATCACTTTAAATATGTCGTAAACAAACTGGTGCTCAGTATTTTCCTCTGATTGTGACCTTCCCCAGAGCAGAGCTCTAATCAGACTGTAGAGAACACACAACCTGACCAGGGGCAGTAAGAATTCACCCAGCTCCGCAAACAGGGAACTGTAATGTTGTGGCCCATACTTGACTGTTTTCTGAGATTCACTCTGACTGACAGTGGTCCCGTTTCCTGTTAATCCCTAAATGTCATAATATTTATTTAACGCGACAATGTTTTTGAAAGTTCTGACTACTCTGCCTGGTTCTTTTGAGTCTTAATCTTCAGTAGACATGCCTTTGTTATTATGATGATTGTAAATAGGGCATCAAGGAAAGCATCCATTTGAACAGTTTTGGAAAATGTGCTATGAAACCAAAAGTTCCTGGAGTTCTTGATGTGGAGATTATTATGATACATTCCCAACAAGTGGCTCCTTCAAAACTGATAATCGACAGTATAACCCTCCTCACGTCCTCCTCATGGGGCCAGGACTCCCCTGCAAAAGAGACTTGTAATCTCAGTGGGACTTTCCTGGAGAAATGAAGGTTAAATTAAAAAAAAGTTCTATTTGGTTTTACTCTAGTTGACAGAAGCTTATTTTACATTTATTGAGATGGCTGAAGTAAGACTAGTGCTTCAGGTCAATGATTTAGGCATTATTATAAAGCCTTTTTGATACATTACTTGTGCTTTTAAGTGTCTGGGTAGTTGCCTGGGTTTTCAGTGCTTTTTTTTCCCCAAAAGATTCCTAAAAAGGACTTTATTTAGAGTAACCCGTTACTATTTGTTTAGCACACCGGAGGGGTTAATAGTTTAATTCCAGTAGAAAACCAATTGTGAGTACTATGTTCCCTGTTGTTTTTCCTCAAGACATCTTTTGTTTGTTGTCATTTTCAGTCGTGGAGAATCCTGCTGTTCGGAGCGCTCAACCTGCTGTGCACCGGCTGTCTGCTGATGTGGTGCAGCTCCACCAACAGCATGGGTGAGCATACACAACAACATGCACACAACACTGAAAACACAAACGGTGACGGGGGAGAGACCCGTGGACACATGCAAACTGACACACAGTGACCAGTGTGCACAGGCTGACAAAAAGAAAACACCGTTTGGAGACGCCAACGTGGACACTAACAGGCGGAGATACCTGTCCACACACGGCAAACGCGGATTGACAGATGCTCACACAAAGAAACGCACAGACAGACACCAGGAACCAGTCTTTAGGAAGTGTGTGTGAGCAGAGTCGTCTCACCACAGAGCCCAGCAGTGTGTGTGCACATTCCAGGGAGTCACATCAGTCAAAATATGGCACTTTAAAGGGCACGTGGAAGAAAGAGAGTCCTTCACAGCATCGTCACTGGCCTCAGGTGCAGCACTGAGAACACATCTGTCATATTGTGTTTTTTTTTTTTTTTTTTTTTTTCAACCAGAGCAGAAAGACAACCCTTTGCTTTTGTCTTACATTTGGATGTTAAAATATAAAATCATCACAATCATAAAAGTGTTAAATGTGTATAAATTTATGCTACAGAACATCAGATTCTCATTGTAGTTCAACTGGAATCGCGTTTAAAAGGAATTTCCAGAAGACAAGCAAACACCTAAAGTAGATAATGTGGTTAACAGTGGAACTACCTTGGCTAATAGTGTTGTTTTATAGTACACATTAACCTGTGAGACTTGTGGTTGCATCTCAAGTCCGTCAGGTCTCCAAAACAATGTGACGTCCCAAAAAGACACTGTAAATGAGTAACCCCTTGTGCAAAAGAGGAGTTTAAAATAGACACTCAACTTGAATTTTTTTTTAGTGCTTCACTGCTTTGTAATGTTGTGGAAAGAAGGTTAAGACTGGATTTGTACACAAAGACAGTAGGCTTTATCTGTTTAAAAAAAAAAAAAGTATACAAAGTTTTTACGTCATCCTTCACCCTGCACTGTATCTAGCAGTAGTTTGTTGGTGTCTGGTCCAGATATTTGGTTGAGTTCACACATGACGACTGCTCATCACCACTCAAGAGCCTCGTTCCATCAAACCAGGAGTTTTTGTAAGCAACCACTGCCAATCTCAAAATCAGGCTTTAAATTGTCTAACTAAGTTTACAGACACAATTTCACTTTCCAGTTCTACTGTGAAGAACAAGGATGACTGAAAGCAGTAGTTTGGGATTATGTAGTTTGCTGAGCCATTCTCTGTCCTTAGTTGTGATGTAGTTCTTGCAATATTCCAAGATTTGTTTGTGTTGGTTGAGATCAAAAAGTAGAACAGAATCTGACATTGTGTACTCTGCGTCTGCCGGTGCAGTGTAAAAGTAGGAGCCTGAGTTGTGCACACTGAAGTATTTGTTTCTGCCCGTCTGCCTGTCCCAAATGAAGTGCTGAGGTTTGGACCAACACATGCAGCTCAGATTGTTTATGGTCAGTGCGGCTTGTGTCTGCCACCAACATTAAATCCTCTCAGGGACTCCATCAGTCAGGAAAGCGCTGCCACAAAAAGAGCAACACGCAACCATATCCCGGCTCACTGATACTGCAGCAAAAGACGGCCATGCACAGAGGCGGCATCGAGTGACGCGCAGACAGGAAGCACCGGACAGAAGTATCGAACAGGCAGGGGAAGGCGACACCTCTGTCGATACTCAGCCCTGAAGAGAACAACAGCAGCAGACAATCACCGCCTCTCAGTACTGTCACTCTCACTGCTCGCCGAACTGAGAGAGGGGCTTTTGAAGTGCAGCGGGAGTGGGCTCAGGTTGATAGGGGCTGTATCTGCTCAAGTGGATCACAGGCAGAGCAGCAGCATTTTTTTTCTGTTTTCAGTAATGCAGTCATTTTAGAGATTTATGCAATTATAGTATTTTAACAATTTTATATATGAGAACAAGAGAGACAAATATGTCTATCATGGAATGATCTGTGTGTACCCTATAAAATTTTAAACCCAGTTGAACCTACCCAAGATTTGTCTCTACTACCCAGCTAAACAAAACCTAACAATTCCAGTCTGGGATAAGTGGTATCACAAAGCGGGTTTTCAACTCATTCAGTTAACCCTGGGTTTTTCTTTGGAGTGAGAGCACGCTCATGGGAAAAAGGTGAGGTTGGCACTTAACCAATCACAGCAACACGTTTTGAGAGAGTTAACATGAGGAAAAACACAAAGTAGGTTTCACTAAACTCCTGCAAAACCAATAGCATCAGAGACTGAATGAACAGCATATACTCAAAGAGTTAAATATTAACAACAGAAGTGTGGCGTCTGTTTTAAATTGCTGCATTAAAATATCAAGGAGTCTATTAATCTGTTCATCTCAACTTCTGTTACTGACTAATAAACCCATTGTGAGCACAATGTCATTCAGATGTTTAAACCTCTAAGACTAAGTTACAATATGACGTGACTTTACAGTGTCACTAGATCACTGTACATGTGTGCTCCAGTCAGCCAGCGCTTGTGCAGACATCGGCAACTTTTTTCTCATTTCTGATTGGTCAGTGTTTGCGGTTCTATCATCTACCTGCAAACTTAACCTGCTCTATAACAGCTTACCTGTTAATAACCTGATAATATTTATTTTTATATAGCGCTTTTCCACCTACTAGTAGGCACTCAAAGCGCTTTACATACATTAAACTATTTACCAGTGTTACAGAACACTCACTGGAGGCAATGTATGTTAAGCCCAAGGACACAACAACAGTATGCGGGGAAGAGAGGGATGTTATGATGGTTTGGGATATTTCGAGTGGGAATCGAGCCACCCACCCGCCGGTCAAAGGACGGTCGCTCTACCCACTGAGCTACTGCCGCCTTTCTATTGAGTTGATCTACCTCAATAGAAAGTAAACCAGTTTTGTGATACCATGGTTGGCCTTGATAACCCCCTAATCCATCTTCGTAGTTCAGGGGCCTGAGCAGTTGACAGTATGTTTGAGTGTGTGTATGAGGGAGATCTCCTCCTGATGCTTTTAGCTGTTGGCTAAAGACCTCAATGATGTGGAGCGTTCAGTGTTTGTCTTCCACCTCTTTAGGCCGGGACACACATGTGATGTGCTTGCTGTATGCTCACAGTACATGCCTGTATCCTTTCATATACTATGAAGATATTAAAATTTTTCCCATAGACTGTGCCATTGCCCCAAAGGTATACTTCAGAAATAAAAATGTATACATAAAACAGGCCTTTTGTGTTCAAGTGTTTAAATTTAAGCGTTTAAATTTAGGTTCTGTATAGCAGATTCATTTCCTGTTGGTTCTCTTGTCTACTGCCGGATAAAAAGCACATTTTTATCCATCTCGTCTTTTTGCTTTCTGTGAATGGGACCCAGTCAGAGTTACTACTAATAGAAAAGCAATAATTGTAGTTAATTGAGTGCTTTGTATATTGGTAGAAATTAGCATGTGAAAAGTGCCAGAGTAGATCTCAAACTGTTGGACTTAATTACACACTTTCAGTCCACGTTGTTAGGCTGTATTTTCCAAAATCTAATGGAGTAAAAATTGTGTGATTTGTGGGACACGTTAACCACCGTTTACTGGAAAACGTAGAAACGGGTTCAATATTTTTGTCGAGTTTTGTTTGGTGTAGTATAGATACAGATGAGGCACTTTCCCAGCACAATGAATTCAGGGTCGTATGGCGTCATGTCCCATAAGTCTTTCAATTTGTAATATTGTCTGAGCTGTGGCTTTGACTTAAATTATAAAATGTATCTTTAACAGTTTGTTTTGAAGTAACAACATAATGATAACTCTAAAAACGACACAAGATGGAAGACTCAATGCGTTTCTCACTTTCACAAACAGTTTGGGAGTGTGTTAAAGTCCTCTTCTCTGCTGTGCTAGTTTATGACGGTCATTTGGAACCGATGATGCATTTGGAAATGTGTACATTCAACGCCTCCAGTGCATTTGTGCCCTTTTTTTTTATTCAAGTGAAGCAACACGCACGCTCGCACACAAGCTTACACACACAGAAGGCCGACCCCTCATTGTAAGTTTAATACCAGAGAGAACAGAAAGCCTCCTCGTTTTACCAACTTTAACACATGCAGCTCAGGAGCGGAGCTGTGCGATTTTTGCCAGGTGCGAGGAGCGGATTTTTTAAATGTTGGAGCGTTGTGATTTTTCTCCCGCTCCGAAACACTCCACTATTGCTCAATTACCAATCACGAGCAAGGAGACCCAGGACCAAACCACTGTCAGGAGACAGAGGGGTTTGGAGCTGTTCAGTGTTCAAAATTCCAACAAAGTATGGATGTTCTTCTCTTAGCACTGCGTATTCGTTTTACACTACATGCATCTTCTGATCAGACACTGGTGTTATTAAAAAAACACTGAAGCAAGACGTATATGGACGGAGGGAGCGAGGAGCGGAAAATTGCACACCCAGAGCGAAGCTTGAGCGGCGTAATTATGAAATACTTTGAGCGTGGAGCGCAAATTCTCCCCGCTCCGCTCCGCTCGCATACTCTGGTGTACATTATTAGGCAGTATATTCTGAGGCCAAGTCCCTTTTCTCTGTTCCTGAGGATGTCCTAAAATGTACATTGTACCAGTGGTTTACAATTGACTGAACGTGTTGGAGAGAATATTTATGCCAGTGGACTCAAATGGTCTCCAATATTTTTTTCTTCTTTTGTTGAGAATCCAGCTACATCTAGAATTGCGTTACTGTAGTATAGCACAAACAAACTCTTTTCTCTTTTTCTAAAGCACATAAACGCCATTCAAGTTGACATTGCTTGTTGATGTCCATTTTTCCATCGGTAGTTTTTGGAATTTTGTTTTCTATGACCCAAAAGAAGGCCAAACTGCAAGGATCCTTCACTTTTATTGACTCTTCATACCCAATCTCCAGACCCTGTATTGACATAAAGTGAACTGGTCCGTTGTCCTGGTTGGAGTGTTCGCTGTTTAAGCACATTTGTTGTTGCCCTGTTGCTGTAACTCAATCCTCTGATGATTCTACAGAAGTGTCTGTGTGTGGTGCACAGTCAGGCTGCTCCTCCTGGATCAAATTGTGCAGTGAACGACTGGATCGGCTTTCACCCTTTTACAAAGTAAAGACATCAGCTATTTGTCTTTGACGCTAAACACACACATTTCTTCTATGTCCATCTGTCACTTGAATCCATTCTCTATTACAGAGTCACCTCAGAGGGGTACTTCACTTTCCTCTATTCTTTGTCATAAAGAGCTCACCCACAGTCGCTGCAGTTCACTCACTGCAACATTTTGTTTGAAAATGTTTGTGTGTGCATTAGAATTTGATTGGCAATACACTGCCTAAATGTGAACAGATATAATTACAGAGTGCAGCTCACATGCATACCATGTACGCAGGAGAGCTGGGTTCGATTCCCGCTCTGGTCATTTGCCCCGATGTTACTGCCCTCTCTCTTACCCTGTCTATCTACTGCCTATCAAATAATTGCAGGAAGGCCAAACGCATTACTTATATACTGTGAAAATACATTGCACTATATCTCTGAATCTGTATCTATATTGCATTTATTGTGTCACAAGAGGAAGATGGCAGGGATGTCGTCCAAGTCAGGTCAGTCCCAGCATCCCCAGTCCTGAGTGAGCAAGTGCTAAAATAGGGGAGATGACAGCAGTATGTTAAACGCATATCACAAATTTAGTGCAATGTGCAAATGGACTCTGCTGCTTTTGGTCATTTAAAAAAATCTGACAAATATAGGCCAGACTTGATTAGCCACATGCGGCTGAAGAGTTCATTGTATCATTCCCTGTCCCCAGCTGCGATTCAGTCCTGCTTTAAAACCAGGTCAAATTGTGAATTTTGATTATTTTATACTTCCATTTAAATATATATTGTTTTGTTTTGGGTCAACAATAAAATCATTTAGAACATAAGTTATATTAATTGAAAAGGGTTTAGGCTAAAGTCTAGACTTATCCCGTCGCCTAAAGACATGCATGTATAGGTCAATTGGCAACACTAAAGTGTCCCTAGTGAATGAACGTGAGAGTGATTGTCAGCCCTGTGACTAACTGGCCATATTCCAGGATGTACCTCGCCTCAGGCCCAAAGCTGCTGGGTTAGCCTCCAATCACCCGCAACCACTAACGGGTCAAAGTGGTAGAAAATTACTGAATATTATTAACAATGTTTTTAATTTCACTAAGTCTTCAAGTTTTAGGGTATATGATTTTAGTGTGTGTGTGTTGTATCTAATTGCTTTTTTCTGGAGTCTTAAATGTGGTTCTGTTGTGTAAGGCGTTATATCAAGATTATAAATATCGAGATCTAATTTTGACTAAGACAAGTTGTTGTGGTTGTATCTGTGATGGCTTTAGTTTCTAATTCTGAGATGTGTGTGCATATGATCTGAGCGTTGAATGTCTCTGTGTGTGTTGTCCCCAGGCCCTTGGTGTTCCTGTATGTCAGAACACAGCTGGTGAAGCACTCCATCCCATGGGGCCTTCAGTACTGCACACACTCTTTGTGTGCATGTGTGCGTGCGTGTGTGTGTGTGTGTGTGGCTATTTATCCCCAACATCACGTCTCAATCACTACAAGTTGCATCCCCTTAACTTACCTATTACTTGCTTTTATAACAGCCTGTGTACCTACTGAATTCAATGTTCTTGTTTGGGTTTACTGTCAATTCTACAATGCAAAGGGGACAATGAGTTGTTTGTTAATCATTTTGTGTTCTAAATTCAGGCTAATTTTTTGATGTTAATTTCAGTGTCATCCTGTCTTGATTTGCTGATATTGTGGCATTTCTAGTCATTTCCATATAGGTAGCACATTTACTTTATTTTCTAAGGTTAATTATACTGTATATGTTGCCAATTTTGTTAAGCAATGTGAATACCAGCACTCTGTTTTGCGTAGGAGAACTTAGTATCAGATGATGTTGCATTGATTCATCAGCAGGATGTTCGGGACATCTGGGCCAGGACAAAGGGGTGAGACATGGGCTGTATGTGGTTTAACATGACTATGGCAGCTGGCTCCAAGTCCCACATGGACACACAAGAAGCTGCGTGAGCTCAGAAATGGATGCCTCAGTGCTTTAGTCCGGTTTCATATCGACAGAAGGGGACTGTCTTATCTGAAGATGACAAGTGATCTGCAGGGAGTGTGTGTGTGTTGGTTAACCCTGGCTCAGTGTGTTGACCGCCATTTGTACAATATGTTATTGATAGATAATGATAAACATGGCCTATTCATAATGTTACTGTAGGATTTGATTACATCCCACTTGGGTTACTTCAAATTAGGTCTTTGCAATTTGAGTTTTTAAAAGTAAATAGTTACTTTCTAGCTGACACAACTCGCACAGAACCACACCATATATGCACAGAGCCACACCTTATCTGCACAGAACCACACCATATCTGCACAGAACCACACCATATCTGCACAGAACCACACCTTATCTGCACAGAACCACACCTTATCTGCACAGAACCACACCGTATAACCACCCTATAGCCTCAGAGCCATTCCTTATCTGCAGCTGTGGTTGACATATCCCACATTATATCCGCAAATAACTACAATTTATCTGCACAGAACCCCATCTTTGCCACACAGAAACTACATTATCTACACAGAACTTAAAATTATCCACAGATAGCCCCACTTTATACCCACAAAGCCCTAAAAACCTGACTTAATTACTCATTATATAACTTAATGCCTTAATCCCTAGTTAAAACCCCATTCATCACAAATTGTTGTAGATCCAGAGTATCTGTGTCTTTTGCGTCTACTCACCCTGCGTTATTAAAGAATAGTGTTGTGATTACTTGTGTCCATATGCTTTTAGTGTGTCTTTGTGCGGTCCCTCAGGTTAAGTCTCATATTTCCTCCGGCAGTGTCAGCGCCTCCTCTTCATCTTCATCAGTCTGTCCTTTGGCTCAGAGGTTTGAGAGACAGGGCTAAGGACACCTTACCTGCATGCTCCTCTTCCTCCTGCTCCCTCGGGACCCTCCTCACCGCAGCAGTTGAAGCGTTCAATAGAAGCTTTTAGTTTACATGTGCAGCTGACCTGACACCGCAGCCCAGTGTGTGTGTTTGGAGGCTCACTTTACTGTTTACTGGAACCGGTGACACTAAACTGCTATTTGCTGTGGTTTGCACATATCCAAATAGATATGTTTATGTGTGCACACAGATCCTCTTGCCCAAACACATGTCTCTTAAAAATTATCAAAATTTAGCTAGGTATTCTTTTATTATATTGGTGTTTGAACAACGAAAAGAATAAGTAGTGGGATTGATTTGACTCTTGGTTAGCCCAACAAATGTCCCTTAAATCTTAGTTTAACACCTAACCCAACTGAAATGAACTGTGTGTGTTTGGGCTGCTCCTCTGCAGACAACATTAAAAATTTATTCTCCTCCTCATATTTCCCCTCTCTCATCTGTCTATCCTCCCATTTCTCATTCCCTCTTCTCCCCGCTTGCAGGGCCGTGTTAAATGTTGATGTGAACTTGTACAGTCACCTTTGTTCACCGCCCTGATGTCTTTAAGCTTTTATTTGCACTCAAAGAGTCCACACTACATCCGGGACAATAGAGACGGGTTGTCCTGCACTGGTTATAGCTCAATATCCTGAGTATTTTAGGGACTGTATTTTTAAACACTCTTATGCAGTGTACTTGTATTGTCTATGTGTCCGCGACTGCAGATCAATTCAAAATTGCACAAATTGAAATTTGTCTTTGCAACAAAAGCTTTCCACATTGTGATTTAAAATCAAACCATTTACGGCTTTACATACACAGATATTATAAATGGATATTTTCTCTGTAGCAGACAAGGCATCTATTTTTTTATTTAGCCCAATGTCACAACAGGAGCTGGTTTAACAGGCTGCATTAGACAACTTTTCCTATCCTTAGTCCTTCCGTCAGGGTAAGGAAAAACTCCACCCCGATAGTGATGTAGAATATTTTCTCCCTCTGTTGAAACAAAATATCTGTCAACAATGCTAAAAATGAACAACATTAGGATCAATCAGGTAAACAGCTGTTTATTGCTGAAAACATAGTTCAGATATTGTCAAGTTGTGTGTGTTTTTGTTTGTGTTTTTGCGTGTGTGTGTTTATGCTAGACCTGACTTATCCCCTGTCTTCTGTTTGTCGCTCTCATATCAGATCCCAGCGTCCTCTGGGTGTCAGTGTTTGTAAGCAGCAGATTTCTAAAGTGTGTGTGTGTGTGTTCGTGTGTGTGTTCGTGTGTGTGTTCTGCGGTGCATATGTAAAACTATCCAAGCGCAGCAAGGGGAAATTTCAGCCCATCCATTGATTGTGTCCGGCCCGCTCCAGGGTCACTGTGATGTCAGCGTTTGTATTATTATTGCTTTTATTGTCTGCAGCTCTTAATTCAACACAACAAGATGACATCAAACCGCATCGATCCTGCGGGGAAGACGAGACGCTGCGTATCAAAATAACTGCAGCACGCACCAGAACAAACATCCAAACAATAATCCCAGTTATGATCACATTCATTATCACCAGACCAAATCACAGCCCGCCTCTTTTTGATTGTTAAAGTTAGTGTCTAAAAAGTTTATGTGGACTTTGAAAAGATGAGACTGAATACTGTCCTTTCTTGACTTTATTCATAGACAATCCCCTCTCTTTTCAGGAATTGTGCCTCAGTCAGTCACTCCCTGTCAGTCTGTCCACTTGTCTATCACCCATTTATCTGCCTTCTCACTTCTCGCGGACCGTCCATCTTCTTTCTCCCCGTCCCATCGATCTGCCACTCCTCCCTCAGCCCTTCCCACCAGTCTCTGTCCATCTCTTTCCGTGGATCTAGCCTCTGTCAGGATTACACGGCATCAGGTTGGCCAACATGGACGCTGCTGGTGGGGAAACAAAATGTTCCTCTAAGCACAAAGCCATGGTAATCCGCTCTGCTCACCCCCACAGCACAGGCTGATTACAGAAAGCTGTTTGGCGGGCATTAAGACTGGCTGGCTGACTGACAGGCAGGTAGGCGCTGATGAGTTTGGCTCACCAGCTCATAAGTTTATGAAACTGTTGCCTTCTGAATGGATAAGTGAGCCTATAACCTGTGAACTGACTGTCCGACCAATCACCAGCATGACTATTTAGCTCAATGAAAGCCTGGCTGATTAAGTAATTTGCAAACTAAATGACACGCCTATTTCAGGCTTTTTGTCCTCGTTTTTCTTTGGCTCACCCACGTTATATGAAGCAGTAATCACATGTAGACTACATTAGACTAACTTGTTATATATTGGTCATTCACAAGTCTGCCTATATACCTCATCTTTTAGTCCTGGGCTTGTTTGCCCAAACCTGTGATAAAGACAAAAAGTCTTTAATATATATCTGAACAAATTGGAACATTACTGCTAAAGCTACAAATATACTGAACAAAAAGGCTTTTTGTTTACATAGAAAAAGTCTTAGATCTTTGAGTGCAGCTCATGAAGACTGGGGGCAAAAACAAAAGTGTAGTTAATAACTTTTGTTCAGTATGTGAGTGTATATATGTGTGTGTATGTATGTTTGCTTAAGTTGAGATTTACAAGAAATATTTAATACTTTTTCATATATTTCAAATATTTGCTACTAACTGCTGTAAAAAGCACATTATTTGTTTAAAGTGTTTGGAAACCAAATGTTGTTGCACTTTTGTTTATATAGCTAGCAGTACGTTCAAAATAAAAGTATGCAATACACAAATTTTTAATTCATTATAAAAAAATTTGTATAATGTGCTTAATCGCGCTTAATCATAGAACTTTGTGCGATTAATTGCTTTAATTGTTGCCCAGCACTAATATTAACCCTTAAAGAAACATGCCAGGTTTTGTCTTTTGGTGTCTTTGGTGTATTGGACATTAATGACTACTGGTGACTTTAGGTACTCTGGTTGCTTTTTTATGAACCTAGCATTAGTTCCATTACACCCTGTAGAGTGAACTTATTATCAGGCCTCTTTCCACTGGATTGGTTCAGGGACACAACCCAGCAGGGCTACTGTAGGTGCTCAAAAACTCTGGAAAGGAGGAGTCAGACATTTTACCAGCTTATAACGCCGGAAATGCAAACTGCACCGCTTTTGCACAATGTTAATAAGAAGCAGTCTGTAGCAAAACAAAAATACTGCACACTGGATTATGGGATGTATTGCACCCTTTCCATTGTTTTACATTGTCACTCTTGATAAACATATATTTTTTGTGTTGGCTTAAACAGTGGACCTTTTTCAGTGAAATTCAATCAGTTAGGTATATTAAATGCTAATTGAATTGTTTTATTTTGTAGACATTGTATACTATAGTATTTTTAATGCTCTTTCTTTATCATCTCTTTTCAGCCTTAACAGCTTACACATACCTCACCATCTTTGACCTGTTCAGGTGAGTGTGGCTCATCCAGTATTAAAATGTGTTTTGTTTACAACTCTATTCATTTTACGTTTTCAATAAAGAACAGAAATCCTTGTGTGTAAAATGTGTTGAACCAGAATTTCCATGAATTTTGGATGACTTGGTGAACTATAGCTGACCTCTTGTTGTTTGTGTTCCTGATGCCTAACGTGTCACTCACGGATCTCTTCGTCTTTGTCCTCCCGTCCTTCTCCGTTGTCGTCACCCTCTGTCCGCGCTCCACAGTTTGATCACCTGTCTGATCAGCTCCTGGGTGACCATGAAGAAACCCAGTCAGGTCTACTCATTCGGGTAAGTTCACTGTCACACCGATGCTCTCCAGTAACACCACACCAAGGCTTATCGACTAATACGTCAAGGACTTACATCAAGCTTGTTAGTACTCAACAAGGATAAATTTAGTTAAGAAATCTGTTATAGAAATATTGATGTGCCTCAAAGTAATTACAGTAAGATGTTCTAAAGGGAAGGTACAAAATGGAATGAAAGTACTACTGCTGGTTGCTTTTAAATCTATCAATTTCCTACCCTAACTCTTCCAATCTACCCCCAGTTATGCCCATATTAATTAGATTTATTTTGTAACATACTTTACAAAAAAGATTGCATCAAGTCGTTTACAAAATAAAGGGCATGAATTTGGTTATCTGGCTAACTTTTTAGCAGCCAAAACAAATGTTTGACTTTGAAATGTTTGCTCCATGTCAAATCCTCTCTCTGTTATTGATACTTCTGTAACAAATGGTTTAGACCATTTTCACAGTCAATTTATTATTTTTTTTCATTGGCCCTAGAGCTGGCCACTTTAACATGCACTATGACAAATCTTGTAAAACTGCCTCAAAACAGCACTTTTTAAAACTAACTAACAAAAAAAATGTTTAAACTTCAATAGAGCCCAGTGGAAAAAGCCAAAATTTCTATTACATTCTTATATTTTGGGGTTCATTGTCGTTGGCTCTCAAGTGATTTTTATAATAAGATTTAAATAGTAAAGGTTTTCGCAAATCAATAATAGTGGGGCCAAATTTCAAAAAGAGTAGCTTGTAATCTACAGTTAAGGGCACCACTTTACCAAAACACAACTACCACAATGATTACTTTTTTATGCCCTGGCGAATAGCTGACTGTAATAAAAATATATGAGGCTAAATGAAAAATATATTTATTTGTAACAAGCAGCTACCACCTGAAATCGTTCTGTAGGGAACAATGTACTATGTGTATTTAAAGATTTGCCGCCCTTTAACTGTAACTTAAACTATGCACACACACATAAGACCTGTAAAAACAAATGTAGCATCCCCAACAATATTGAAAAGGTTCTGTTCCCTTCTGTGGCAGCTCAAGGGTTCACAGACTCACAGCTATTGCTTACTCACACTGACTGTTTGTGAGCGACTGAGGAAACAACTGGCTAACAGTGTATTTGTAGCTGACCCCTGACCCCGAGGCATTGGAGAGTGATGATCGAGTGGAAATCTCTTGTTTATCTCCAGTTGGCCAGAATGTGTGTGTGTTTTTCTTTTTTTATATCTGAGCTCATCTGTTCATATACAGTACAACAGATAAACAAGTTCATGTACAGTATGGAGGATGTACACTACAGAATGAGTTCTTTAAAGCATGTATGTCCGAAAGAACCAGAAGAAACGGGGCTTTAAAGTAACTCCTTCAACTTTAGCTTTGCTTTCATTCAGTTCACACACAAAGAAAACGCCAAAATACAGTAGTGCAAATTAATACATACTTTGCAAATATTTGGCCCAGAAATGTTTGGCCCAAGTGCATATTATTGCTGTACTGTATAGTTTTGCTGCTAAAGTATATTGCCATTGTGTTTCTCTCTTTTACAAACAACTTAGTAGTGAAATAAATGTAAATCTTGTCTCTGGTTCTTGTGTCTGGTTCCAGGTTTGAGAGACTGGAGGTTCTGGCGGTTTTTGCCTCCACTGTCCTGGTGCAGCTGGGAGCCCTGTTCATTTTAAAGGAGAGGTGAGTGTGTCTCCAGCTGACAACCACATAGGACACATCCACTTGTGAATAAAAGGTTAATGTAATCCCAATTGTGAACAACACCGTGATCCTACGATCCAGTTTGTCTCTGTTGACACACTGTCTTTGTTGATTAAAATTACAATGATTGTATGTGGTACAAGAGCAGAGCTGATATGTCCAAAGCACATATTTCCAATTGTTTCTTGGTAACGGGCTTTGCTTCGCACGGTGCAAGTATTTTAACAGAAGATAGAAAAATACATGGAAGAGTGGAGTTTCATCACTTTTGTGGCTAATAAAACAAACTAGAAACTTTAAGAAATAAGTTTGGTTCTGTATTGCTTTTTATTGTCATGTGACCAAGAGTGAGTTGTTTTTGTTAGCTTAGCCTGGGAAGTAGCTTTACAAACACCTGCCTGTTTCTGTGCCTGTCTGTTAAAATCCGTTAACAACCCTGTCTCTCACTATCCACGATACTTTAAATGTGCGCTGAAGGCTTTACTCTTAAAGGGGAGTGCGAGTAGGGAATGGTGTGTCTATCATTGTCACTCACACACACACCTGTAGGCGGCTGGTGTGGGGTTGTCTTGCGGTCACTTCTCGGGGAAAGGAGGGGTGGGTTTCACAAACAGGTCAACCAACCTGCTGCGTACTAACACGGACATTGTTTTTGTGGACGTAAAGCCAATTCATCAGCTTTTCTCTTCCTACCTGCAGTGGTAGACAGCGCCCCCTGTAGTCTGACTTCTTTTGAACAGCATCCCAGGTGTAAAACAGCATGTACTGCCCCACGTTCCGGTTACTGTCCTCTGGGCTTGTTTCTGAATCTCTGTTGCCTCCTTGATTGAATAGTGGTGTTCAATAGACATTGGAATACAGGAGTGCTGGAGTCCTGCATCTCCAGGTGTGATTTAAAAAAACAAAAACATTTTAATCAGATGACAAAACATTTTTAAAAGTTAACTTTTGTTGAAGATCAAATGAACCTTTTCTAAAATTATTCCACAGGGCTTTTGTAGCTCTTGGGTTTATGTGAGCTATGCATTTTACTGTTTAAATGTGCCAAATAAAATGTAGCATGCTTAAATGTGATTTATTGATTTTACCTATACACACTGAAACTAAGCAGGAGACATAACTAATGCTGTAAAACCAACACTAAACTCAGCACTCGCATGTGATGTGAGTCAGAGGAAAGAGACGGAACAATCCTGTTTGTTGTTAATGTATTTTCTGTTTTCTAGTCTTTCTCCCCACAAAATGGTTTTCTGAGGCACACCTGAACTCTGAGTGAGTAGTCCCACCAGGCCGTGTTGTTGACTGTCTGTGTTTGTGTTTTCAGTGTGGAGCGCTTCATGGAGCAGCCGGAGGTCCATACGTAAGTGTTACCAATGCACACACACAAACACACACCTGAATCCCTCCCCACACTGAGCCATAAACACACACACACACACACACTCTGCCAGCTGTTGTTAGGGCAGAACATCTCAATATTTGGGTCAGTTACATACACAGAGGCAGTCAGACACATGTTTAGTGTAAATGTCATAAACATCCCCACTTCTGAGCACAACAGACTTTAATTTCATTGTTAGATTGAATTAGACTTCTGTTTAACACAAATATTCATCACTATCCAATCACATATCAGCACATATGCATTTATTTATGGATTTCTGAACAATTTATGCTTTCCTGCAAGACTGGTAGGAATAGCTCATTTTCCGTCAGCAGTGTGTCATTTATGTTCCATGTGTGGGGAGAAAAAATAGCCACTATTTCCTTGTTCCTTGCATTCTAATGTTCCATTAAAGAGCTGACACGTTTTCTTTTTTTTTTTTACATTAGCGCAAAATTATTAACAATGTTAAAAAGCAGTGTGAAATTAAAACCTATAAGCACATGGCTAATTATCATAAACAAACACAAATAACATAATACAAATATCTCTGACACCTCTGTTACTAACTTAGAATAAACACCAAACCACTTCAAACTTAAAGACAATGTGAGGGAGAAGAAGGAAAGACTGGATTATCCCACAGTGAAAAGTGCACGTAAACAGCTATGGCTATGCTGTTGTCAAATAATAAACTCAGTGGAACACTATATGATGGTGACAGTTTCCACATATTTCTCCATCATAAAGATTAGAGATGGCTTTTCTAGCCTAAAACAGATCCAGACTTAAACCTGTCTCCAGTGACAAGATTACCCATCAACCCCGTTTCTCTGCACAAATGTGATTGGACGCTTGGAGAGATGGCTGCTGACCAGAGAGACAGGTGTCGGCTGGACATGCAGACAGTCTCTCTATAATCCGTTTTGGGAAAGAGAAGGGGGGCTGGTGTGTATCATCCAGTTATTTCGGCTCGAGGTTGAGTCACCTTTAGCCTCCCGCTGATTGTTTGCACTGATTTAGTTTTTTTAGGCCTTTAAATGGATTTCCCACTGTGATTAGTGTATTGTACATCTGTTTAACGTGGGAGCGTGTACAAGAGGAGAAACAAGTGTTATGACCAGCAAAACAATTGGACTGTTAGGATCCTCCTAAACAAAGGCTATTTAGTTTATGTAATGGGATTACAAGAGCGGTAATTTATATTCTAAAAAGATGCACTACTTGTTTACAATGTCCAACATACATTTAATAGTCACTAGACTGGATACTGTTAGATTTGTACCCATTCTGCTGAAAATGTGTATGCATTATTTGACCATGACTCTTATTGTCTACAGCGGTCGACTGTTGGTGGGGACATTTGTCGCACTCTTCTTCAACCTGTTGACGCTGCTGTCTGTCAGAAACAAACCATTTGCCTACGTTTCAGAAGGTATGATAATCCATGTGTTCATACGGTAAGACAGTCTCCTTATTTAGGGACTCGATAATTAATGCCACATGTTCTGCTTGAATTTAATGCATTTTAGACACTCTATTGGCTGATCAATGCACTGAATTAAAAGCAGTGCATTATGTCTTCAGACAGGCATTAAACAGGAGAAGAACTTGTCATCTGAAAGAGTGAGTTCCTAAAATGTAGGAAGCTGCAGCTCTCTGGACTTAAATTTTTGTATTGTTCAGTGGAAATTACTCTGTCAGTACAGTCTTTTCACTGTTATAGTCCTAATCCTCACTACACTGGGGACTTTAGACAATTTGACTTTTCTTATTTTATGGGATTAGAGAAATAAACTGTTTGCTCACATTTTCAAATGAAACTAACACAAAAGCAGTAGGATCACAATCCAGTCTCTTCCTAATCACAGAAAGTATAAAAAAAAACTAAATATAATACAAGTGTGTCTGGGATTGGGTGGGAATTAACAAGCAAAGGGTTAAAACCAAGCGTCTCTCATGGAACCTCCTCGAGTAAGGGCGCCGCCATACGGCAAAATACAGCGAAATACAACGATATACCGCCGTCCACCAGAGGGCAGGCTCCAAAAGCGGAAATATAAGGAGAAACCCAATGGGAACTTTACAAGTGTAATGATATGCTATCTGAAAACTATTGTTTTACTATGGAGTAAAAGCGGAAAAGCCCGGATGTAACCGCCATTTTATTGCCCTGTCGTAATGTCAATATTGGTGGATTACATCCATGTTTATTTACAATCTATGGTTTAAACCTACATGAAGTTTGCCTGTCAGTACCATTTTATAATGGCAGAGCACCATTAAAAACTATTTTGAATGTGCCTGGAGAAAAGTAACTGTTTGGTGAATACTAAAGTTACCAATGTCATACAATACACAATGAATGTTTAAAATCCCAAATTATGTTGCAGTGAATTAACCAAATATTGCACCTCATAACATTATCGCAATATACATATTGTGTATCTTTCTAATATTGTACAGCCCTTGCAAATGTCAAGAGCTAATTGACAATAACTAAAGAACTAAAGAATGTTGTAGAAAATGCTCCTGTTTTATATATATATAAAAAAAACATTATGAAAATAGTTTTATGATTAAAATGTAAAGTATTAGAATTATGCAGACAATTGAGACTGGAAGCAGAAGAGTGAAAGATGGTGAAGATCATGTGTGCTGTGGTTGGGGCTCCTCTGAGTCACTTGTGCATGAACAGTCTGATAAAAGAGGTCACTGTGGTTGTGCGTGGCCCAGGCTTTCGACAATTGTACGACTTATAGTTTGATATTTAAGAAGGAATTAACTCATCCTTTACATCTTAAAAGACTGCAGAGTGATAATTAATTGTGTCAAGGTTAGGTTTTAGTTGTTCCATCTTTGTGCAGTGCATATGATGTGACTGGGAGTCCTCACAGAGATAGAGAGCCAGGCCTTGTGTGTGTGTGCAGGAGAGTGTGTTTGTGTGAGCTGTCTGCTCTAGCGTTCAGCGCAGTCTCAACATCACTTAACATCTGACATTTTGGGATGGGAGGGGGATGAAACTCCGGCACGCACACACAGGCACTTCACTTTTTAGCAACACACAGTATCTCTCACTCATTACAAACACACACACAGACACTCACACACACTCTCTCTCTGACGAAGCGAGTCCAAAAGTGCGTTACGCAACCATGTTCCAGACAGTGGTAATGTAGTGTGCCAGGGGGCCAGGCGGGCACACAGACATGCCAACACACACACGCAACACAGCACCGCGCTTCTGTCGTACACACTGATCATAAATAAGTCACTCCATTAAAATGTTTGTTTGGATTGACTCAGCCTGCTAGCAAAACAAACACAGCCCCTCTCTTTCTCTAACACACACACACAGGTCGTCTGAGTGAGCCGATCGGATGTGAAGGGCCTTTGACCTGACACCAAGCCTTTGGGCTCTGCGACGTCCTCATGTATTAAAGGTGGGATGGCGCAGCAGAGCGAGAGCCGCCGCTTATCTTTTTTTAAACAGGAGTGGGCGATCCTTCACAGAGAAAAAAAATAGTTCTCTCTCTGTTTTACTCATCCAGACATTTAATTAGAGCTGAGGTCACCAAATATTACCCAACCGTATCAGGTATACTTCATTGAAATCTGAACACGGGCTCAAAAATGTTTGAAATAGTACTTTGTTGAAGTCATTTGTTTTTTGTCATGTGTTCAGTTATTTTTGTGCATAGCCTTCTTCAAGTCACTCCAGATTTACAATTTGATTTTAAGTCTGGGCCATCTCAAGACAAACACTTTATCTTCCGGAGCAATACAACAGTTTCTATGATATTTTCTCTATATTGCCCTGTTAGGAAATATTTATAGGCTTGATGGTGGTCTACTGAAGAGGCTCAAAAACTGTCCAAACCAAATTGGTTTATTACAAATAAAACATCTAACAAAACGAAATTTGGTATTGGCAAGGACTTAATTCTAAGTTGTAAGTTCTCGTTCTGGAAAAAAGTGGTATTGGTACCTCCCTGGTTTTATTCAAATCACCATTTTTCTGATGTTTATAGATTTTATTCTTGTGAAAATTAACTGGCTTAAAACCTATTTAAAAAACCTTTGAACTGAAGTCTGCATTTGCTAACATAAGTCTTATTGTACAGAGATGATGGGATCAGCTGTGAAGTGAAACAGCTGTGTCTGAATCTTTAATGCAGCGCTGAACTAGAATAATGCTTTTTGTTTTCTATTTGAAAATTGTAAACTTAGTTCACGTCTGACAAACAAAGCCAACATAAAACAAATGTATAACTGTCCCTTTGTGAATATCATCTAGAGAAGGGCTGCACACAGTATTACAAATGTATTATTACAAAAATGCTAAATTATTATTTAGTGCCCTTCGGCTTAAGCCAATTTGGGGGTCACCACAGCGAAGTAGTTCATGAGTAGCATGGCAATGTTTTTATGCCAGAAGCCCTTCTTGACGAAACCCTCTCCATTTACCCGGGCTTAGGACCGGCACAGATAGACTGTGGCTGGGTATTCAAACTCCCAATTGCTGGCACCCAAACCGGGTGCTCTAACCTCTCCACCACAGGATGCAAAGTTGTTGTAATTCTAACTAAATTCCCGTCTAAATTTGTCACAGGGAATAGATGCTTACAAATTGCTGTGAAGGAAAGATTGCTGTCTTATGTGGAAAGATGTATAATTAGTTAATCAAAAAGTGGCATACTAATCCTGCCCACACGTTCTGTGTCTGGTAAACTGTAAGTTTTGTTCTTGAACTGGGGTTTACCTCTCTGTCCCGTGTTCAACAACAATGCAGTCCCTGTGTGAAGTCATTTATATTTATACAATATGTAGCTGTTATTGAAGACAGAGGGCTCAGTCTTTTAATTTGTATTTTTTTTGTCTCTGCAGCCGCCAGCAGCAGTTGGCTTCAGGAACACGTGGCTGATTTAAGTCGAAGGTAAGAACTCTATTTTTCCCTGTCTGTTCTCGATCAGCAGAAGTCGAAGCAGGAAGGATCCACTTACCCTGAGTCGACACACACTCTCAAACACAGCCCTGACAGCGGTAAAACTATCTCTCATTGTCAGCACACAGCAATTTACCGGCACCCTCGACCTAACCCTCAGGTCAGAGGTCACTGTTGGCCAGCCTTTGACATGGTGTCAAGGTCAGGCGGTCATGGCGCTGATTCAGCTCGGAGCAAGCCCATTGGCCTATTGATCAACTTTCTTGGAAACGTATTTGAGATCAGTTTTCTAAATGCTCATAAATGCCAGCCGACTTTTTACATAAGGTCCTGGGTTTAAAGGTCACAGGGCACTGCCCTTTAGTAGAAAGTCCTAGTTCATATCGTTAGCTAAATGCTGTGCATTTTACTTCCCTCAAGATACAGAATGATACTGAAACTTTTTTTGTGCAAGCAGGGCTAAACGTTTTGTGGTTGTGAGCTAAAAAGGCTATACTTACTAAAAATGTAATACTCTTACAAAACATTTTTACTTAATAACTGCACATCTCCACAGGACAAAACCTTCCCAGTAAATCTTATATTATCCAATGCAGCTCTATAAACACTAATATGTTTTTGTCAATGGGTGTTATTTAATGTTTTAAAGATATATGAATATATATTTTTTGGAGTTATGAGATGAGAATATTGGTAATACTGATAATGTTTATGACCCCACTGACTCACTCCCTATCGGTGTCCCTCTCAGCAGTCGGACCTGCCGCAGGAGTCGACTTCATCTGTAAACTACACATACCTCTTAAACTGTCATTTACGGCTATTTACTTAAACACATTAAATATCTGAGTGTGTTTTATAGCCTGTATAAATGATTATTTTATATCCAGCCCTACTTAAAAAGGTTTATAATATTTTATGTGCTGCCATACAAATGTATAGGCTGACACAAAGGCAGACCAAGGCTCTGTTGTGATGAATATTACATCCCACTGTGTAATCCCACATCTACAGTGAGTGAGCTATACAACATTCACACACACACACACACACTCTGCGCACAGAGTCAGCAGCTCAGTCGGCGCAGGTTACTCAGGGCGACAGCCCAGAGAGTTCTGTAACGGGACTGCGCTGTGATTGGCTGAGAGAGCAGAAATGAACAGGACGTCCCAGCCTAGTTTCCCTCTGCGCGCGCGCGTGTGTGTGTGTGTTTGTGTGTGTGTGTTCCTGAGCGTGCTTTAATTGAAAGTGTCTTGATTGTGTGTTAAAGTATGTGTCTGTCTGTGTTCGTACACTCTGTCCCCACTTAACCTCGGCAGGGTCTGGGGGCAGCGGGGTTATATAAGGCCTGCTGCTCTGTCAGACTCACCAGCCACAAGCCTCCATTGTGTGTGTGGCTGAGTTTGAGTTCTGACAGCAGAGAGAATGTCAACATGGTTTTGTCTTAGAGCAGTTGGGTTTTGGCACTGTGTACTTAAATCTATTTGTCAACTTATTTTTTGTGTGTACAGTATTCTTATTTTGAATCATTTTCTACCACTTATCCTGTTCCAAGTCCCAGTTGCTTTGGGCCTAAATTATTGACTGTCATACAATATAGTTATCTCTGGACATTGGATGTTACTTGTGCAATCAAAAAGATATTAACAATGAAAGCATAGACTGGTAATGTGTTTTTAAACCAAGGGCTGCTCACTGTAGGTTTGGTAAACGACAGTCCAACATGTCACTGTTCAATGTGAATATCACACTGTGCCATTATCACAATTGACGCATTAGTTAATTGTGGTGTTACAGAATTGAACCCAGCCGCTGTCAGTCAAACCAAAGATTGCCTGCAACAAATGTCTCAGTTTACTATAACAGCCAATATCAATTAAATGAAGTATGATATCCTTTTCTATCAGTTTGCAAGACACTTGACAACTTGACACTATTTATATGCACACATTTTCTATGATGTGGTAAGGGCATATACTTGATAAGTAATGATCAACTAAGTCATGTTGTTCCCCTTCTATTCCCTGTATGATGTACTATTATTCATGAATGACATATTTGCCCTTAATGGCTGACACGTTTACTTGTGTTTACCTTTTCAACATTATCTTATGACAAACACCTTGAGGCAGCGCTCTCCTCTTCATGTTTTATGACAGCACTCTCTCACAAACGGCTGCCTTTCACATATTGGAAATTCAATCTGACACACAGTAGGGTCGATCTGCCTCGAGGTGCGCGCATTGACCCGTTAATTGGTTTCAAGAACACCAGACCAGTCTCTTTCTAGTTAAACAGTCTGTTAGCTAGTCTGGTTGAAATTTCACATTAAAATGGATTTATGTTCATGGAGAACATATTACAATATTTTTCTTTTTTTGTTTTTTGTTTCTGTCCAGTTTGTGTGGCATCATCCCAGGTCTGAGTAGTGTGCTGCTACCTCGCATGAACCCTTTTGTCTTGATCAACTTGGCAGGAGCCCTTTCCCTCTGCATCACCTACATGCTCATCGAGATCAAGTAAGCATAATCGTGTGCTGTATTTCTATACATCTCTATAGAGTTCTAAAGCGGTGATGTTTTGTTTCAGTAACTACAATGCAGTGGACACAGCCTCGGCGGTAGCTATCGCGCTCATGACATTTGGTACTATGTATCCTATGAGTGTTTACAGTGGAAAGGTTCTGCTGCAGGTGAGACAAAGAACAATATAATCTTTATTCTAAACTCTACAAGGAATATAATGTGGATATTTCCATCTCATCTTCAGACTACTCCATCTCATGTTATCGGCCAGCTGGACAAACTGCTCCGAGAGGTGAGAAATGGAAAGAAACACTTAAAATAATACACTTTTATATTAACGTAGAATATAATGCATCTTGTCAAAGGAGCAGGTACTTGAGATGAAAACCATATAAAAGTTATTAAAGATGACTGTTAAGATAATGTTTATTTTACTTGTGTATCCAATCAGGTGTCGACTCTGGACGGGGTGCTGGAGGTCAGAAATGAACACTTCTGGACCGTTGGCTTTGGATCTCTGGTATGTTTACCCAGCACACACGAGAATAAGATCAGAGACTTTAATATTTGTATTGTTTGGGCCTGAACCGTCTTCTCCACTGGACTGTGAGCCTGTGTGAGTCCCTCCTGTTTTCTATCTGTTCATTCAGATGAAAAGAAGGAACAAGTCATTCATGCAGATACGTTTCTCCTCTTCCAATAGTAAACAGTGTTGTTGTCTCACATTTTTGTTTTGTGTTCAATAGTCACATTCACAACCTTGCAGCACCCACTAAAGTTAACTTTCTACCTTAAGTAATGTATGATTTTAATGTATTTGATAAACAAATGGCATAAATCTTCTCACTTTTCACACATATTGGGTAAGAACAGTTTTTTTCTGCTTGATGTTGGATTAATTTCTACAAAATCGAATATGAAGTGTCCCCTCAGTCAGCATTTGAACGGCAGTTTTTGCCCTGCTGCCTTAAGGCGGCGCTCTGACTGTGGTTCTTTGATCCCAATACTGTCTTTACCTTGTTGTTATTTGTGCTATCAATGCTGTGGCTCCTGTTGGTGTCTCTGATGTTGCTGCAGTTACACAACGGTTTGGTTGTTGGCCCACTGCTCACAGAGCAGCTGTCCAAACTGATTTGACCCTCTGACTGCACCGTGGCCCTCGGGGGCTGGCTGTGTGTATGTGCACTTGTCCTGGTGCAGACAGAGTGCACGGTTTATGTGTGTTTGTGAGGACCTTGCTCCAGACAAGAAAACTCCAGAAAACTTTACATGGGTTTTTCAGACTAGGTTTTATTCATAGAGGTTGACCTCAACCAGGGTATATTTGAGATAAGGCAGTGAGAATTGAGAATTGGCTAGAGCGTAATGCTGCTAGTGCCCAGAGCAGAGTGTATGTATGGGCATAATGATTCTGGGAATGCTAGAAAAGACAATTAAATAATCAGTATTATGTTATCTCTTTGTTCCCTCTGCAATGCTTTTGTTTAGTAGTGTCAGAAAAATTTATATAAACATAATTTGCAGTGTAATGCGGAGTGGACTTTTTTCACTTTATCCACCAGGGAGCTGTGTACTTGTACACTTGTGTATTATGCAAATTACCCGTGCATTTAGATTTAACGTTGCACTTTTTGTATATTTTAACAAGCCTTTGTGTGGCATGTAAACTATACTAGACCTGGTCTATGGAGACAGAGTGGACTAAAACTAAGGAGATTCTACCTAAACGGCTTTGTTTATACTCTGAGGGTAACGCACTCTGCTGCTGCTTTGATATTGTTTTTGTGTTGGATTTTTTTAGGTGTGATATCTAGAGATGTGCGCATGCCTGCCTTAATGAGTATAATATTCTTCTCTGTCCTTTTAATTCCTTCCAGGCTGGCTCCGCCCATGTCCGCATTCGCCGCGATGCCAACGAGCAGCTCGTTCTGGCTCATGTGACCAATCGGCTGCTGCCCCTGGTGTCAACACTGACGGTGCAGATATTTAAAGATGACTGGACTAGGCCTCTACTCACAGGGGCCCTGTCATCCTCTCCCTCTGTCCCCCCTCTTGCCCAGAGCGAAGGTTACGGCCCCCTGACCTCTCTGCCTCCAATGATGCTGTCCTCAGGAGAGCAGGACCCTCTGACGTCAACCCCGTCCAAACCCACCAGCCCCCCTCCTGAGTTCTCCTTCAACTCTCCAGGAAGGAACGTACAGGCGGTGGTGCTCCCTGCCCCAGGACAGCACATACACAGGCCCTACGGTGTAGGACTGGGTTATGGGGCAGCGGCCTACACAGGGATGAGTCAGGGGCTGGCCCGGCCTCTGGTGGCGCAGGGACTGGGGACGGGCTTGGGACTGGGGGTGCCTTCTTCTCAGAACTACAGGACTGCCTACGGGGCCACCACAACACCACTGAGGTTCGGAGGCACTAATCCTCTGGCCTCACAGTCCCAATACAGACAGTACCAACCCTGAATGGGCCCCACTGGACTCAACACAGAACTTACACCACAGTGTCATAATGTTTCAGTGGGAGCCTCTGTTATTGAAGGGCACTGTAGTGGTATTTATTTGGGCGAAAAGGCCCCTGTTTTCAGCAGTGATGGATTAATCTTACACTTTTTTACTGGGATGTTGGGAGATGACCTCATCAAAATTAAACATTGTGTTACAAACTTTTCAAATTATCTGTGACAAAGCTGATTTTTAAGTAACACTGCTGAGCTACATTCCCCATGAGAAGACCGTTTCAGTTCTATCTTTAAATCCTACAGCTACATATTGAAATGATCCCACCTGGTTTAAACGGTTTACACCGGTGACACGAAGATTCTTCATCGTATGAACAGAGCGTGACCAAATGGTGATGCAGTGAGCACAAAATTCCTCTTGTTATAGAGAGACCACACTTTGGATGCAAACATGAAATCATGTGTACATGACCAAACCAGTTTTTATTGTGAGTAAAGCTTTATTTGATGATTCTGAATGGTCTGGTTCTCCATCATTTACAGCAGTTTATATTGAGCTTTTCTCTAAGGGGGTTATTTAATCAATTGAAAAGTTTTGGGCTCTTGAGTAACACCATTATCAGTTTGTTACATATTCAACAAGATAATACAAAATGCCATTTCAAAATATTTCCCACTTGACACTCAACTGTTGCTTAAATTTAAAAATAGCATCTGTTTATACAAGGCCTTACAAGACTCCTAATGTTACGTGTACGGCTTTTAATGTTAATTTCCAAAATATGTGAGTACTACTTATTTTGGTGGCCATTAAACCGGCAGAAAAATTATGTCACTTTGTTTCCAATTGCATCTTTTGGCAAATACCACAAAATAAACAATGTTTCCCCTTCTTGTTTTCTCTCCAAGTCACACGCTGCTTTCACTTGCATAATAATAGATGACACACTTTAGCAACTTTGTGGCGCCTGGTCATTATTTTGTCCCCTATCATCACGTAATTCTTTTGCCTTTGCAGTTTTCTCGGCCCGCACATTCTCATCAGCCTAGAAAATATTCAAATGAGTGAGCGGTGCTGCAGGCCACTGTGTGAGGCTGAGGTGAGAAGACAGCTGGGAGTCGCGACGTGTTGGGAGGCTAACAGACTCCTGACCCCGTTACTGACAAACCCGCCTGGGCTCCAAAAAAACTTGTAGACCCCAGTCCCCCTTTTTTTCCACACCAGTAATCATTGGTCAGTGAGTTTGTTTCAAATCTAACATGGAGGAACAAAAAGAGCCATTTTCTTGTGTTTTCCCAAGAGGTCTGTCACTTAATAAGATTTGTTTTTGGAATGGCTTTGAAACAGATGCACGTGGACAAACAAGTCAACTCCAGATCCAAACTCTCATTTATCACCTAATGATGACTGTACAATTTGTAGTATGCAGCTGAAACCATGTTCCTCAAATAACCCTCTTTTGTATTTTCCTATCTTTTTAAAACAGATATATATTTAAAGTTCTGTCCTCGTGTTTTTTAATAACAGGGGTCGCTCTGTTTACTGCAAACTTGCTTTCAAACAAGTTGTTCCGAACAGTGTCTAGCATTCACGTAAATGTCCCGTCTCAGGTGGAGAACAGAGAGAATGTGAGCATTAATCTGTGTTGGCAAAGAGGCTAAACTGGAAACTGAGTCATCCTGAGTATGAACCATAACTTATTATAACACAGTCAAGTGTTCATCTGTTTGAGGCCCTTGTCAGAGACATGTAATAATGTTCTGGATCATGTGCTGCCTTCTGTGAGTCTCTGCTGCAGCCACTGAGAGAAAAGACCAGGGGTCGTAAACTTACGGGCCAAATCCAGTCCTCACATTATTACTGTAAATACATTTTTGCTATTTTTAATAACAGTTGAAAATGCATAAAAGCTAACAGTTAAACAAATAAGAGTTGTTTTGATTAAGTTCTACTGTTTTAGTGAAAAACATGAAACCAGTATTTATTATTAAGTTTGATCTAAAGAGGTTTTAGGTCTCAGCTAAAGTTAATAAGAACTAATTATTGAACCCAAAGTAATTAACCAGGTCCAAATCCATCAGCGGCAGATTTATGGGGGATTTTAAATTACTTTGTTAATATTCACTTATTTAGATATTTTGGTTTGAGATGTTTAACTTTAATTCAAAGTACTTAGCCTTATAAGCAAATTAAATTGTTTGTAAACACATGTAGAATTGGATTTTATGTATGTTTATTTATAAACTGACAAATAGACAATCATTAGCCTATATTTAAAAAAAAGTATAGGAGCATTTGATATTTACTTAGAAACTGTTGGAACTGGCTTTTGGAGCGGTACTGGGACAGTGATGAAAAATGTTAGTCTGGAGCCCTCATTTTAATAAAAAAATTAAGATAATTGTGACAAAATTGAAGGATGAGATCAGAATTGTCAGTGATCAGAATTGAGTTGAGTCAATTGTTACATCCCTAGCCTTTATTGATTTTTATTTTTTTTTTAAATGGACTGAATTAAGTTTTTTTTTTTTTTTGGTCTTTTGGCCATTTTCTTGATTTGGGTCAATCATGCACGTGTATAGCTAACTTTCATTTTGTTATATTTCTGTTCAACATACTTAATCCCCATTTTTGCCCATAACCATATTGTTTTGAGGAGTCAGAGTCCTTGACTACTTAAGTTTCAGGTGCTCTCAGTCATAAAAGAGAGGTTCATTGCCACACAGCCTAGTAGAACGTCTTCCGTAGGTGTTAACCTTAATTGTAACTGGGTTCTGGGATGAACACATATTTAGAGGGATGAATACAGCCCTTTAAAGCAGGGCTGTATTTACCGGTTACTTCCACCCCAGCTCCCCAGTTCATCCCCAAACCTGTTTAAGTGCCTCATCTGAAGAATTTCATTTCCTCTCCCAACAGAGGATAATCTGCCCTCTGTTTTTGTTCGCTGGCTTTTGGAAGAGATTTTAAACAATCAAAGAAGTACTTTGGCCCGGCGGCTTATAGGGGCTTGTGCTCCCCGAGCGGAGGATGTGCTCAACTGCCCTAAGCCTCTAAAAGGTCCCCTGGCATTTTGAAGTTGAGCGGTGCAGCGCTGGCATTAGTGTTGACTCCACATGATTGTTACAAAACAAATGGGGTAGAGGCTTTGTAATCTGGGCTGAAATCCCCGGAAAATGAATGAGATCTGTGCAGAGCTTGAGCTTTCTGGGTCAACCTGACAGCCGCTTCACACTGCAGAGGTCGAGAGCAAACAAAGACTGTCTACAGCTCTATTGGTCCTTAATTTAGCATCAAAATATCTGTTTGTGGCACTAAGCCACAATTACTTCTATAAATGTTAAAAAGCCAAAAAAAACTTTAAAGTTTACTTTATTAGTACTTATTAATCATCTTTGAATGAGCACTTTAAAAACATTTTTGATGGGACCAGTACATCGGCGTCCTCTCTTACTGATGACACTGTAGGCTTTTTTGCCTTTCGTTTGACAGTTGCTAGACAGGAACCAAAGAGTTGAGTATAAAGGAGATAACATGGAGGGGAAAAAACCCAAGCTGGGAGTTTCTCTGTTATGTGGTAATGATGCTCTGTATTTTTCTCTTTTTTTTGACATTTACAGTAAAGAGAGTGTTCTCAATAGTGTATACTCATATCGAAAAGTGTTTCAGCAAGGTTACCAAACCTGGCAATAACCCACCTTTCCAGGCTGGAAATCACAATCAAACCTATTTCCTTTGGGTTTGTTCATAGACAGCAGGTCCCTGCAGGGCCACCATAGCTGTTTGTTTTGTTTGTTTTGTTTGTTTTGTTGTAGGGAACATGTTTTGTGGCCGAGTTGAATCTGTTCGGACAATATTCTTCCCCTCAAGGCCTAAATAAATCAGACTTTCATATATACAGTATATATTTTTTTATGTTGTGTTTAATATTAGCAGCTATGTTTTTAGAATCACAGTCTGATGTTAGTGAGAGTCTGATTCTGGTCCACAGCGCATTAAAAACAGTAGGAACAAACGTTAGCTTGCTTACATTTAATTTGATGCCAAACCAATTTTTTATATCAAACATTATCTAACTGTATTAATGACTTGTAAAAGGCTATAGATTATAAATTCAGCATTGTACACATTTATTTACAACTGTTAACCAGTTAATATGATATTATGATTAAATGGACTTGGACAGAACAGTGACCACTACTGAAGACTAAGAATAAAATATTTTTCCATTGATATCACCAATATGCATTTTTGTTTTTTTTTCAATTAAGTTGCTGCTTCCTCTGGTCCCACTGACAGCCTCACATTACCAGGGAAATGCCATGTTGTTCTACCAGACTGCAGGTGGTGATAGTGATCTTTTGGCTTGTTAATCTATCTATATTATCTATATTAATCTTGTACACTATTGATAGCAGCTGTGATGGTTGGCTCCCATTTAGGCAGCTATTAATTTGTTGTAGTGATTCGATAAAAGATTGAGATGTGCTGCGTTAATCTGCTGCAGTTTGCCCCAGTGCACCGAGGTCAGCTGTCGATGTAGGAGGGCATCTGGGGTCGCGGCGTCTGGCTCAGCTGTGCTAACTGGAGCAGAAAAGCGGCTGGGGGCGGAGCTTGCCACGTCACTGAAACCTGGGGACTGGCTCACAGAGGTAATGATTTTTATGTTAACATACAGAATAGAGCCAATAGTAAACTCTGTGTCTAATGTGTGTGTGGGGGTTGTGTAACAGCGGCGGATCACTGCATCTGTTTACAGCAACCTGCAGATTAGATCAGGCCTCACACTTCAAATAGAGACTAATCCCACACACACACACACACAAACGCCGCTCTAAACCCTGAGGGAACATTAAAGTCGGCAAACTAATCCACACATTTCAAATAGAAACATTAGAGACAGCCTTGTAATCACGAGCATGTCGGGGGTGGACTGCCAACAACTCTCTGCTCACACAAACCTACTTTACTGACACATATACAAAAGGTGCTGCAGGTCGTCGGTTATTGGAACGATATAAGATTCTTGTGTACATTCAGTTTGTGTCTTTGAGTAAGTCCCTGATCACTTGGTGTATGAACATATGTATTTGTGTATGGGTGCATAACATACTTGAAAAGAAAGAGCTCTCAGTGCCAGTAATATATAAATGCACAATAATTTAGAAGATGCGGCCAAAGTAGGGCTACACGATATATCGCAAATGTATCGTGATCGCAATATCCGTATCGCAAAGAATGACTCGTAGCACAATAACGTATAGTCTTTCATGTTCTCCAAACAGAGCACTAAATCAAACTAAAATGAAAAGTCCTAGTTTAGACCTGTTTAGTCTTGATTTAGACCTAGTTCAGTCTTTAAAATTATTCTGCTTTGACCAGAGAAAAATACTCCAGAGCCTTTACTTACTACTATACTTTACCAACAATAAATCCAGTCTTTAATATAATGTGATGAAATCTTTGTGTGCAGTGTGTGGAGAAACATCTTAAAAGAGTGTAAGTATGTATAATATTTAGGTCATAGGTCAGAGGTGAGTGATGGAGGTGAGGTGCAGCTCCATGCAGCAGCAGCAGGGCGGTGGTGTGGAGCTGAACTTGAATTGTGCTGGTTTTGACGCTGATGCTGTTTGACGTGTCGCCGCCTCCTCGTTCAGCCTCCGTCAAACACAGAGCTGCACTCACATTAACTATTTACTCTGAGACCGTGTGTGTGTGTGTGTGTGTGTGTGTGTGTGTGTGTGTGTAGTCACTGCTGCTCTATCATAGTCATTATCATACATTTTGTGTCTGCCAAACTACCATATCTGATGGATTTAACACCAGAGTAAATAGTTCAAGCGGTGGTATCCTGTGGTTTATATTATACTGTGCTATGGAGGTCTGCCTGAATTTCTTGGATAACACACTGTAGATCTGTGACACTTTGTATTATCCGTCTCATATTTTGTGCACATCTTTCCATTGAGTGGGGCTACATTTCCAGACTCCCCATTACATTTATTCTTAATGCCCATGATTATTTCAAAAGCATGCCAGCCACACAAGAATACATATTTCATTTTTTTTCTTACATACAATTTTCTCTTTGGTAAGGTCTAACGTAAGTAGATTTACAGAATTGTTTGGAACACAGGTGTCCAACATGATGTGAGAGGTAAATATATTATTGTTATCAAAATAGCATTAGCATTAAAGCCATATTGTGAAGGTGAGCTGATGTCACAACATTGCGAGGTTATTGGGCTGACACGCCTGGTTTAGAAGATGTATTCATTTAACTTGTGTTTACTCTTTCATGTTTTAACACAATCTTTGGACAAATGTGATCTAAACTCATTTTGTTTGAAATTTCCAATTATGTGATCTGAAAATTTAAATCACCACCAGATGCTATTAAAACTGCACACTACACTTTTGACTTATTTATGGTTAGGGATTGGTGTTCTCTAAAATAATAACCAATAAACAAAATGGCCTGGAAATTTCTAACGATCAATGTAATTGAAGTGGAACATTATAATTTTACACAACACCATCATATAAGACAAAAAAGTGCTTTCTAAAAGAGTGTGCTTCTCCTCATGTAGTGCTCAGTTTGTCTCAGAAGTAAAGGAACAAAAATGGCTACTTTCACTGGATTTATAGGAACTTTAAGGGCTTTTGTTAAATGACATCTGGCACATGTTTAAGAGGGAAAATGATGTCCTTTAAGAATTATCCTGACACTTTTTGTACATTAATGTAAAAAGAGCTTGTTATAGTGTGGGACCTTTGACCTTGATAGTGGCTGGATGTCAGTGAGATACCACGAGCAATGATAGGCTGGACTCAAGGAGTTGGCATATTAAAATGTTTCTTTTTATTTTCCTTTCTTTTTCAATAAATATAGTATACAAAAGTGCTAGGTGCAAAAGTACACTGAAGGAAGCTCAGTCCTCTCCAGCAGCAGAGACAACGTAGAATGATTTGAGGCGCCTTAAATGCATCCCCACTAACCGGGTAAAACCAAACCAACCCCACAGGTACATACATTAACATAAGCTTTTGCTAAAACTATGTTAATACCCTCCAGACAAATAAACCAAAACCATAAACCATATTTAAAACCCAACACAATTCACAAACCCTAAAACCAAATACCTAGACTTCTTTAAAACCCATAAACCATAAAACACTGTTTGTCTTCTCCCCTCTCTATTCCCCTGCCTTGGTCTGGTCCAGAACCTTTTTAATGTTGGTTGTTCATCTGGGGACTCTTTTAGCCAGACACGTGGACACAAGGAACAGAGAGGTGAGTATAACTCTAACACACAGCACCAAACACTTAAACACACAAGTACACACATCTATTGCACATTTCTCAATCAGTTCTAATTGTTTGTTCTCCTCCCAGACCGGCAGCCATCATCCAAAGCACAGCTCTGCAGGCGAAACTATAAAACAATAAATAAATGACTTCTCAAAACTAGTCGTGTGCAATGTCATTCTTTATGTGCAAATTTGCATTTGTTTGAAGTGCTGCGTGCTCCACTACATTCCTGTAACGGCCTGTCTGTTCGTTCCAGAGCTAAAGAGACAACACTAGTGATTAGGTTCCTGTATTTGGAAGAATTATTGTACAACATTATTTGACTATTGTAACGACCCAAAAATCTGAATGTGTCCAATTTACCAGGAGGTTATAACCATTTTATGTTACATCTGCAATACCGGGATTTACCTACCTACTTTCCAAATTTCAAGTTGCCTCCAATGTTCATCGGTCTTTGACTTAATTTGACTTTTTTTGGTTTAACCTAAACTGTAGAACTTACGTCAAAATAAAAGGTAAATGAATTAACATTTACACATTTGAGCAAAGCACCTTTTAAACAATCCTATCCGTTCTCATTACTTATAAAATAATCCCAATTTGTAGACCAAACTTTCATATAACGGAATATTATGCTGAGGGTGTTTCGCTAAAATTTTAATCAGAAGCTACTTCTCTTTAGGAAACCTTTTGCCATGGTGACCTATGACCTTTTGCTTAAAGAGACAGTTTTCAGTTTTCCTCATTCGCTGCTGTTGCTCATATAATGTGAGTGTTGACATCCATGTTCCCTCCACAACAGTAGGTAAAATATCGACCGACGGCTGTACGCACGGACAGATGGGTCGCTCGGTTTAGCAGGAAGGCACTGGGGTGAGCTGTGTTTCCATACAGCAGCAAACCGCCACAGGGCTGAGAGGGGGAGTGTGAGCGCGCTCCGAGGAAGGGGAAGGGCTAAACAAGGTCACTGAACTCGGCAACACTTGACCTGAATGTGGCAAATAAACACACATGAGGGAACCTCACCCACTAAGTGTGGTTTTAGAATATTACACTCAAATTAAGATTGGTAAGGCATACCAGGAGGGTATGAATCAGAGTGGGGTACACCATGCACAATCACCAGGGAATGACACTTACAGTACTTGAGTACTAAATGGCTGTTTTAGGACAGCCATTTAGTCAACAATTAGCTTCATCTGTGAAAAGATGAGATAAGCAAAGGTAATGTCTACAAGGATAGGCACGTAGAACTCGTTTAGATGTAGTACAAGATCATTTCAGCGTGAGCAGAGGAGACTGTAAACACCCCATTCAGGAAAGGACACTTCAGTAGAGCCGTCAAACAGTGGCAGTGACAATCAAAATCTACTCATAACTTTGCTTTCACTAAAACTGTATATGTCCTTGTTTGTGTCTCTGTCCATTGCCGCAGGTCTTGTTTCTTTTATCATCAACCTGTCACTGGTGTATTATAGAGAATGGGACCTGGGGTTACCACTTTATAGATTTTTTGACACAAAATTGACAGATGTAAAGAGAAAATCAAGCGTTGTACTGCTGCTGTAAACACTGAAGTGCATCTCTTGAGGAGTGTACATCTTCCTCCTCCAGCGTCATGGTCCAGTGAATCATCAAAGCCGTCGACGCTGAAGCTGCGTTGTGCTGCAGCTCTGTGATTGGTCCAAAAGAGGGAGCTATTAGAGAGGCGAGAGGTTATACCCCATGTGCCTCGCTTATATCCCCCCTCCCCCTCACACACATTCCATCTTAATGCATTTAAAGCTCGTAGACTCTTATGGCACACTTCACTGACCCTGTTGGCTGCTCTGTGTGTGCGCCTGACGATAATGGTCCATGACAGGACGGGGCTTCGGGTCACTCTGTGCCACGTCTCAGGCCCCCAGTCGGTCCTGGCCTCCCGCCAAACCGTCTCCCTGCTCGGGCTGGTCCAGGGGACGGGGCCACTGTGGTCTTGTTGTCACATTAGAGACCCACACACACAGCTGTAGAGGCTGAATTGGAGAGTATGGTTTGTCTTTGTGTATGGGTAAATACTCGGTGTGATGTGCTATTTTAACGTTTCATTCTATACCATCTGTGTGCAGCAGCTGTGCTTCAGTAAGTCAACCCAAACTGCTACGAACGTTTTATCAGCAGCAGTTTGTAGGGGAGGGGGCAGTCTCAGGAAATGAAATCACAGGGCCTTAAAAAACTACTAGAGAGTTTAGAGAATCTGGTTTAAGCAGTGGAGCAACAGGCACACAACAGGGTGCTGAACAACATGGACCATCCCCTGCATATGGCTTTTGCGCAGCAGAGAGCAGCCTGTTGGACAACTTTTAATCCATTTGAAGAGAACCTGAATTGAAACTCTATCTTTTAAACATTTACATTGTTTGAACTTACTAAGGTGTTCAACATTAGGTTCATAAATATATGTTTTGACAGTGTTGGTCATTGACATGAATCTAAGCAGTGCTTCTGTGAAGATCCTCAGCTTGGGCCAATGGTGGGTGCACCTCACCCGGGTTAAGGCCAATACATTCTCTGCAAGAACAAGAACAAAGTTAGTTCTGAACAGGACATTCCATAGTACACAAGAAACTGTAGCAGAACTCCTCGCTTTTCCTCATTTACCACACACACTTCCGATTTATTCAATGGAGACTCACAAGAAAAACGTTCTGCTCAGAGGATGTGTCAAGAACAAGCTGCAAGAAAATTACAAAATGTTGTTCTTTTAGCCCCGGGAGCGAGAACACATGTCTTGTTCTTGTGGAGTATGTATTGGCCTTTAGGCCTGATGGTTTTTAAATCTTAACTGATGATCTTAACCAACATGATTTTTACTAACACGAGAGCCTTCACTTAATTATTGTTGCCAGGGTGACTCCTCTTTTCTTGGCTCCAGTGATGTTAAACTCCCGCAGGAGAACTCAAGTTTCACCTTTTCCTTCAAGGTCTGAACTCTGAGTCTGTTTACTTTGTTCAGCCGAGAGAAAAAACCCACTGCAAAACCTACTGCCAGTAGAATAGGGTCCACCATGGTAAAAGTAATCAAATAACATGCAACATATTGTGGCACTTTAAACAGCTGCTCTTTTTCCTATTTAAGACAGTTATATCGAGGTTTGACAGGTATAATAAGTTACATTATATGTACATGTGCACATGTATGTTGTGTGTAAGAGTAATGAGCATACATTTAAACTGAATATTCTCTGTATTACTGTGAATGAGAATATCAATAAACCAAACGAGCTCCTTCTGATGCAGCCGAGGAGAAGACTCAGATAAACCTTAGAGAATCAAACCTGCAGACACCAGGTTAGGTTCACAGAGTGAGTAGGTTCTCACAGTAAGTGACTCGTCCAAACCGCTGGACTCTTAAGGCCCAGGAGTGTTTCTGCTCTGTTTATCTCGGTATGTATGGCTTGTGTTTGGTTCAGTAGTGCATCCATAAGGGGGCAGTAGAGACCCTGCCCCAGAGAGCTGTCTCTGTCTGGCCACAATGTGCATGTATCAGACTCATATCTAACAAGTGTGTATTCAAGTCCACACTCTGTTCACTGAAAACACTTAATAATCACCACAAGTCCTTTCACCAATACTTAGACCATATTGTTTGTTTTATGGAAATTTTAATTAAAAAAATCATAAGTATAGGTGTAAGAGACAAATCAAAAGAAAAACAAGAGCACACAATGAAAATCTGTGAGAGGAGATGAAAGGCCAGTCTAAATTTTACAGAATGTAATGAGCGTGGTACATTAATTGCAATAGTCATAGTTTTACTGATACATATTTCCTACATGTAATATTTTGTATGGAACGTTTATATGTCAACTATGTTTGTATGATACAAAAACACATAATTAATTACATTTTATTTGTATGTTTTATAATAAATGCAGTCAACAATTTTGCATAAATAAAGAAAAGTGAACTGTGTGCTTTTTTGGTTTCACTTTATCACATTTATTTGTCCCAGAAAACCAACAACAAAACAAAACTTTTTTACTAACAACATATTTATCTTTTCAGTTACAGATTTTTATCATCTCACTTTTCAGTTGCAATCTTTACATATTCAAAAAAGAAAGACAAAGAAAATAAAAGAAATTACAGTAATTTAATAGGATCAATTAATTATACAAACATATAATTTTTTCTTCTAATTTTATTTACCAAATGTTGTTTGATTTAGAAAACTTTAAATAAAAAATAATTTTAACTTTAAAAAAAGTAATTTTTTTTACAATTTTCAGAATATCAAAACACAGTTTAGCAACAAATGTGTAAGCACAATGTGACGCAACAATAAACATTATATACATAAATATTCAGTTTATTGTTTTTAGACCTGTGCCGTAAAGAAATTACTGAAATCATAAAAATTTTACCCAACAAATGTCAAAATTTATGGGAAGAGAAATTGTTTGTATAATTGTTAAGATAAATTGTAATTTGTTACATACTGGCTTTTTTGTATTATACGCTTGTTTTTATTTTTTATTTTTTTCAGTAATATTTTACTTGAGCGTCTGAGTTCCGGAGGCGAGAATGTGTCTGGGAGTTGTTCTTCAAACAAACCGGTGACAGCCAGACGCAAAACACGGTGGCCATGTTGTCACCACAGACACTGACCCGACTCACCCAGGAGCCCTTTCCCACCAAAACCCTGCCGTTAGCAACAACAACAACTCGCCCGACAGGCCCATCACCTACCTACCTCATGGGACGGCACCACGGCGACAGTGCACTTCCTCTTGCGTCAGCCATTTTGTGTCCTTCTTTACCAAGTTTCTGCCTAAGATATGACTTCAACATCTCCTGGTATGAGCAGTGTGTGGCTGGTTTTCTGAGTCCCTTTACCTCCTTGTGCTGCCTCAGACACCTGCAGGAACTCCCCTCTGAGGCAGTCTGAGTGTGTCTGGGGGTACTTGAGCCTGTGTGGGGTTTTGATTTTCTGTACTCCCCCTCGTCTGACCCTCAGTGTCTCCTATTCTTATTGTTCTACTAATTTTTTTTTTTTTTAACACGGCTGCTCCATCACCCGCTTACCCCTGTGTTGATGCTCCCACAGCCGCCATCTTGTTTCATTAGACAGCAGTGTAGCACGTGCATGTGGGCGAGTGCACCCAGAAGTACGCGAGAGTGTGTGTGTATTGCAACGTTCCTCCGTTGTCTGAGTCAGTTCTGATTTGATTAACAGTCCGTTGGTGGTCAGCGCTTCACTGATCATTAACGGCTGGTACGTCTGGAAATCTGGCAGCGGGCCACCAGACTGTGTGTGGTTAAAGTGTACTAAAACTGTGTTCAGTCTGTACATTCACTCCACTGCACAACTAATGTCGGCTTCTTCCATCAAAACTCAATTCAACTGCAAGGCTAAGTGGAATCGTAGCTATAGCACAGACAGCATACAAACTATTTATTTCAACTGCTACCGTCAGGGGTCGCCACAGTATACCACTGAGGAAAACAGCATAACATTAACATATCTGGTGTACACTTATATTTCCCATGATGCAGATGAATAAAGTATCTATCTATCCATCTATCTATGTAGTTTGTCAAAAAGATCACACTTAAAACCAAGACCCAATTTTACAGACTTCTACAAGAACCAATAACCAACTAAAGACAGAGGGAGACATTGTTTAAGCCTAAGACTTATATGAAAGATGTTCTGTAAATGTGTTGTGAACTGCTCAAAATTAAAAGGGTCTTGAACCCCTCCCACCCCCGAGATCAACAGTAATAATCGAATTTCCCCATGGGATTAATAAACCTAAATTGAATTAAATACGAGCTGACCAACCGTAATCGTTTATCTAAAATGGAGTGGGTTTCAGGTGAACCTTTCTCTGGTTGATTTTTTTTCTAATTGCATTGGTTCAGATGCAATTTATTCTGCGTATGTTGGAACTGCCCCCTGAATTCTGATTGGTTGTTTATTTATCCAATAGCATTTAGAGGCAGTTTAATCTGTGTCCATTTGTTCTGCCTCCTGGATAATCAAACTTGAATCAACAGAGACCAGACTAATTGCTTTTATAGAACAGAATAAGATAACAAATTGTGACTTTATTGCAATTCAGGACTGCAACAGACTTTGATTTTCAACAGCAACCATTGCTTACAGTTTGCTTCACCTATCACTGCTCCTTTCAGTTTTGCAGAACTGGTGCACTGTGCTTCGGACTTCAAACAAAGCTATAGGGTTCATTAGCAACAGCGGAGTTGGTGTCTTCTGGCTCTTTTTTGGTGAGTAAACACTGTATTGGCATTTCACACTGCAACAAACAAAGTAGAACTTGTGATTTTAAAGTTCGTGAGAATGGAAACAGATTCAACTTCCTGAAATTAAAGTTCAGAACACTGTGGTTGCTAAGGGGAGGTTCTTCAGAAGAATACTTGGAGGTGATTGCATGAATCACCTGTAATTAACTGTCAATCACAAGGTCATTTTGTCCAATCAGAGCAGCTCAATGTTTGCATTAGTTAAGATAAAAGGGTGGCTTCATCGCCAAACCTAAAACTCGATGTTAACTGCCAAGACTGCTCTTGTCTGCAGCTCGGGTTGGAGCTACTGCTGACGGCCTCACTAGTCCCCAATGTAAAAGTTAAATAAACCTACTTGACCTGACCTGCAGCTGCACATTATCTAACTCTTGTCCCTGTTTAACCGTCTGCTGCTGCCTCCACTGGGTTCTCTTTAGCACTGTACACAACAAACGCTCCAGAGGAAGTGCGGTGGTGCTGCGGTCAGGACAAACACTGCTGCAGTCACAAGTCCACTGAAACACTCTGTGTACACCAAATTAAATATATTCTACAACTGGCAAACCACACTCAACACACAAATGACATTTTTAATTTAATGAGTAGTCAAGAAAACACAAATTATCACTGCTCCAGACTGGGATCAGGGTCATACATCAGAGTACAAGCTATGATGTAATCATTATGTAATATATCCTTATATCACAGCATTTGTATTTCAAATTAAAACTTAGGAAATGTGATACAAATCATTTACAAATGTTATTTTTAAGGTAGATGGTCAAAGATGTTTACATATTTTTTTTTATTTGAGTCAAATCCATACTTTTATTTTCATTTTAAACAAAACATATTGACTGAAAAGGTGTAGGCTAAAGTTAACTTACCATTGAGAGAAAACAAAAAACAATGCATCAATCAAAACAACAAAGCAAAACTGAAGAAACACAAAAAACAACCTCAAGAAAAATCCCAATTAAAAAGGTATCATTCCTGCCATTTTATTATTATTAATTAATTATCATTATATAGATTATTTTCAAATCAAATTATTAGATTCATTATTTAAATTGTTTTTAATTAATATTATTTGTTATGCTTACAATTAGTATATTTGTTAAAAATACTAGTTTTATATAATGCTCTGTTTTGGTTATATTGTGTATTTTCTTCATCATCTGCTTGTGAATGTTCAAAACTATGTTTAGTTTTAAGTTGAGTTGAGTTCAGTGTTTTCATATAGTTGTATACTATTTTAGATTTTCAGGTAGTTATTGTTGCTGTTTGACAGAATGTTACTGTGAATTTTTCAGACTATAACAGTACGCCTCATTGCAACAGAAAATTCGGACTTTTTTTTATCCAATCAGAAGAGTTAAGTTGAAAGTTTGTGGTGTAACCTGACTCTTGGATGGTCTGTTACACAAACCCATCTTAAGGTCTTCCACAGAAAGCAGAGTGTTTTAAAGTACTACTTGTAGGTCATTTCATAAAACACCTGTGGGTAACCAACATTTAATCCAATGTTTTTAAATCTTAAACATGCCCATAACTGCCACTCCACAGGTCTGAACATGCAGCAGCTTAAAAGAATTACATCTGTGTCAGCAGTATAAGTCTATGAACCCACAAACAATGTGAGAATCCACTGCTTAGTCCCGTGAGGGGTCGTGGGTGACTGGAGCCTATCCCAGGAGCAGGGAAAGCTGCTGGGATTACCCAACCCAGTGGCTGGTGTGGCTGGAAGACAGTCAGCAGCGGCTCTCTGGTCAACAGTGAATTGTAATGCTAACTACAAAAGTGACTGAAAGAGGTCTTTACTTGCATCTGGTGGCAAAAGTGCATGTTGCAATTTCACATTTCAATCTTCTCCTTTTTAGAGCATGTGAGCCGTATGGAAGGGACAGCAGGACAACTGAGTAAAAGCATATTTTCTTCAAACACAATGAAAACAAGTCTTTATGATTTTATGACAATATGTAAATGTACTAAACCTTGAGCAAAAATATGTGATCAAAAATAATTTTTTAGTTTGTCCGCTCTGGGCTGTTGTAGGAACAGGACCCTCCATTGTAAAGCTTAGGTTAATTTATGTTTCATAGTGTGTGTTAGTATTTCTGGATGTGTATGTGAGATGCATGAGTGACTACTGCATGTCCAGCAGTGACTGTGTATGACTTAATGTGTGCGTTTGAATGTGTTCATTTGTGAACACACACGAGTGTGTGTGTCTCACCCCTACAGACCTCTGTTAGAGACCTGTGTTCTAGTTAACTGAATATAATTCAAAGGTAAATGCGCCAACATTAGCTAGACCTAAGAGAACAAAACAATGTTCTCTGTGTGTGTTGGATGTTCCCACACATACAGACAAGAAAAGTCATGAAATGGAAAGTAAGATTTTCCAGTGAAGTTTAGTGAAGCTTCAGTCACGCCTTTCAACTACTTGTTGCATTAAAACACTCTTTTCTGTATTTATTGGCCAATTTAACAAACCATGAAATTGCACCGTGAAAATCCCATTACCATGTGTTTAAACAGGCAGAATCTCACCCGAAACCATGAAAGATTGGGTTTTCACTACGTTTCAGTGTCTCTGAGTGGAACTGAATGAGGTTGAAACTTGACAGTGGACTTTTATCCGATGCCGTTTCTCAGCTGGAGGCCTGTTTGTGTTTCCGTGTTTTAAAAAGCAGACCTGGTTTCACCCAAGAATCAATACATTTTCATTTGCTCGTGAAGTGGTGATTGGAAAAACAATCATTTGATCTGATTAGAGCTCCTAAAGCGTCTTCTCGGTCTGGGGCTAATAATGGGATGATAATAGAGTCCCTGGTCTGTCTATGTCTGATACTGGTTCAAGTCTGTAATCATGAAACCTACCTCAGAACTATTAGGAACTTTGATCTTTCAAAACTGGGCTATTTTCCGTTGCATGGGTACAGTAGGAGCACAGGTTGGTGTATGTGCGTCCCGTCTCTGATTGAGCTCTTCCTCACGTTGATTGTCATTGTTTCCAGATGCCCTGTGAACAAGGAGTACTTCCTTCTCGGGTGTTACCAGGCCAACTGTAACATACATCCATTTACAGTATAAAGTTACAAATTAGAGTCCCCACTTCATAAAGCATATTAGTCGGAAGCATGAACTGAAACTATTTCTTTCTGTGATATTCAAACATGCACGAATATTATAGAAAGAGTAGTTCCTATGTCTTCATTGGACAGAACTCAAGTCAGGTGCCATTTCTTCGACTGCAATTACCTGTGTTCAGTTGTACCCTTAGTTATGAGAAGAATAGTTAGAAAAGTTAGTAAGTAAGGGTGCCCTAGCATATTTTACTAAACTGAACTATTTCTTTTGGATGCTGCTATTGGATTCATATTGGTTTATGTATTTTATTTGGCACAGGTTTGATGCAGGATGCCTTTCCTGACACAACCCTCTACATTTATTCAAAGACTAACCCTGTTCTCCCGCAGGACAGGGCTACAGGTTACAGCAGGTGGTCCCAAGTATGGCATGAGTGCAAGCACAAGAACACACATGATTCTATGGCACACACTCTCCTTACTTTCAAGATTAAACTTTTTTATTTTTTCCTTTCTTTTGGATAAACTTTCATCAACAGATGTCAATATTGAATGTCAGAATAAGCTGGCAGAGTATTGCTCTCTATGTTGGATGGTTGTATGCTCTTCTAAAAAAGTAAAGAAGTCTTTACAATGATACTGCAATGCCAGGGCAGCACTGGCTCAGGTCTGCTGAGGGGGATAAATGTGCCTAAATCAAAGTGTGAAAGTATACTGAGGACTGACCAGTCAGGACAATGGATCACAAACTCAAACTAGAGTGACCCAACCAAGACGTATGTGGCTTATTAATTTGTGACTGAATTTGCAGGCATCTGGAAGATTCCCCCGTACTTAGGATTGCACAAATGTAAAACTTGTTCTGAAGACTCCAATGCTCTTAGCAGTGGTTTGTAATTGTTTTTTCCTGAGTCATGAGCAGCTCTGACCGTAACGTGGTGATAGAAGTCTTCCTGTGCCAGTGCTGATATCTATAAACATATGTAAATGTGTTGGTCATGTTGATCATGGCAGCCTTTAATCTGCTGCTCTGCTCTTTCCTGTATTACAGCTGATTAGTTGCTGCTTGTGCTTCCTGCAGCAGTTTGTAACCAGAGATGACCATTCTGCAAACAGCGCCGCAATTACACACAAGAAGCACGACGAGACCTGACCGCCAGTTCAGCCGCACATGCATTAAGTCCCAACCAGGGTCCGCTGTGCTGTTTGAAAATGTTGGAATATGTTTATTGAAAACAGCAGTAAAACCCTGATGGGTGAAGCACAGTAAATCCCTGTGGGACAGATGGGGATGTTAAAGCCTCCATTATGCTTCACAAATGTATAATATTCAGCAAAAAGAGAAATGTGAGAATAGTTGAGAATAACATTTTGACATGTGAACCTACATGTACTGATCTGATCTACATAAACATGGCAACATCCAAACTCCCATCTGTGTCATGGATCAACAACTACAAACCCTGATTATGGCACAGTGTGACCTGACAAGCCACAGTAAAAATAAAATAAAAATAAAAATGGCGAGGTGCAACAGAACCTAATTTAAGAGACAGTTCTTTAAAAAAGAAAAAATTCAAGTGGTTCAAAGTGGATGCATTATGTAGAGTGATCACTAATACAGAGTTGAAGAAATTAGTCAAACTAAATCTGAGAAAAAAAAAAATTTGTTTGCATACATTAACCCTTTAAAACAGTTTTTTGGTGTGTCTGCTCGAAAAGCACATGTCCGCAGTAAACTATATCTCTGTAACGGCAAGGTGTATTTCAATATTTCTGGTGTCAAAATGTAGGGGACACAAGATTTCCCAGAAGTGAAATTTTGAATGTTCATGTTACAGTTTCAGAATAAATCAAGATGGAAAACAGCAAAATAACCTTAAAAACATTTCCGGCTAAAAAAACAAAACAATATTTGGATAAAAATGCCTTTAGATGAAGGCAGATGCAGCTCAAACACTATTTGAAATTACAGCCACACATGTCAACATTTACCTGCATATAATTCTTCTAATGTGAAACAAACCAAAACTATTAAGATTTTAGTATGAAATGGTCAGGCGGAGTCTCCATTTGGCACAATTTGGCAAAGTTTGGCACAGTTTGGCCCATCCTGTTTTTGTTTGCCTGCTGTTTGGTCTGAGTGAAAGTTAACGGATAGATGTGCTTGTAGCTGAGTCTCAGTTGATCAATTTGATGTGCTGCTTTGCCATAATAGGCTTGGGCTGTGTAATGTTTTGAGCGGCTGGTCCTGGGACTGGTTTGCCTACCGCAGCAGTAGGTGCACAGAGGATGCCACTCTGTGCTAACACATCTGGACAATTAGAACACTTATGCACGTATGCTGTTTGTTGACTTCAGCTCAGCATTCAACACAGTCATCCCATCCAAGTGTAACCGATTAAAAGAAAAAATACCTTTCACGGACTGCAAGTGGTGGTCAAAGGAGGCAGAGTCAGCTTAACACTTTTTAACTACACTTTATTACAATGAAATAAAATTAAAATAAAACACCATTACTAGCAGAAATGATCCTAGGTGCCCCTGCCCCTGTCTATGTATTAAAAACTTCCCACATTAACTGCAACAATTAAAATACAAAACAAAAAGAAGTAGAGTCGGCCACAGGTGCGCCGGGCGAGGTAACGGTGGGTAGTGACAGGCACTCACTACGCCTCGTGCTAAGCACACACACACACACACAAAATAATATACAAGAAAACTCAAACATGCAATAAGTGAAGGGCGTGCAAAAATACCATAACGCACGGGGGGTGAGGAGACTGAAGTGAGGCGTTCTAACACCACCCTCCACCTCTACGGGCAACCACCCTTGGCGAAACCCTAGAAAAAAACAAAAATACAATGTTAAAATAGGCGCTAGTCCACACCAAGAAAAGGGGCAGAGACTACGTAAAGAGACATTACAAAAAAAATACAAATTAACTAAACCAGGATAAATGACAAAAGACAAATACTTAATACAAAACGAATAAAGGTAAGATTCACACAAAACATAAAGCCCAAACAAAGCAACAGTAGTACTAGAGTCTAAAACCCGCAACTAGATGGTGACTACGATGTCCCTGGCCCATTCGTTGTATGACACCTCTTGCAGCAAAACTTTCATGTGTCTGTAAAAGAAAACAGACAACACGCAGGGTAGCAAAAACAACCAGTTATACGATTAAATAAAAAGAAAACGCTCACCTACCAGGATTTACGGCACCACAACCTAACCGGCACCCTATCTGTACTGCTTATATATGCCGGCAAGGCTAATGATAAAGGCGGAAGTGTGCAAAAGCGCATGCGCGAGCTGATACTACGGTGGCCGTATATACCGGCCACTGGTCACATTTTCACCCGGGGTTCTTAAATTGACGTCCCGACAATTCAAAACCAAGCCCAGGAATCAACTCAGTCACCGTACCTGGTCTGCCCCACTCAGCTACAGCAGCAATCTTCTTTGGATCAGTGGTGACTCCTGCTGCAGACACCACATGGCCCAAATAGTCCACCTGCCGTTGGAAAAAATGGCACATCTCCAGCTTGATTTTTAGAGACTCCATGCTGAATTGGGTAAGGACAAGGTCCAATCTACTCAAATGCTCCTCTACCGTGGCAGAAAACACAATCACATCATCCAAACACAGCAGTAAAGAGTGACAGTTTTGGTCCCCAAACATGCGCTCCATTAGCCTCTGAAATGTGCTGGGAGCATTACAAAGACCAAAAGGCATGCGATGGAATTCAAAGAGTCCGAAGGGGGTAGAAAAAGCAGTTTTCATTTTGTCCTGTTCTGTGACAGCCACCTGGTGGTAGCCACTCGCCAAGTCAATTGTAGAGAACCACTGAGCCCCAGATAATGCATCCAAAGACTCCTCAATCCGGGGTAAGGGGAACGCATCTTTCCTGGTTTTACCATTCAAAAGCCTATAGTCGACACACAGGCGCAGGCCACCATCTTTCTTCCTAACCAAGACAATGGGAGAGGCATAAGGGCTACAACTTTCCCGTATAACTTGGCTGTCCAGCAGTTTGCGAATGTGGGCCCTAACCTCATCGTAGTCAGAAGGTGGAATGCGCCTGTAACGCTGCCTGATGGGGATGTTGTCCACCAGTGGAATGTCATGTGTTATAAGGTTAGTACACCCTAAATCTAAATCGGATTGTGCAAACACGCCTTCATGCTGTACTAAGAGGGACCTAGCCTTCTGCTGATCAGACTCTGACAGTGCAGACAGATCAAATGAATCAATCTGCTCCCTAACAGGGCTAACTGTAGCCACCTGAGAAGTAACAGTAGCTACCCTACTATTCACTTGTGGAGCCATAAAAGATACGCCATCTGGTAGACTAACGACTTGGGCCCAACTCAAAATGCCAATTGGCTGCCTAGGATGCAATGCCACATTAGTGGCACCCACATTCACCACTGGGACATAGGCTGTACCTTGATGCACGGTGACCATAGCTGGGGAGGTCAGGAGGCCTTCTGGGAGGGCTTGGCCATCATCCAAGGGTTCAAGCAATGCTGCACCTGTGGACTGACTTAAGTGAGAGGAGCATGTGGCAGCTACCCATTTAACAGAACCACTTGGGATAATAGTCGGGCGCCTACCTCTAACACGGGCAATTCCTCTTTCTGGTGGCGGGGCTCGGGACTCACATTGTTGACAGTACTGTAAAGCCTGCTGCCACACCTGAGGGGCCTGACGTACCTCAGGAAGATTAAAGAGGTCAGTACCATGTTGACTGAACAACTGATGATAACACTCTCTAATCACATTCATACCCAACACTCCTTTAATTTCTGACGGGCACTGCTGCCTTGGGGACTCTTTAACCACCAGAACTCCTCGCTGTGGTACCACCAACCCAAACAACATTACGTCTAGTTCAACATAACCAAGATAAGGTATATAAAACCCATTAGCCGCAGTAAGCTCAAGCCAATTACAGGGCCTAGGAACACATTGGAAATTTTGATAAAAAAAACTTTCAAACACAGTAGTCACCATAGAATCCGTATCAAGTAAAAGGTCTGCAGTGACATCACCAAGCTTGACCGTTACCTTAGGGCACGGTGCGATGAGGTTGTGAACTGCTTGGGGTGGGACATGCGCCTGTGTCTGTGAGCCAAAAAGCCCCCCATCTGATGTTTGGCTCCTCACATCAGGGGCAAAGAGTTTCCCGTCTCCTGCGCTGATGCCACGGCTGCCACCTGTGGGGCTCTTGACTGAAAAGGCACACGCTCATTTTCACAGTCTCTAGCAAAATGGCCTGGTTTTTGACAACGGCGGCAAATGACGGTATTTTGCCGCACAGGCTTAGCAGAAGATTGTGTAGTAGTTTGTATTGCTAAAAGGCCCCGAGTCAGCTGAGCAAGTTGCTCTTGCTGTTTAACTAGCATTTGACGCAGCTCTTTAAATTCTGAGCTAGCATGGGTGCTGGGTGCCTGGTTAGAATGGTGCAGAGAACTGAATGACGGGACAGAATAGCTTCTGCACCGTGGCTCTTCCAATCTACCTTCTTGCTCCCACCGCATGGCCTCAGCTCTTACATTAATTAATGTATATGCCGGGCTCTGCCTCACTAGCCTCTTAAGTTCTCTGCGAAGGTTAGTATCTAACAGATGTTCAATGAATTGATCCCTTAGGAGGGTGGGGGCATCAAGCATTCTCTCTGGAGCACTACGTTCAACCCTATCCATCAAACAATACAACGCATGTGAAAATTCTTGTAGCGACTCACCCTCCTGCTGTCGCCTAGAGAAAAAAGCTGGCTGCAATGAGACATATGACCTCCTACACCCATACATGTCTTGGAGGACATCAACAATTTTCTGTGGGTCCTCCCTTTCTGCCCTCATTCTGTACCTTATTTCATCTTTAGCCTCACCCTCCAGATGGTCATATATAAAATACGCTTGATCAATGGATTGTAATCGTCTGGTTCTCAAAGTAACCTTCATCTCTTCCACCCAGTCCTCCACTGGAATCCCCGCCGTTCCCCTGAATGAAGGACACTTCCTCTCCCTGGGGATATATAACAAACGTTCAACAGGCACAGGGTCATTAGTATCGAAAGTCCTTGAGCTGGTAGCACCAACATTTGTAAGATTTGGGGTGGCCACAACCCCTTCCTGCAATTGCTCATTTTGAGCGCGGAGTTGTTGAACTAAATCTCTAAGTTCTTGTAATTCACTTGCCATGGCTGGGATTCAGTAGAGGCAGGCTCAGCAAAAGTAGAGCAGGTGGCAAACAAAAAATAAATAAATAAATAAAAATAAAAATTTACATTCCACAAACGGCCCACTGCTGCTTTGTTTGGGCCTACAACAAAAAAAACAAGCTAAAATGAAACTAAACTCAAACCTCAGGATGACCACCACTGCGGATCCTGTCAACTACGCCAGATTGTAACCGATTAAAAGAAAAAATACCTTTCACGGACTGCAAGTGGTGGTCAAAGGAGGCAGAGTCAGCTTAACACTTTTTCACTACACTTTATTACAACGAAATAAAATTTAAATAAAACACCATTACTAGCAGAAATGATCCTAGGTGCCCCTGCCCCTGTCTATGTATTAAAAACTTCCCACATTAACTGCAACAATTAAAATACAAAACAAAAAGAAGTAGAGTCGGCCACAGGTGCGCCGGGCGAGGTAACGGTGGGTAGTGACAGGCACTCACTACGCCTCGTGCTAAGCACACACACACACACACAAAATAATATACAAGAAAACTCAAACATGCAATAAGTGAAGGGCGTGCAAAAATACCATAACGCACGGGGGGTGAGGAGACTGAAGTGAGGCGTTCTAACACCACCCTCCACCTCTACGGGCAACCACCCTTGGCCGAAACCCTAGAAAAAAACAAAAATACAATGTTAAAATAGGCGCTAGTCCACACCAAGAAAAGGGGCAGAGACTACGTAAAGAGACATTACAAAAAAAATACAAATTAACTAAACCAGGATAAATGACAAAAGACAAATACTTAATACAAAACGAATAAAGGTAAGATTCACACAAAACATAAAGCCCAAACAAAGCAACAGTAGTACTAGAGTCTAAAACCCGCAACTAGATGGTGACTACGATGTCCCTGGCCCATTCGTTGTATGACACCTCTTGCAGCATAACTTTCATGTGTCTGTAAAAGAAAACAGACAACACGCAGGGTAGCAAAAACAACCAGTTATACGATTAAATAAAAAGAAAACGCTCACCTACCAGGATTTACGGCACCACAACCTAACTGTACCCTATCTGTACTGCTTATATATGCCGGCAAGGCTAATGATAAAGGCGGAAGTGTGCAAAAGCGCATGCGCGAGCTGATACTACGGTGGCCGTATATACCGGCCACTGGTCACACAAGCTAATAGCCAAACTTGAAGACCTGGGCATTAACTCCTCCCTCTGCAACTGGATCATGGCAGGTCCAATCCAGCTCCATCTGCTCCAGCACCACCACACTCAACACTGGTGTACCACAGGGCTGTGTACTGAGCTCCTGCCTGTACTCCCTTTTCACCTCCGACTGCAGGCCTGTGAATGGATCTAACGCCATCATCAAGTTTGCGGATGACACTACGGTGATTGGTCTCATCAACAACAACAACAACGATGAGACTGCCTACAGGGAGGAGGTCCAGCATCTGGCCACATTTTGCAATGACAATAACCTGCTCCTTAACACCTCCAAGACAAAGGAGCTCATTGTGGACTTCGCACACGCGACACCATCCACATCAATGGAACAGCTGTCGAGGGTGTCCCAGTTACAAGTTCCTGGGGACCCACATCTCTGAGGACCTGTCCTGGACTACCAACACCTCCAGCCTGGTCAAGAAGGCTCACCAGCGACTCTTCTTCTTGAGACCCTAAAGAAGAATTGGCCGACTTTTATCGCTTGCAATAGAAAGCATCCTGACCAACTGTGTAACAGTCTGGTTTGGGAGCTGCTCTGGTGCAGAGTGCATGGCAATGCAGCGGCTGGTGAAAACCACCCAACGCATCACAGGGACTTCACTTCCAGCCACAGAGCACGTCCAGAGGAAACGCTGTCTGCGTCGAGCTCGCAGCATCCATAAGGACTCCTCTCATCCCGCCCATAGACTGTTCTCTCTCTTGCCCTCCGGCAGGTGTTTCAGGTGCTTCAAGACCAGGACCAGCAGACTGAAGAACAGTTTTTTTCCCAGAGCTATCTGTTTATTGAACTCTGCATCCCGCTGATCCCTCTGCCCCCCCCCCTCACTGTAAACAACCCTTCTCGGAGTCTTTTGCACCACTGGACTGTCTATGCATAGCATTATGTTTCCTATTAAGTATTATTAACTATTTGCACTGCTAACTGTTCATTTACATAACCTACTGTTCACACATGCACTACTGCACTTTAGATAAATTTGCAATAACTTCCACTGCACTACCTTTATTCAGACAGCTTCTGTTCCTAATTATTTGCTCTATAACTATTACACTACTGCTCACTATAGTCTTACCTATCATTGTATATATACATCCATTCAATTCTGTTTATAGTAATTGCCATTGTATTTTATGTTCATAGTACATATATACTTAAGAAATTATATATAATTAGAATATAATTTATTTCTGACTTCTGTTTATAGCTAACCATGTCTATCAGTGTATATACCTATTTTATCATTTCTGTTTATAGCCATCTGTATATTATTGTATAGCATGTACATATCCATCTGCAAATTACTTTCCATACTAACTTATTTATTTAAGCAATACTGGATATCTTGCACTTGCCGCTATTGCACTTCTGGTTAGACTTAAACTGTATTTCGTTGCATTGTACTTGTACATGTGTAATGACAATAAAGTTGAATCTAATCTAATCTAATCTAATCTAATCTAATCACGCTCTTTGTGACATGAGACATAATTTTTTTAATTCATGAAAAATTTAATTAAAAATTTGATTGCTATATACAGTATGTATATATAATCCTTCACCCTCTGCGGGTGGTTGCACCCTTCAAGCTTGGGTTCTCTACCAGAGGCCTGGGAGCTTGAGGGTTCTGCGCAGTATCTTTGCTGTTCCTAGTACTGCACTTTTCTGGACCGAGATGTCTGGTGTTCTTCCAGGGATCTGCTGTAGACACTCTTCCAGTTTGGGGGTCACTGCCCCGAGTGCTCCGATGACCACGGGCACCACTGTCGCCTTCACCTTCCAAGCCTTTTCCAGCTCTTCTCTGACCCCCTGGTATTTCTCTAGTTTCTCATGTTCCTTTTTCCTGATGTTGCAATCACTTGGTATTGCCACATCAACCACAACGGCTTTCCTCTGCTGTTTGTCCACCACCACGATGTCTGGTTGATTCGCCCACAGGATCTTGGCTCGGTCATTCTCTACCAACTTTGGAGGTGTTTCCCACTTTGACCTCGGGGTTTTCAAGTCCCTACTCCGTGTAAATGTTCTTGTACACTATGCCAGCCACTTGGTTATGGCGTTCGATGTATGCTTTCCCTGCCAGCATCTTACACCCTGCAGTTAAGTGTTGGATTGTCTCAGGGGCCTGTTTGCACAACCTTGGGTCTTGGCTGGTGTGGTAGATCTGGGCCATTTGTAGGATTTCTTGATGTCAGCCACGTCAGTTATGCTCAGTTAGACTTTAACTGAGCACGTCATCTGTTGGGGCCTTATCTTTGATGTACTTGTGGATCTTGGATGTTTCATCCTGGATAGTGGCTCTCACACTCACCAGTCCATGGCCGCCTTCCTTGCGGTACAGTCTCAGGGTGCTGGATTTGGGATGTAACCCTCCATGCATGGTGAGGAGCTTTCGTGTCTTAACGTCTGTGGTCTGTATCTCTTCCTTTGGCCACTTTATTATTCCCGCAGGGTATCTGATCACTGGCAGGGCATAGCTGTTTATTGTCCGTGCCTTGTTCTTACCATCGAGCTGACTTCTTAGGACTTGCGTTACTCGTTGGAGGTATTTGGCAGTTGCTGTTTTCCTTGTTACCTCTTCAAGGTTGCCATTTGCCTGTGGTATTCCAAGGTACTTGTAACCATCCTCAATGACTGCTATTGTTCCTTCTGGTTTGTCACCATTTGACTACACTTCTCTGTCAACCAGGAGTTTGTTTGGCTCCTCTGGTTTCTTTGCCGATGCCCTTCTGTGCTTTGCTCATGTATTGAGTGCCTACTTATCTTAGCCGCGATGATGCCTGACATGAGCTTCCATGTTGTGGAGATACAGGTTATTGGCCGATAGTTGGATGGGACTGTACCCTTTGTGGAATCCTTCAGGATCAGGATTGTACACCCTTCGGTAAGCCATTCAGGGTGTGTCCCATTCCTTAGCAGCTGGTTCATTTGTGCTGCAAGGCGCTCATGGAGTGCAGTGAACAGTAGGTGTGGATCCTGTCACAGCCCGGTGCTGTCCAGTTTTTCATAGCTGAGACTCATTCCTGAATGTCTGCCGCTGTGATGGTAACTGGATTCTGTTCAGGGAGGTTGCTGTGGTCCTCTCTCAGAGCCACCAGCCACTGTGCATCACTGTTGTGTGATGCCTCCCTCTCCCATATACTTTTCCAGTATTGTTCAGTTTCCAGCCTTGGTGGGTCTGCTCTGCTGTTATTACCCTGCCACTGAGCGTACACTTTTGCAGGTTGAGTTGTGAACAGCCGGTTTATTCTTCTGGCTTCATTCTCTCTTGTGTACCTCTTTAGGCGGCTGGCCAAGGCTTGGAGCCTTTGTTTGGCAGTTTCAAGTGCTTCAGGTATTGGCATCTGGTTGTACCTATTGGGTACTTGTTTTCTCATTGCACCTTTCTTGGTTTCTGTCAGTTGGCTCACTTCTTACTGCGCCTTCTTGATTTTAGCCTTCAGCTAAATGCTAAATTTTCATATTGGGTATTGTTTCTCATGGTTCCCATGGTTGCACTTATAGCCAAGCATCTCGAGGATCACTGCTGCTGAGGTGTAAAGCAGCTCATTGGTTTCAGTGATGGTTGTGGTAGGGACCGCACTTAATGCTGCATTCACATCTTCATCAGCTGCATTTAGTACTTCACTTAGCCGTTGTAATTGGCGTCGGGGTTGCCTTACATTCATTCTCGCCATGATCTTGGTTTTGAGGTCAGTCGCTGTCTCGTTCAGCGTTATTGCACTTGTTGGGGCTTCGTACCCAATCTCTGGTTGAGGAGCCCCCGTTGGCTCCCCTCTGACCTCTCGTCCTGGCTTCCCCTTGCCATAGCATTTGTGTTGTATCTCGTCAATCTCAAGTTGTGATAACAGTTGCCGCTTGTGGATGTTGGAACACTGAACTACTAGTTGTTTCAATGTAAGCCTGGATTGTGGGTTTCGAAGTAACCGTTCATCCCACATCCTCTTCATTTAACTCTTGATAGCTCAGCTGGTAAGGACAGGACTTTTCACATGGGGGACCCAGGTTTGAATCCTGGAGGGGAGGAGCCCTACTACCTACCTCTTTAAAAAAGAAAAATGAGAACAGGTGAAGGGTTACAAGACAATCAAAATACCTACCTCTAACAGGAAAAGATCAAATTTAAGGTAAAAGGATGATTTTCTTGTAACATGACAACCTTTCCTATGCTATTTTCTGTTTTGTGTTTGTATTGGTTTATTATTTTTTAATTGCATACGCTGCATTGAAAAGAGAAGAAAGAAATAGACCTTTCCCTTAAAAACCCAGAATTGCCCTTGAGCTTAGGATAGGATAGGATTTGAACCTGTGACTGTGGTGTAGTATGTATTTATACAGCTGTGGGGTGAGTTTAAATACAGCCTGTGACATGGACCGCTTCTCAGTGGGATTTACACCACAGAGGTCAGGGGTCAACATTCACTGTCACCGACAACAGACACACTTCTGTGTCAAACCCCAGAGCAAAACAGAGGAATATTCTGCTTTTACTGACTCTACAATTTGTCCTTAATAGGTTTTCTTAAGATGATATGAGAAGCGCCTCTCTGGATTATGTATCTTTTCATCGTATGGCGGCAGTGGGAACCACACTCGGGGCATAGGGTTAACCACACAAAGCCCCTCAAAAGCTTCTTCAATCACACAGAAACTAAATATACCATTGAATCAGGAGCAGTGGATCAAGATCATAGCTGGACCGAGGTGGTGCTGGACAAAATGTTCTCTGTGGCACAACCAGGAAGATGAGATGATTGATCCCGAGGACAAACACGACAACGAGCCAAGACAAGGTAAAAGAGAAATGCTCCTGCTGCTGTCCTCGGCAACTGTAAGACAAACATGACAAATAAACTGTGTCTGCCTTCAGCTGCAGTGTCCTCACAGTTTCTCTACTGCAATAGTTCAGATGTCTTAAGATAATAACTTTACCTATATTTTCTATCTCACCAGGGAGACATACAACCTTTGCCAAATTTTAAGCCATATGCATCAACCCAGTCAAATTTACATTTACATTTATTCATTTAGCTGATGCTTTTATCCAAAGCGACTTACATTGTTCTACAGTAATTACCAGTGTTACAGCCACTGGAGGCAAGGTGGGTTAAGTGTCTTGCCCAAGGACACAACAACAGTATGAACTGCGGGGAGAGTGAGAATCAAACTGCCAACCTTCCAGTTGAAGGATGACCATTCTGCCACTGAGCCACTCCACCCCCCCATTTTAGCCTAAAAAATAATAAATTCAAAAAAGACAAAAAAATGTCCAGGAAACTAGAACAGTTATGGAAGTTAAGTAAAAAGTTAGCCTAGCTCCTTTACATGTTTTAAATTAAATACAGAGCTATAAACATTTTGATCTTTTATTGGCTGTCACGTCTCCACCTCCAGTGTGTAACTGTGGAGTGAATGAATAATGGACTCTGTAAATTCGCTTTGAGAGCCTTGAAAAGCGCTATATAAATCCAATCCATTATTATTATTATTTGTGCTAAAACAGAGGAATATTCTGCTTTTACTGACTCTACAATTTGTCCTTAATAGGTTTTCTTAAGCTGATATGAGAAGCGCCTCTCTGGATTACGTATCTTTTCATCGTATGGCGGCAGTGGGTGCACGTGGCAGAGTGGTTAGCACTTCTGCCTTACAGCAAGAAGGTCGTGAGTTCAAAACCCGGCCGACTCGAATATTCTCGGCCGACTCCGGTCTTTCTGTGAGGAGTCTGCATGTCCTCCACGTGTTACCGTGGGTTCTCTCCGGGTACTCCGGCTTCCTCCCACCGTCCAAAGACATGTATGTACAGGTTAATTGGCAACTCTAAAGTGTTGAATGAAGAATGGTTGTCTGTCAATGTTTGTCTCTATATGTTAGCCCTGCGACTAACTGGCCACTGTCCAGGGTGTACCCCGCCTCAGGCCCAAAGCTGCTGGGATAGGCTCCAGCCACCCGTGACCCCTAACGGGACAAAGCGGTAGAAAATGAATGAATGAATTTGTGCTAAAACTAATCAACACACCAGTGTTAATTTTGTTGACAAAAACTATGACGAAAATATTTCGTCAATGAAGGTTTTTTGTTGACAAAAACAAAACAAAAACAAAATAAAAAAGACTTCATAATGACTAAAACAATAACTAAAAAGACTGACAATTTTGTCAACAAATAAAAGAAAATAAATAAAAAAATAATAAAAATAATAAAACAAAAATAACAAAAACTAGTCAGGAGAAGGGAAAGATGGCGCTTTCCTGAAAATGAATTAGTAAATAAATATTTGAATTTGATGTTTACGATGCCAGTGTTTATGTAGCATAAGGAATATCCTCCTGATTAATGTACTTTCTTGGGCTGTTGATAATTGCACATTTATTTAATTTAATTTAAAATAAGCTGTGAATGTGTATTTTGCATCTCTTTGAAACACATTGTTGTCTTTTTGTTTGTATTGAAACAGACAACAAGATTTGGTTTTACTATTGGTATTGTTTTTCATTGATTATAACAATTTTCAATAAAGGCAGTTGTGTTGAAATAAACAGTGTAAAATATGTTTTGAATATTTAAATCTCAATTCTATGAAAGTTTAGTTTTATGTCTTATACAGAAGGTCAAAATTATCACCTCGTGAATTTTTGGGGGATTTTAGTTGACTAAATCTATTTTATTTTACTAGACTAACTAACTAGACTAAAACTAAAAGAAATAAGATGACTAAAATGAGTCTAAAACTAAATAAAAATTTCTTGTCAAAATTAACACTGCTACACACTTGATCTAAAATAAGATTTACTACAGATTTAAATATTTACCTGTAGAATCTGACCTCTTAGAAACCTATAGTGTCATCTTTACAGTTCAATCATCCACTACTATATTCTGTCCCACCCACTTGCTTCTCTAGGATCGTTGTATTTTTCAATTCCATACATTACGTTACATACCTCGTGAAAAACATTTAGTGTCACATTCTCATCAGTGAGCACTGCCTGTGAGTGTAAGCACTGATTATTCAACACGACGCAGGAAATAATTTCTCTTTGGAGCTTGACCACCATTTGCACAAGTAATCCTTCGAGGGCATTACTCAAATATTCGGTTCTATTTACTGTATCTGGGTTCTGTTTGGGGGTTGTTTTATTTATTGTACAAACTCGGAAAAGTTTGTAAGCGTTCCTATATGAAGCAATGACTTAAACTGATGCTGTTTTTGAAAGTTTTAAGCCTTTGGAGAATGTCAGTTTGTATTGTACCAAGGACTTGGACTCTTTTTTTCTCTCAAGAATCAAGTCACATAGTAGCAGTCCATTATATGTTAACCTGATTACTTCTAGATTAATTTTAAACAGAATATTTACACATATAATAACATTAGAGTAAAAAGTAGAAACATTTTTTACAACAGGGCAACAACTGTGAGTTTAAATGAAGAGGAAGAACTTTTATGTTTATTACTAATGTTGAAACAGAGAAGGAAAAGATGGTCCACTCATCCATTTATTAAAACTAGAAAAGACAAATGGAAATATAATATGCTTGTGAGACCAATGGTTGGGATAGACCACGAAGTACATGTCTTTTGAGAGAGACAGCAATTTCTCTCCACAAATTGCTAACAATCAGATGATCATGATGATCTTTTTGGGCAAAGTTGTATAAATGTTTGTAGTTACGTACCTCTGCCACTAGGAGACTTTTGCCATTTTTATTTATTTTTTGTCAAGGGTGTTGACAAAAAAATTCTGATCTTTCATGTCTTTATTGAGAACAACCACAAAACCTCTTAGTGCTTGTGGGAAAAGTAATAAAAACAACCTCAGAAAATCTAATTAGAGTCAGGTTTTAGCACACCTGGAGTCTCCTTAAGATAATATGTTTGGAGCTTATGTAAGCCATGTCTCGCCAAAAATAGAAGCTACGATCAAGAGTTGTTGCTTTACATAAAACTGGAAAGTCTGCAGTCACCAGTCTGCAGTTAGACAAACAATCTACTGAGGAGACGCTTTGGGACTGTTGCTACTCTACCAGGATGTGGGCGCCCCGTCAAAATGACACAAAAAGAGCACAACGAAGACTAATCAATGAGATTAAAAAAACAACCCCCATTGACAGCCACAGATTTGAAGGCATCATTGTAACTTGCCAACATCTCTGTTCATGAGTCTACAATACATACAACACTGAACAAGCAGGGTATCCACAGCAGGACACCACGAAGGATGCTAAGACTGTTTAGACTATTTGGAAAAAACAAACAGCATGCTAAACAGCATCATAAAAACATAATTCCAAATGTGTATGAATGTAATAAGTCTGGTGGAGGAAACATAATGATTTGGGCCTGCTTTGCTGCATCAGGGTCTGACCAGCTTCAATCATTGAGGGGAAGATGAATTCCCAAGTATATCAGAACAGTGGCGGCTGTTAAAAAATGTTTTAGGTGGGGCTGTTTGAGCGGGGTCTGGGGGCTCCTCCCCCAGAAAATTTTTTAATTGTATCAGCGGTCGCATTTGGAAGCGCGATAAACTCAAAAAAGCGTTCTTGAATGTTGTTGTGGCCATCTATTTACCGTAACACAAGCACAAGCTGACAATGAGTGCATATGTCGGTTGTCTCGTCTGCCTGAATGGCAATATAGTCCGACTATTTCACCTCTTCCAGAATGCGGTCTCTGAGAACTGACAACATGCAGTCTAACAGTTCATTTTGCACGGTCTTCGAAGTGCCTTTAAAAACAGTGGCGTTCTCCAAATGCACCTCCAACTCGCGGTAGATTGAGGCCATGAGATCAATTAGACCCAGGAAAATGCCAGGGTTTTCTGATGCGTCACTCTCATCGTGACCACGCAAAGCCAGTTCAAAGGCACCACAAAATTTTCACGGCATCAATGATCTTTCACAAAATATGCCGATTCCTGTCCACCTCCTTGTTGTGCCTTCTTATGGCAATGTGTCCCTCATCTAGCTGTGTGGCTGTGCTAATTCGGCCTAGCATGGCTAGGCTTCAGGTCTGTTACCCATGTCTGTGTCCACGAGCTATCACAAGCACTTGTTTTAAAGATAAAGCAAGGGAAGCAAAAGATTGCATTGGCGTAACCACAATAAGCCAAAGCTTTCGAATGAACCAACCTCGGGAAAATGATCTCTTGTAGGTTTTCTCCTTTTCTCGCGCCTGTTGGGTTATATTCACTTCTGGCTTGTCTGGTCTGAGTTCTTTTACAATTAGTTTTTCCGCTAATGTTCTTCTTTCAAAGGGATACAGGTGTGTAGATTTAACTGAATTTGGGGCTAGCTCAACTCCCACGACTACATTAATGCTACTCGACGTCTTCGGCGCCTCCATACTGCACTTGTACTCCTCTGAGGTAAATATCCCGTGGTGCAGCAGGTGCACTGCTCTAATCATGGGCGATATTTTCAGAGCCCCCAAACCATAAAATTCGACGACGATGATTGGCAAAATATAAACTTTTTTGCGTAGCAACAGGGGAACCATTGGCTTAAATTCCAGCACTGTTGGGCTGAGCGAACTGGAGCCTAGGAAAGACAGCCTATTGGCTACTACTACACCAACATGAAGTGAATGCAAATATCATTCTAGGGAGTTCTAAACACATTCTAAAGTAAAACCATTAATAGCATGTCATTAACACAGATTATTTTTCAAAATGAGAGATTATTAAAAGCTTATTATTATTAAATAAAAAATTAAATACAAATAAAAACTGACAGGGAGGTCGGCGCCCCAGCGCCCTCTATGGGCGAGCCGCTGCTGTATCAGACAATGCTTCAGGATAATGTGAGGATGTCTGTACGTCAGCTGAAACTGTGTAGAAGGTGATGCAACAGGACAATGACCCAAAACACCAGAATGGCTTCAGAAAAACAAAGTCTGCCTTTTGGAGTCCAGACCTCAATCCAATAGAGATGCTCTGGATTGACTTGAAGAGGGCCAAACACATGAAAAGTCCAAAGAATATGACAGCGCTAAAGCCATTCTGCAGGAAGAATGGGCTAAAGTTCCTCCTCAACAATGTGCAGGTCTGATCCACAGCTACAGGAAGAACCTGGTTGAGGTTATTGCTGCAAAGGGTCAACCAGTTATTCATTCTTACTTACTTTTTCCACTGCCATTTTGAATGTTGAATGAGTGTGTTCAATAAATACATACATGAAAGTTCTGAATTTCTTTGTGTAATTGTTTTAGACACATTATGTTTGTCAATAGCCTTGACAAAGATCAGATCACATTTTAAGACAAATTTATTCAGAAAACCATAACATTCCAAAAGGTTTCTTCTTTTTAGGCCCTGCTACAAAAAAGTTAAATAAATCTAACATAAAATACATGTAAGTTTACTGGATCATTTGTAAGAACTAGAACAAGAGAGTCATTTAAAACAAAAAAAACAATAAATCTGTATTCTCATAAGATCCAGCCGCCTTATGGTACAAGGTCATTTGAAACAGCTGTATTAGGAAAACATCTCTTATAGCAGCTTTACGGTTTAACCCAGATTAACTAGTGAGGAGCCTGTGTCAGAGCACCAATGTGAATACGGAGACATCTCATGAAATATAACACTAATGCCACACTAGTAATTACCACAACCACTCCAGTTTATAATGATATATTTATAATAAATATAATGTGATTGTATTAAACCCCTAGATACGACATAAATCCGCTCACAAGTCCAAAAAAATGACTAAACTTGAGTGCGGCAGACATTATCCGCTTCATCGGAGCCACATTGGGAGCGTCCGCTGTCTCTTCTGGTCTGGTTCTGCTGGGGATGGCTCCCTTTGAGGTTTTTTCTTCCTGGAATTGCCGCATCATTTGCCTGTCGTCTGCAGACGCTTGGAAACACTGTGGCAGAAATGTATCTCTTCCAAGCAGACCATCAACGCAGTGCCAGAGGTGAAGTCACTTTTATGGAAATGAGAGAGATGAGTGGAGAGGACTAGGTCCGGATCGTTGTAGTGGGACATATTGCTTGAGACCCTATTGTTGTCTGAAGTAAGAATAAAACATTAAATTTACGTAGCGCTTTTCGAGGGAGACAAAGACGCTTAATTAAAATGTATTGAAGAAAAGGTTAACTCAAAGGCATCTGGACAGAGGTTTTAAAGTGAAGACGTTTCAGTCCTCATCCAAGGAACTTTTTATATTCTTAAGTATTGATTACAATCTGCCAGTGACCTTCAATTTAAATCATTTTGTGATAACTTGTGGTTTATTCACAGATTGAAATGGAGATGTTTGTTTTACCTGGAATTTCAAATCGGTCCAAAGTGTCCCCAAAAAAGTGCACTGTTCCTGTTACTTTGGAGATGTTTTGGTCCTGGTTCAAAGTGTGTGCTTTTGAAAAGGTGAGGTTAAACACTGCAGTCTGTTGGACAATAGAATAAGATTACATTAAACAAAGCTGAATAAATTTAGCTTCTCCGCTGTCATTTCTTTATGTACGCAAAAAGACGTTGGTGTTTTGGGGTTTTTTTCATTTCATTTCATTTCATTTATTAAGATCCCCATTAGCGCCTGATGTCTCAGTTGCTATTCTTCCTGGGGTCTCCTCTTCATTACATCACAATTTACATAATTCACCATTTTATACGTTATTCACACTCATACACACATACCCACTCATACCCACCCTCAAACTGAACCTCATCTACAATAACTCAATGCAATTATGTAAGTAGACAAAAATGCTTTACATTTGAACATTTAATAACTCACCGATATAAACTCAAAACACATCTTTCCATATTAGCATACTCTTCCATAATCATTACTCTTGTGTGAAAAGAAACAATTTTAATTTCTTTTTAAAACAATTTCTATTATTTTCCAACAACAAAAATCCTGGTAATCCATTCCATGCAACCATGGAACCAGGGGTTGTATGTCCGTAAAATTATTTAAATGTAAAAAGGATCGACGCAACAAGCATAAGTTTTACCAAACAACTTTTCGGTCAAATAACTTTAAAAAAAATATTGTTTACACCATAATTTAATTTTCATTTCTATGTTTGCTTGTAAATTTCTGGTTTCTTTTTTTTCCTTTTGAAAATTACCAAAATAAATGAACTAAATACCTACCTTCAATAGAGAATCCTTAGTGAAGTGAAAACGCTTAGTCCCCCTGATACATCGCCATGACTGGAGCCTATCCCAGCAGCTTTGGGCCTGAGGCGGGGTACACCCTGGACAATGGGCAGATAGTCACAGGGCTGACATTTAGAGACAGACAAACATCCATTCACTCTCACATTCATGCACTACAAAACAACTAGCGTTCATTAGCAGCAGCTGTTTCTGGTTTACATAAAACAGAATGCATCTACAGGGCCGTAAACACAAGCAGAACTTGGGAAATGAAATAGTGAGTAGGTAAATTGTAGAACAATGGTGCAGCTCTATAAATGTCATAATCCAAAATCTGTCCTCCTGCTCCACAATACATCTATAATATAAAATTATCCTCTTTAGGTATAACTTACCAAACTGCTGCACTGACCCAACCTGCAAAACTAACTAAAACTTCCATTGTGTAGTTTGCACATAGAGTTTCTGTAACTCTCCCCCATTTCATACTTAAATGAAGCTATGGATACTTCTTTGGTGGTCATGTGTGCCATGTATGTGCTACAGTTCCTTGAGCCTTTCTTGCAGGTCCTACCCTCATGGCTCCGTCATCTGGTGCAGGTGGAAAAGCGCTATATAAAACTAAAGATTACTATTATTATTATTATCTGTCGGTGGTCCCTGACTGAATAGTAAAGGTGTGCCAGCGTGGCAGTCCTAAAGGTTAAAAGCAAAGAACGAATTGTTGTGCATCTGAAATGTGAGCTGGATGTGAGAGTTTTTAAGGCGTATCGCTGATACGCTACACTGGCCGGCTCAGCGTTGCTAATGGTCTGTCTGGCCTGCAGCCAGCGCCCGCTTTGCTGTTATTCTTCACTTTTCTTTGAGTTTAGTCACTCAGCGTTTCAAGGCGTTAGATTGACCTCTGACGCTCGTTTTTCTGCTTCTCTTCTCATTACTTTAACTTTTCTTTTGGGTTTGCTTTGTTACTTGGGTTTGAGCATTTTAAACCATCAAAAGTAACCTTTGACTCCCATTTCCTTCCCTCTGTCAGCTTCCTTTCCTCGTCTGTCTCCTCACTTCCTCGGCCTGATTAGAGTTGAGCGGTCAATGGTCAGTCTGTGGTCTGGACTCAGGGCAGAGTCAGTTCCTCCTGGATTAGAGACCCCTGTGGTTCAGTGAGGACAAAAAGAAGGAAAGTGGACCAATGTTCAGAGTGAGTTTGACCTTTAACCTCTAACCCTACACTCAGAAAGTCACATATCTCTGAAAACTTCATTTTTATCTTGTTTGAATTTTAAATTGGTAAATGTATTATTGATTTTATTATTATTATTATTATTATTATTATTATTAATTTATTAATTATTAATGAATTATGTTGGTAAAAATGTTTATATATGTATATATAATGATTATTTTTAACCAAAACTACCTGGGGGTCATTATGATTACAATGTGTAAAACTACAGTTTCCTAGTGACAACTGTGTAGCTTAGCCACATGTATTATCTCAACCTTTATTACTATTCCTTGTAAGTTCTTACTTTTTTGATTAAAAAATAATAAATGTATTTATTGTGTTTTCATGAATGAGATGATGGCTGGACACTTGAATTTCCACTAATGGGGATTAATAAAGTAATATCTTATCTTATCTTGCAGTGATAAATTAAGTAATAAACATATATTATACTTATACTACTATATTTTATTAAATAAGCAACTCATTAAAACACTATATTGTCAAACACTGATGCTCTTGTGGCAGGGGGTAAAACCAACGCCTTGGAGGATTTAGGGCCATTCAACTTGAAAACAAATTTACCACACTAGCAAAAAAGTTCAGAGACAATATTGGTGGATTGAGACAAGTCATTAAAAATGTAAAAGAATAAACACAAATTGGTAGGCAGATTTCTTTTTGCAGCAAAGTTGGAGGCAGTGTGGAAATATAGATTGAATACAGGGAATATACATAAAATAAATATAGTAAATATTAAACGCGTAGACGTCAACTGTGTTGTGTTGTGTTTTGGTCAAGAATTAACTCATAAATGCTAGATAATAATGGTAATGCTAATGCTACTTTTGGCACAAGCCAATTAAATAAAACATAATCATAAGTACGTGATTAATAACAGATTATCTCCTTAGTTAAAAAGAGTTTAAAATGCTTTCTGTTTTTTTTCTATAATCAAATGACAAATTCATTACACTCTCTGAAATACAATTAAGATTCTAATCAAAATAATCATATTAAACATTGTAATAATCACATTCAGTTCATTTAAAAATATGCATATTTACTACCCTCTTTAAAATACAATACAGTTTATTAATTTAGTGGTTTTTTTATACAAAAAAACAATAGATTAATAAAAAGAATAAATATAAAATATTCATAGATTAGTTGACTAAACAAAAAAAATATTGTTAGATTAGTTGACAGATAAAAATTATTGTTAGTTGCAGCTCTGGTATATAGTGGGATATAAAATCTCACCTAGGCTATGTGGTAATACATTTTGGAACACAGGGAACAATTATTAACCAAAGTGATCCAGTGGGAAAGAAAACAGCAGAAAAAAATAGTTGAAAGAAGACGGTGCAAATGTATCAAAAACTCTAGGTAAATCAATTCTGTACATAAAGATAACACTCGTGATAAAAATGCATAAATGTATTTGTATGAATATTGAATATCTGAGACTAGTTCAACACAACTACACACTTTGTACACTGATTTTTTATTCATTCATTAATATTACAAAAAGAAAAATATTTGCATGAAACAAAATCAATTCATTCTATATTTTTGTGTTTTGTATTTTGACTTTTTGGATCTCTTTTTTTTCACTTTGATAATTAGAAACATTTCTGTTACTGCAAAATTACATTTTTAATTGATAAAATGTGCATATTTCAATACAATTTACCTGATGAATTTATCTAAAAGTAAAAATGCAAGCACTAAACAGATTGATATTGAATGTAAAATATCTGTACTAATAATATCTTGTCATGATGTTAAATTATATTTAAATGCTATTTACTAAGTTCTTAATAATTTTTTTTACATTTTAATCAACATCTAGCCATTGGTTTGGAGCTATATTTTTGTTTTATTTCCACTTAATATTGTTTTATTGGTTAGTATAGATTAGATAGATTTATATTCCTAGTCAATATTTTGATGGCAGCAGGTTATTTTCAAAGATAAAGCTAAACTCAGCAGTTGGTCTGTAAATCTGTGTGAGAACCTAAACTTGACCTGCACCAAGGGAAACGTCTCTGCCGTCCCCCAGAACCTGCTCTGTCTGCTCTCTGCCCCGACACTGAATCTGACACTTGGAAGGTTTAAAGGCATTGCTTATTAACATGTATTATTAATGTGGGTTATGGCTGGTTACGGCTGACCTGCATTATTTTAATGTCTTTAAAATACTCCCACAATGAACATGAATTAGTCATGAGGATTTAACATGCTACAACCTACAATATTTAATAACATTCATTCTTTTAAGTCCAAACACAGCTAGAGGATGATGATTATAAATGAGTATGACTTTATGGAGCCTGTTCCACAGACTGTCCTGGACAACCCAAAACAATCACTCACACAGCATTTACCATTAGCATTTAGCCGTAGCTTTTACATAATGTGTTATTAAAACCATTTGACGGAACAGAGTGGAATCAGCCTCAAGCACGTTTTTTTTTTTTTTTTTTTTTATATCAACAAAATTCAAAGTAATTTCACAAAACATAGTAGTTTAAGTTGAATTACAAACTAAAAAAATAAATGTCAGTCCCATGTGCCGTGCCTTGTCCAGGAACCCCCCAGAACCCCCTCCGAGCAGAAATTGTAAAGACATACCTTAGAGGCAACTTATATATCAAATACAGGCTTGCTCTGGCTCGAATAATGTCTCATTACATCACATTCAGAAACTGTCGAAACCATTAGAAAAAAAGAAGAAAAAAAAGTCAGATAGAGGCAGTGGTCTTTTGGTTTACAAACACATTTAACACAGTTTCCAAACGATGCCACTCAGTGTGACAGAAACTAGGTACTGGGCATTTTCTGATGATATTATTTAGATCTGTGTTTTATATAATGATGTATTGCTATCATCAAAAGTTTTTACCAAGAGTCTGACATATTTTTTTCCAAACGCCTAGGCTAACCCTGTTATCTTTACAATTAAGATTGGTTGCATTCTGCCAACTCACCACTAGGTTTTACTTTATTAAACCCACAGCACCTTTAAAAAATAGACTTTCACATTTGGCTTGTAGTAGCATTGGAATACTTAGATAATACATTTATAATGTAATGGGAATAAAATAATTTTTTGTCAGTAACATTAAATTACAAAATTTAGGTTTGTCATATTAGGTAAAAAAAATGTATGTATTATGTATAGTATTTATGCTAGGCCATTTAGCAAAATAGCTTTTTATGAACTATTTTGAAACAATCTTGGTCTGAAAAATATATTTTTATTTTAGATATGTTGGCTAGATGGACATATGTATATTAGTAAAAAAAAAAACGAGTATAGTATAAATACATTTTTGATAAATATATTGTTTTGAAACCACTTGTTCAAATAGCCCAAATAGTGACACCTGTGGTTCTCCAGGGTCAAAAAGACCCTACATTTATGTAAATTTCTGCTGGCACTCTATAAGTCAATCTTTTCTAAGTTATAACTTTTACTAAACATAAAATATAAATATTTTTTTGCTTTTGATCTGTGTAAGAGAATAAGAGAATATAACTTATACAGAGTTATATCAGAGTTATGGATATTAATTTGTTGACTGTAAATAGACCTTTTAGACAAACTGACAATAATAGCAATGATAGTTTGGTTCCAAAGGAAATTCAGGTCAGAGAACAATTCCAGATCTCAGAGGTTTTCTTTGTTCCTCAGAGATAACTAGTGATGGGAAAACAAGCCCTCTGACCTGTGAAATGAGTATGGCCTTCATTATGAGTCGGTAACAAAGGAACGTCTGGTTGTATGATCAATACTAAACAATGAGACTGAGGCCTTACAGAGACGGCTTGTTGTAGGTAAAGTGAAAAAAATCCACAGTAATTAGGAGCTTGTTGAAAAAAAATAAAAATAAAGTAGCATACAAGAAATATAAAAATTAAATACAATTTTAAAGCAATGCATCCGGAGTGCCATCAACAAGGTTTACAATCACATTTTAAACTTTATTTCACTTTTTTTGTAAATCTCTGCAAATTTAGTTTGTGTTTTTCTCAAACTAATAGCTCAGTATCCCAAAATTGTGACATGTGATTGTTTTTTATGTATATTATCAAGTTTCAAAATAATCAAATGCTAATAATGTCATCAGATAATGACATGAACCTCAAATATGTGATTTAGTTTTGGGTGTTAACTAATATCTTGTTGTTTTTTAGTTTTTGTTGTTTTTTAAATTTTACATATGTGTACCCAAAAATATTTTCTCATAGTAATAACTGTAATTGTAATTGAAAAAACAAATAAAAAATATGCTTTGCTGGTTAAAACTGACTTACTTTTGCAAATTAACTTATTTTTTGTAGTGTTCTATAATGGTTTAATAACAAAATTTTTTAACTTTTCCCAAAGTGATGTACGAAGTACAGTTTCAGAAAAACATGACTAAAACTTTTAACTTTTGTGAATTTTTTATTTAATTGCCTGGTGTCATTAAATTAAAAAGTATTTAAATATTTAACTTATTTAAATTAAAAATATTCTGTATCATTGAAATGTTTTTATTTATATTTTTTCATATTCATATATTATTTCAGTTTTTGACTGAATAATAAAAATAAAAATAAAAATTAGATAGATTCACTTAGATTCATGACATTGACACTTAATTTTTCAAAACACTAACTTTGCAACTCGACATTTAGAAACTTACTTAAAATAGTGCCAAAATAAATATTTTGACTTTACCAAATTTTTTAAATATTGACAACTTTTTATTAGCTAAAATGTGTGTGGAGCTGTGTACAACAACAAAAAAACATAGTGGGGACAAACAAAGATGTTAATCTGATCAATTGCAGTTTGTACTTCCAGTAAAGGCCACTAACATAGCTCTACAAACATGGCTGCCATTGGCAGCATTGCACAGCCTGGCGGCGGGGGTCAGGGGGTCCAGACTCCCTTCCCAGCTTCCTTAGAACAACAGTGGTCTTTTATGAGCGCAGCTGAATGGTGGCTGCACGCTGACACCCGGATCGCAGCACCAACAGAACGGCCTGGATTATTGTCAAAGCCCATGGCCTGTTTACTTAACCTCCTCACCCGACCCCTGGGGAGGGGTCAAGGTGGCCTTCCTCCTTCTCCTCTGGCTCTCATTCTCCTGTCCTGCTCCCCGCTGCTGGGCCAGTCACGTACAGGCCGCCTCCTCCCACTTCCCACGCCGCGTCGTTACCTCGATTACATCACACGTCATCAAGCACGCCAGGGATTTGGACTGCTCCGTCTCCCTCATCTGCCAGATGTATCCCGCCTATAGATCTGGTGGAATCCTAATCTCCAGTTTGTGCTCTCAGCCCTCAAACAGTTGTTGGATTGTCCATTTAAATGCAAGCATTGTGGTTGTAAAACTATATAAGAACAACCCTAACCCAAAATGTCTTGTTTCATGGCAAGATGCCCAAAGTGCTGTCCAAGTGGGCACACATTTCTTTTTCCAAGTATGGCTCTTTCTAAGGTTGGACGCCTGAGGTGCCAGTTGGGTGGCCTTGACCATTGTCAAGCACAGGTAATAGTGCAATAGTGCTTGAATTGTTCTTGGTCTTGATTCATTTGCTAAATTTCTCAGGTTCAGACTCACACTTTCTTACACCTCAAAACACAGCATGTTAGACACAGCTTTGGGCTTTGGCATTTAGAGTTGCATGCACAAGCGTCAACTGACCCTTGTTTGAGTGTGCCCTAAATCAAGCACATACACAACCACCAGTGGTATATGTGTTATATTATCCATTATTATTGAAGTTTCTGTCATTGGTGGTGAGAATTACTTACATTTCATACATTTTGAGTGCTTCAGACGCCTCCTCATTAGTACAGGGGTGAGCCCCCTTGGCCTGTCAAGTGGGAAACAGAGCCAAGCTTCAAGGGGTCATAAGCCAGTCTTAATTCGGGCTCGTCCCAAGCCTAGATAAATGGCGAGAGAGTTGTGTCAGGAAGGGCAGCAGCTAAAATAAATTGTTTGTAGACTGTTTCAGAAGGTTACTTGGTGACTCGTGACCTAAAAAGAGTGGAGGTGCTCTGCATACTAGAGTCCACTCACTTTGGCTTTTCCATTGCCCTTTTCTGGAGAAAGAGAATTTCCTCCAGACTTCTCCTGGACTTACAAGCATCGAAAGTCTGGAGGATGTTTGCAGGATTTGCGTTCATACACATCAGGAGATAGTACTGATCAGTGGGGGATGGGCTAGTGGGAGCAGGGCGGTTTACACAAAGAAGCTGGTGGAGAAATGAAGACAGCAAAGACAGCAGTTAATGCTCTAATATCTATAGTATGTGTAATTGAATATGTAAACAACACAATCTAGCACTGGGAAGTAAACAAGGTCAGTGCACTCTCACAGCACAAGCCGCAACCCATACTGACTTTTAGCTCACTCTGTACTGTAGTTCCTCTGGAGGATCTCCCAACACATTGTACTAGGGCCTGCAGTATAATCTCTGGATGAAAAAATGTTGTAGATTGTGTTTACACATGTAAGTCCTAGGATTTAAGTGGTCAAATTCATTCAGAATTTGCCATTAACCAAATTATAGATAAACTTGTTGAGTTCTACTTTCAGGAGCCACCCAGCAGGTGCTGAAAGTGAGTTGTGTCGACAAATGGTCACCAGAGACACATGTAAAAGACGCATGTTGATGCCAAGTGTCAACAGACTTCTTGGAGCTGTCTAAAGTGATCACATCAGTCAGACACATGTTGATGCCAGGTCTGAGCCGGGCATTTATCTTCCTGTAAGAGCACTGGCTGACCACGGGCCACAGGGGCATCGGGGTAGAGCTAAGCCGATTAAAATATAGCCCTTATCACTGACACACAAACACTACTCAAGTTGATTTTGTAATTATAATGTGGATAAATAGAGGAAAAGTATCACAGTAATAGTATCACAATGATTTCTGCTTTGGACTTGTAAAACAAACTTGCCACTGACTGTCAGATCTAATATTTTATAATTGTGCTGACTAATGTGTATGCCCTGTGAGAAAAAAACACACAAAAAAACACTGTTAATGCTGCCCACTGGTGCCGCATTAGCTGCATGGTGCTAACTGCTGCTAGCGGAGGCCAAATGTCCCTCTTATTTGTTGGCCCACAGGATTAGCTGTGCAGTAAAGCCTCCTGTTATCTGGCAGCATTAGCCGCAGGAGCGCCTAACATAAGTGACCTGTAAGCCTGTGTGTTGGAACGCCGTCCCTGCGCAGGTTAACGAGTAGTAAACAGACAAAGGATGTTCTCTCAGGAGCTACTTGGCTAATGTAGAATCTAGAAAGGTCTCCTGCACTGACCCATTGTCCAAACACCTTTTACCTACCTCAGTTTATGCAGCATATCCACGCTGCTGCTTCCTCTAACGGACATTTGTGACAGAAGATATTTTATGATGTCATAGCAGGAAAAGGTCAGCACATATAACACTAACAAAAGCTGGGTTCTGTTAAAAGGGTTAGGACTGATGATAGTGGACATCTGTAGCTTTTACACCTTAGCCATGTATTAAAAATGGAAAAGTGCTATAGTTATAAAGTTATTATTATTATACTGTGGTAAAGAAGGAGATGAGCTGCAAGGCAAGGCTGTCGATTTAACGGTCAATCTGTGTTCCTACTCTCACCTATGATCATGAGCTTTGGGTCATGACCGAAAGAACAAGATCCCGGATACAAGCGGCCGAAATGAGTTTTCACTGCAGGGTGGCGGGTCGCTCCTTTAGAGATAGGGTGAGGAGATCTGTCACTGTCTGTCAGGAGCTCAGAGTAGAGCCGCTGCTCCTCCACTTCGAGAGAAGCCAGCTGAGGTGGCATCTGTTCTTGGGGAGCTCGAGATGTGATCAAGTTGTATCATCAAAACAATCAAAATATTTTTTTTTTCTTCAAATAAATTTATTCTTATAATGTAAAGGTTTATCAAGACTATGTCACATTTGCCGGAACAATAAACATGTTTTGGGAATCACCTACTCATTATTTGTTGATTGATAATTAATCTACTCATCTTAAAATTTCCAATGAGAGCTTTTTCCAGTGTTTCTTTTCCCAAATCTCTGTTCATGCAATCTCTGTTACGTACAGATAATTCTTATGTATTGTATTGTGTCACTGAAAAGAGCAGTATGATAAAGGCATCTCTAAATCAAAAGACACTCTCTGATCAGAAATCTGATCACAAATGTCCTAAACCACCTACGAATGTATCTTGAGATATCAGTTTTGAAAAAATGCATGTGATGAGATCACAGCTCACTTAAAAGCTAGTTACTTTTGATCCAACTAGTCAGGACATCTCTTAATGCCATGTTTGTATAGACGTCAACTTCTAAACTTAATGCTGTAAGTCTGGCTGTGATTTTGTGCTCTCCGCCATCGCTCTGTTCATTTCCCTGTCTTTCCACTCAGTCTTTTCATCATCATTCGCTAATATGAACTTAATAAACCCCTGCTGCGCTCCTTGATGTTACCTTCAGATGAACTCAGTGTGGCTCTGGTCCTGCTGGTCAGAGGAAGATGGACGGCAGATTAATGCTGGGCCATTTCCCTGTTGGCCCGGGGTTTGGGGGCCTTTTCCACTGACCTTCGAAAGTGAGTCTATATAACGATTCATCATGCTTTATCAGATTGTAATGGCGCACGAGATAACATTCACCATAAACGAATAAACATGACATACCAGCTGAGTTTATTGTAGATTTGTGATCGAAAAGTAAAGACTGCTTATTCTTTATGAGCCACAGGGGACTGAAGCCTATCCCAGCTGCTGTACGTGAGAGGCGGGGCACACTATGGACAATCATGGCAGTCTTTCCATTGCAAGATTGAAGTTATTTAACAAGAGTGAGAATTAAACCCATGACCTTTGAAGTTTATACTTTTTTTCTGTCTGACTTTATTTAATGAAGAAAAGTGTCCCTTTTAATCTGACCAAACCTCAGCTAGACAACATCAAACATGCTAATATAAAATGAACTGATGTCCTTTTTGTTAGTATAGTATACTTTTGAACAAAATTTAACAACAATCAAAACTATTTCTTATCGCACAAAAAGAATTGTCTTTGCAACTTGTTTTTGTGGGAGAATTATCCATTTATTCAGTTCTTGATCAACAACTAACCAAAGATGAACTGAGCACGGCTAGAAAATAAACGTATTATGTTTTTGCTTTTATTTGAGTGAGACAACCGAGTGACAGGAAACAGGGTGAGAGAGAGGGGAACGACAATGAGCATCTGACCCGAGCTGGAATCAAACCCAGGTCACTCGAGTGTGTGGTATGCACAAGTGAGCCACCACGGCACAACCTTGTTTCAAATGTTTAATTGGCGCTACCATCAGACCTATTACTGCTAGGACTGTTCATACATCATGTCCCTGCAGGGCTACCGTAGATGTTCATATGTTTTAAATTTCACACAGTTGGATAGTAACAAGTTACATTTACTTAAGTACATTTTTGAAATAAACAATTATTTTACACATTCTATGCTTTATTTTTGCCTCCAGTGGATCGTCCACTTGACTGTTTTTCACCAGCCCTGCAGTCACATGACCTACACAAACTGTGGAGGCACAGCCGCACAAACTCTTCACACGCAGCAGGAATAAAAACCTCAAAAATATCAGAGGCTACTGTCTCCAGTGTTGAAACTGAAGAGGATGAACAGAATCATGAACAAAGCATGTTTAGTTCACACACAGAACAAACAGCTGTACTGTTCAAACATACATCCTACTGTAGGTAGGCTAATAGTTTCATACGTTTTTTTTTATTGCAAAAAAGGAAGGTTTGGAAATTTGTGCTTCTTAATTTGTTATTTTGTAAAGGTTTGTTTTATTTTATATTTTATTAATTTGAAATACTATAATTTGCACATTATTTAATCATTTTGTCTGCTCAAAACATTTCTGAAAAATAAATCAGTCATTATGATCAAACAGTTACTCAGTTCTTAAGTAGACTTTTAACCAAATACTTTTTTACTCTTACCTGAGAAATGTTCTTGAGTAAACTTATTTTGACATAATGCTACTCTTACTTGAGTAACATTTTAGACTACCCAACACACTAAAACTAAATGACATTTTAATGAATCCTAACTTAAGTTGATTTATTGAGTTATTTAATTATTACAAGCGTCTTGTTGACAATATATTACTGGTAATTTGATAAGTTTTCCATGACCTGGAATCTATTTGTTATTGAGGTATACTTTTAAATTTGGACACAAGTTATAAAAAATACTCAAATCTCTGTCTAAGCTTAAGTTAAAAACATGGCTTTAAACGTTCCCATATTATTTGCATGTCCTTATATACTCTTCTATACTTAAATACTAATTTTCTTACTTCAAATTGGTTTTATTAAAGTGTAATTACTATTTTGTCCACTAGGTTCACTGGTTATTAATTACGGTCATTTATTTTTGTTTTTGTGTTGACAATGTTTCTGCAGTATTTCCAGGAACAAACTTGACCTTATCACTGATGAATTATGTTTTGGCCAGAGGCCTGTTTGTATCTTATCTTCTTCTAATCTTTCTTTAGCACGTCTCATCCAGTATTTCCAGTGGAATTTGTTTGTTTCTATCTGTTGCAGGTTCTAATTAAACCAGGGCTTTATCCCCGCGCTGTGCCTAACATTGTGACCCATAAGTCTGTGTGCTGGCTGCAGTTCACCAGCTCAGATCAGCCAGGGTGCACTAACAGATCATTTCCGAAAGATTTGGCTCAATACAGATTGTAAGATCTTAATTTTTCTGCCAAAATTGTCCTCTAAAATGGTAATATTTCATGCCACAGCTGCTGTAAACATTACATTTAATTAAAAAGATTTGTTTGGTTGTGCAGTATGGGTTCCAGGCTATGTATGCAAATTTCTGAGGCCATTTAGTCTGAGGCTGACTCTGAGGCATTTGGTCCAGAGTGTGTTTATGAGTCTGAGGGCGTTCAGTCTGAGACCTGATGATCTCCTAAAACGAACAGCGTAATGCAAACCCTGAATACAACAGCAGTGAAGTTAATTATTATTATTAGTAACATGTGAAAAGGTTTTATATGTACCTCACTGACACTAAATCTTACAGTTAAAGTCTACATGAAGCTGCCCCTGCTGCTGGGCTGGCTTGTGTGCCACCCTGTTGACACCACACATCAGCGTTACATCGGACCGGGCTCACATATTGATTGAGTGAGTGCCGTGGCCCGGAGCCCACTCAGACCCCGTGAGAGTGTAACACATGGAGCCCACACTGCTGACTGCTCACTGCCTCATTATCCTCTCATTTTCACCAGCACTCACAGCTTCAGGCGCCAAGTGGTGCTTCATCCACACTGACACTGGTGGACGAGTTACAATCGCTGGTGTCATAATATATTGACATTTTGGTGAAACTTTAATGCCGAGATGACATTTTGAGTAAGTTATTCTTATTGCACAGTGATTAGAAATGCAGTTATGTTCTTTATCATCCTTTCAGAAAGTTTCTATTTCTGTTTAAATACATTGGAGGTCAGATACAAAAACTGACAGACGTGACCACATAGGGCGTATTTTTCAAAACTTGGGCAAATTTGTTCCAACAATATTTGTCCTTTATGCATTATTAGAAATGTATTTGACAGTGAACGATGTGCCGGGGATAAGGAACATCTTCTACTTTCAAGACATTTTCCCTCGAGTTTGATTGTTTTGGTTTGCAATTTTGTAACTAATGTAACACTATAATAACTCACACTATAAAACTGCTGTTAAGCATTAATAGATGTGTAATTGACTATTTTTAAACTAGTAAACTATTTATAGACATTGAAATATCATTAATATGTGTAATTAAACACGGGTTTCATATTAAGACTAAAACATTACGTAATAATTATTATAAATGTTGAAAAATAAATGATTATGGATTAATTAAGTTGTTACAAATACTCAACTAATGTCTAATGAGTTATTCTGAAGTGCTGCACTAATTTGCTCCAGACAGGAAATGGTATCAAAGAGTGTTGCCAAGTAAAACCGAAGCACACCACAGACATCAGGTAAACAACACTGTTTTATAAATAGTCTTGATTTTGAATATGGCACATTATAAACTATGTCTTTGTCCCCAGCATTGTTTGTCCACTGTAAGCCTACCTCACTATTACACATATTACAGCATATGACAGTGCAGCTTGCGATCACATTTAATTATTTAGCCTAAATGTTTTTTCCCATTTCCATTCCATTGCAATAAATACATTTACATACCCACAATTGCTCCGCAAAATGCCAATTCTAGTCACTCTAATGCATCAAAAACCACATACCCAGCTTATAATGCAATTTAACAATTGATTTTTACATTCATCAATACTTGTGTATTTTACAAATTATATCTTTCCCAATCAAGGTTTCCCATCTACGTCAGCTGTCACCCCACATGAACTCATCCTGCAGCCAAGGCCTAAACAACTGTGTTGTTTTTATGTTTTTTCCCTCTACTCTGCTCTGATCTGATCTGTTTGTGCTGCTGACATGGGAATCCCATAAAAATAATAATGTTACAACCGTCAGCAGTCACAACAAGAGCAGAGATTTACGCACTGCAGGGAAACACAGACACGTAACGGGAAACGTAAGTCTTTTGTGGAGGAGCTTATTTTATTGGGTCCGTAGTGGATTTTGAGAGGGCCCCCCTGTGCACGAGCCTCTGCGGTAATCAGCAGAATCCTCAGTCTGTGCGCTCCACTTGGATAAAAGATGTGTGTGTGTGATGTTGAGACGTGGATTACGGACTCTTTTTAATGTCTGGGCCGATGGTTCATATTCTCTGGCTCAAGGGAATCATTTTGAATCATAGCCATTTGTTCTGCTCTGATTTAAGCTTTCAGAGATAATCAATCAAAATTAGATCACATTTTATACCTTTAGACTTTGTTTTGTTCGCTCAATACTGCATTTCTTTTACACTGAATGCACAAACATATTGTTCTTTAAATATACGCTTTCTTCTCGATTATCCCTCAGCATCTGCTGGCATTACGTGCGTGATTGCCACTGCTACACACTAATAATATGTGGCACAGAGGAAAGGACACTCTCTCCATAAAGACATCTTGTTTGAAGCGTGGAATCGAGCTCCACAGACGCACAGCAGAGTGTCCCCTTCCTTCGCCTCCAACAACTTTTATGCATGGAGAAAACTGTGTGGGGTGTGTAATATAAGAGAGGAAATAACATGCTATGGCTGTGTACTTGGGTAAAAAAAGTTATGATAAAACAACATTATCTGATGGATCACTCCGGGGGAATTTTTACACACAAGATGTGAGCAATTTTAGGACAACTATTTAACATTAGCTTTGCATTAAACCAAAGGAATCTAGTACAAGAGATTACGTTAGTTTTATCCTGGTAAGATCAAAGTAAAATAAAAAAAGATTGCAGTTTTTTGAGCTGCCTTTTCACACAGACAACAGCCAGACAAATATTTGATTTATTAAGAGCTACTATTGGAGTATCCTGCACAGACCAGACTCAGCAAACTCAGCTGAACGGACAGGATCAGACGCAGTAGCACTCTTTATGAATGAGTTACGAATTATTAAACAGCAGCTGTTGATGACTTCTGTAGTAACTGTGTGTGCACTAAGCAGCAAAAGAAATGAAAAACTCTAGTGTCATGATCACTGCCACATCAGAGAAAAAGTGAAGGCATTATTGTGATTAGAAGCATTAGACAACAGTGAATAAATGCTCTTTAAAAGTGAACAGAAGAATAATGCAAATCAAAACAATATTTGCCAAAGTTGGTCACATATTCAATGTCTCCCGCATATTGTCAATTAAAGCTAGGGTAGGCAATTTCTGTCACTGTCTGGGAAAAATTAGTAATGCTAATTTTATTTTGCTTTTAAAGATATAATAGAAATTACCATTAAAATAGGTCCCTATGTAATGGAGCCTGTCCTGACCCCAGGTCCCAACATATATCTGTAAAAAATATGTCTGGTTTAGAAGTCTAGAAATATGATCAGCCTATACATTAAAAACAGCATTAGGGCTGAACTCTGTATTAGCATTAGGATGTCTGTAAAGAGGAACATTAAACAGGTACAATATGTTTGATGTTTTATAAATGACTGACATTCATAAAACAGTCTTTAGTGATTGGATCTGGTATTGTTCAAGTATTAAATTGTAGCTGTGCTAAAAAAAATAGCTTTAAAAGTTTAAAATATTTGCTTGTATTTAATTTATATTCAGAATGAAAATGCAAAGACAAAATTAGGCTGTATTTTACACTTTTATTATTGACATACCATTAAAATCACACCATATAGTGTATATTGTATTTATATTTAATTATTTTTTGCTTTTTTACAACATATGTCAAGGTTGCTGTTTTATTTAGACACAGACAGTATATAATATAGAATACATTTTTAACAATTAACATTCAAAAGACTTCTTCAGTGTCCAGTTGAATTTGTGCTTCAGAGGATATTTCCACTCGGACTGGATGGCCACACTGAGGAGCTTGTCCTGGGAGTGGTCATTTCTAGTATTTTAATAACGAAAAACGCTATAAAAAGTTGCTATATAATAAAAATCTAAACACTTATAAATACTTTCTATGCAACACACTTTTGCCCAAACAGTGGTTTTTGAAGTTTTAACGACCTTGTCATATGTTCAAAGTCTGTTTTCCCCGGCCGTATGTGCAGCCATTCATAACCTAAAGCTTGTAGCATTGCTCCTGTCGGCCTTTCCAAACCATTAGCTACTTTTGGGGAAACATACACATAGGCCAGCTTTTACAACAACTTTTTTCCAGAGGACATATATTTCCAAAGACCAAATAATATGTGACCCAATTGTCTGTTTTGTTTTTTGTTTTGTTTGTTTTTGCATAATTGTGGACATTTTGTGTTTTTGATATTTCTTTCTACATTTTTAGGGGCCATTTAATTGATTGAAACATATTTTTTAGTCATTCTTTTTTGTGTCCTTTCAATTATTTTTTGCATTTTATTATTTCTGACTGTAACCAGCTTATAAATACAATCCTGTAAAAAAAAAGAAAAATACTAGAACCTGTAAAAATCCATCTAAAATCTGTTTGCCATGCCCGGTAACTTTTACAAATATTTGTCTACATTTTTTTAATTACTTATAATTTCTTTTGGGACCCAACTATAATCTCCCCTGACCCCCTTTTAGGTTCCTGACCCAATGTTTGGGGAACAATGTTTAACAGAAGACTGGACTATCCCTTTAAACCTCAATAACTCAGCTCAGAGTGCAGACAAATTAATTTCCAGGAGAGAAAATACTCTTCAGACATTTATCTGTCTCTGTAATGCTACACGGTGAAAATGCTGGACTTATTGTACAAATATTAATTACACATTTCAGCCCGTCACATAAAGTAACCAGACCTTTCAGCGAGAGCAGCTGAGGCTAACTGAACATGCCTGCGGCGGAGCATTTGTGGCCGTTGTAGACCCTGCTCCTCGTCAAAGCCGCTGTACTAACATTTACAGTAAAGCCCTCATCGTGTTTACTCTGTGTCTGAGCCCGCGCTGCCAACCTTTGACCTTTGCGCCGGTCTCCTGTGGGTGCTTTTTCCAACACCTGGCTGCTGCATTATTAAGAAGATCAGCTGACGGCGGCCGGCAAATGGCGATTACTGGTCACGCGATGGAGACTCTCAAGACCGAGGAGGAAGAAGAAAAAAAACTCTGGAGGCCATCGAGGTTTCTCATTGGCTCGCAGCGTTCCCTCTGGAGTGATGCGATTGGACAACGTTGGTTCCCATGAGGGCCTGGGGCAGGGGGGCTGCAGGACGTGATGGAAGAGGTCAACGAGCCAACGCCCTTTAGAACTTAGCGGGTTTTAGTGTTTATCCCGACGACCTATGACCTCCGCATCTTGTACCTCCTTGTCTTCCTTACTTACTCACTCCTCTTTCCCGCTTTTCCCTCATTCCACTTTTCCTTCTCAAACACCCCCTCCCCTCATACATGCCTCCTTCACTTACCTTCTTACCCCCACTTCCAACAACCCTCCCCCTCGTCTCAGTTTCTTGTTTTTGCGTCATTCCCAGTTTCCCCTTCTCATCTCTTTTATGGTATGAGTGCAAAATGGGGTCCTTTTGGTGCCTTTCCTTTATTTGGTAAAAAGTGGAATGCTGAGGTGCCATAAAATAAAACGTAAAAATCTTAATAAGCTTTTATTATTTGTTAAAAATAAGTTTAAGCTCATGTCTGAATTAGGAAAAACTTGTTATGCCTGCCAGAAACAAGTTTTTATATCTGTTAGAAATGGTCAGCACAATGTCAATTAAATTAAATAAGCACACAGATACAGTTTTAGACCAAAGTTGTGTTAGTTTTTGTTGAAGGAGTGAGAACAAGATTTTTAATGGAATATAAAATTATTGAGGATTTTATTCCATCCCAAGAACAGACTAATATGCCATTTGTGGTCCTGACACCTAAGACCAAGAAAACTGAGTAAAAATTAGTTTGAGAGCATGGTTTTTAGGAATCAACATCATGATACAACAAGGAACTTTACAAAATGTATTTATTTATTTATTTACATTTTTTATGAGGATAATCCCTTGAGATAAATTATCGCATTTTCAAGGGGGTCCTCTAACCTAACAAACAGTCGTAAACCATCCATCTATCCATCCATCTTCTACCGCTTATCCAGAGCCGGGCCGCGGGGGCAGCAGTCTAAGCATAGACACCCAGACATTTCCGCTCCCCAGACACTTCCTCCAGCTCTTCCGGGGGGATAGCAAGGCGTTCCCAGGCCAGCCGAGAGACATCCAAAACAGATGCCCGAGCCACCTCAGCTGGCTCCTCTCGATGTGGAGGACCAGCGGCTCTTCTTTGAGCTCCTCCCGGGTGACCTATGTTCCTCACCCTATCTTTAAGGGTGTGCAAAGCCACTCTGCGGAGAAAGCTCTCATGTTTTTTCGGTCATGACCCAAAGCTCATGACCATAGATGAGAGTAGGAACATAGATTGATCAGCTCAGCTCCTTCTTCATCAGAACAGACCGGTACAACGACCGCATCACTGCAGAAGCTACACCGATCTGTCTGTCAATCTCACTCTCCTTCCTTTCTTCGCTCGTGAACAAGACCCCAAGATACTTGAACTCCTCCACTTAAGGCAGGATCTCTCCACCAACCTGAAGGGGAAAAGCCACCCTTTTCCGACTGAGAACCATGGTCTCAGACTTGGAGTTGCTGATTCCCATCCCAGCCACTTCACACCCGGCTGAAAACCATCCTAGTGCACACTGGAGATCCTGGCTTGAGGACGCCTAGAGATCCTGTCCATTAAGATAATGAACAGGACCAGTGAAAAGGGCAGCACTGTCGGAGTCCAACATGCACCTGGAAAAAGTCTGCCTTACTGCCAGCAACGCGAACCAAGCTCCCTGTACAGGGACCGAACAGCCCTTAACGCCACGCAATGATACAGAGGTGTGTCAGCCAAGACAGGACTGGGAGTTGAAGATCAGATCCGGGGGGCCGTTCCTCCCAATCACGTCCCTCCAGGTGTCACTGTCCCTGAAGTCCCCCAGTAGAACGACGATGTCCCCAGTCAAGAGCACTTTCCAACACCCCTCCCAGAGACTCCAAGAAGACCCGTAAGCACAAACTCGACAGTAGTAAACATGAGCACATAACACCTGTCCTATACTCTCTGCACCGGCTCCCTGTCCAGTTCAGACAGACATTTTAAAATTCTAATGTCTATTTTTAATACAATCAGTGGCCTTGCACCTTCTGTGAAATTTTAACCCATCAACCAACCCAGCAAAGCTCTACGTTCTGCTGGGCAACATCTGCTAAAGGTCCCCATGTCCATGTTCAAACAGTGGGGCAATCGTTCCTAAACTCTGGAACTCTTTGGCCATTAAGTTACATTACATCACTGACCTGCCTCTGTTTAAAGCCAGACTTAAAACCCCCTTTATTTAGAATGGCTTTTGGCACTTAGTGGCTCTGTGACACTGCTCTGTTGTTATTGTAATGTGTTTTTAAACTTATTTGTAATTATGTTTATTTGTTGTTAGTATTGTGCAGCACCTTGGTCGATCTGAGGTTGTTGTAAGGTGCTATATACATAAATTAATCAGAAAGGGCATCCTTTGCCATTGCCAAAACATTGTCAAGCTACTGTGAACTGCTTGAGCTGTGGCGACCTCAAAAGACACTTACTCTATAATGCTTTTCTCTCACGTACAGTCATTTTTTGTTTTGTCAAGATTTATCAAACACTCTCTGCTGAGTTTGAGGAACAACAACAAGAAGCTAACCCCACTGTAAATAACGCAGCATAGCGACTGGTAAGTATCATTTGACCGTCTTGAACAGTATGGAGTGAAATAACAGCGGCAAGTTTTACTAAACTCTTTTTAAATTTAAATGCAACTCAGTTTTAACTCAACTTTAAAACTAGATGAAGTAATTTTTAAGTTTGACCGAACTCACATTGATCAAAGACTAAAATAAACCTTGTTTGTCCAACAAAATGCCAAAAACCCACCAGAATTTAAGAAAAACACAATGCCATAATACTTTCAAGTCAACAAATCATGGTCCCAAGTGTAAAGGCATGTGTCCACGGTGGACCTCTTTTAGTTGTTTGTATGTAACACAATAACATTAACTTTGTCTAATGTAAAATTAACTCAGTGTTCATTTAGTCTTCATTCAGTCAACGGAAAATGGTCTAGAAGGCACTAAGTCCAGACTTCGGGGACATCAATGGCTGCCATCCTAGTCTCTGTTGGATTCTGACGGCCCGGTGTGACACAGTGGAAGAACACATGTCTGACTTTGCAATGAGATTTTTGGCAAAGAATTAAAATGTCACCGACCCCTATTTTAAAAAATCAGACAGAGCCTTTAAGCTTCCACCCCCTGCAGTCCATGATCTCTACTAAACAAATGAACCCTTTCTCAATGGCCCCATTCAACCTGCAAATCTCTCCTGCTTGTGTCTGCTTCCATATCCCCGTCCTCCCCTCACACGTCGGTTTGTCCGTCCATTTGACGCTCTGAACTCTGTCTGACTTGCCTCTGTCTCTTCCCTCTTCCTTGTCTGTCCATCCTCACCTCATCAGCCTGTCCACTCCGTCTGTCTGTTTGTCTGGAGCGCCACACTCCAAATCCGGTCGCACCTTCGCTACAAACTGCCACTTCATGCTAAAACAACTCTACACAGAAAGCCCACTAAACTTATTCCGTTCAAACTTATTGCACTTTAGGAATGACCTAAAAATCTATTGAAGAAAAACTGACTTCTGTGACTTTTGTTGACCTTTGGCTTTCATTCAGTGCTTTCAATAATCCAGAATACAAGTATAACATTGACAAGAGAAATATCCGTGCAAAGTATTTTGTTGAGTTTTAAAGCTGATGGCAAATGCAACATTTTAATTACCAAACTAAGCATAGTCCAACAATATTTAAAACTAGAAAGCTCCTTTTTGAGAGTTCGGACTCTGTTGTCTAATCAACAAAGTGAGAGCTACCCTTTGGGAAGCGGACCATGGCGTTGGAACTAAAAGTCGAGGGGTTGCCAAAGTAGTATGGTACGACATGCTTTTTTGTTTTCCTGATTAGTCTCCTACAGCTTCTTCTTGTTTGGGGTCACAGGGGGCTGGAGCGTATCGGAACTCCTTTGGCCATGAGGAGCGGGGGTGGACAAAGGCCAATCAGTCACACTCACTGTGGGCAATTTTGGCATTCTCCAATTTACCTTTATGTGCATGTTAGGGGAAAGGAAACCTAGGGAGAACATGAAAACTAACAAAGGACCTTCTTGCCTTGAGGCAGAAGTGTTTACCAACCAAGCCTGTAGCTGATGATATTCCCATGCAGTCAATCATTCACGTACTAACCAGATACAACTCATCCTAGTTTTCATGACTGGACAAGGTGGTCTGGACTTAAATTTTATTTTATTTTATTTTATACATAAATACCCCAGCCGCTTCAACAAATACCTGGAATTTTAAATATACATATATTTTCTCATCCATACACTTTATGGGAGACGGGCTTTGCACACAGCTTATGAAGATGGTGCATATACAAAGAGATATGAACAAAACCCTAATGTCAGCTACATAGGACAAATAAGGAATTACTTGACTTAGCACTTTTTTACTTGTTTTTGTAATATTTTTTATGTTTTAATGGTGTGATTAGTTTTTTCCTGTCAAAATTTTCACACATTTTGTGGATCCGTATTTGTATCTGTATATCCGTATCTATATCCCATTCAGCCTATACTGTCATATTAAAATAAATTTTTGTGTTAAAGTGTTGAATCCATTGATTAAAAAAAAGTGCTGCTCCTACTGTGAAGCTTGAACTTTAACCTTCAAGTCGTTTTGTTGGAGATTGTCGCTGACTAAGACACAGATTAAAGCTGAACAATACGAGGAGCCAAAGTAGGCTTTAAAGACTTGGCTCTTTTGACTCGTTGAATGGCGGACCAACAAGATTAGTACAGAAAGAGGAAAAGACATTTCCTGTCTGCAGGTTAATTACCTAACGAGCTACGCTAACTCATTTAAAGCATGTGCCCATCAAATGAAGTGAGTTAAAGATGGCTGACGTCCCAGGTCAGTGCAAAGAGAGCGGACTTGCTGTACACCGCCGTGATGTCGGCGAGGGCGGACTGAGAGAAGAGGAAGAAAAACGAATGGAAGGAAGGAAAGCATGCATACATAATGGAGGCTGAAGCCAGGAGGTGAGGATGAAGAGTGGCTCAGGATGGCCCCCTTCCTCGCCTCGCTTCGTGTAGTAAACAAGACAGGGCTGGCCTTTTGACCGAGGGGGAGGGCTGAAAAGGCGGAGCCTGCACATAAACTGGCACCCGATCCGGCCACTCACATCGTGGCGCTGCACCAAAGTAAGAAAAAGAGTATAAACCCTGCTGGAAGATTGAGATAATTCTAATTAGAAGTGACTCTGCGTGCCAGCGATCCATGCAGACTATTAGTGTTGTCACGAAACGCTGCGGCCGCTACTGAGCATGCTCAGTGAGTCGGCAGCCCCCACATGGCTCGGCGAATGGGAGGTCAGCGGGCGTTCCCTCGGCACGCTCTGGGTTGCCTGGATTCTGCACGCGATCTTTACCAGGGGGCGGGGTGGCGGCCAACTCTCGCTCGCTTTTTCCACTGGAGCTTTTTTTTAATATTCTTCGTTGCGATGTTTGTTTGAAAATAGTGCAGCTCAGTTTTGCTGCATTTGAGCTGCGGCTCAAAGTGGAGCCGAAAAAAAAGGTCAGGACGGGTTTAAGGCCATGAGGCGCTGACAAAATACGGAAAGCTCCGGCATCGTGCTCAATTGAGTTTGTTTAGAGCTTGAATATTGCGCTGCCGTGTCGCTGTTAACCTCCCAACCCTTCCCAAGCGGCTTCAAGGTGTCACAGACCAGGGGCTTGTAATATTGTCACATAAAAAAATGAAAATTTTTTACATGACTTACCCTTTAAAGTTAACCCTTTAAAACCTGGACAGTAGAAAAAAATTAAAATCCCCCAGATTTTAAACACCTAAATGTTCTTCCATTTGTAAAACACTATGTGGTTAGATTTTATTACACTACAAGTACTTGACATTATTCTGTTTATGAAAATAACCAAAAACAACAGTTTGAAACTGATGGAGAATTCCAAAGCACAAAATCCCACCCATTGCCTAATCTCCAAACGAACTGGGAGGGATTCAATTTAGAGATTGAAGTGAGCCCACGGTTTATATCAAGGTCTGTTTGCATACATTACCGGATCAGGCGCCTAATTTAAGCCCTGATGACACTCACGGCTCACTCGTACAAGACCCTGATGCGTCCTAAAATAAAACTGACTGACTGTTTTCAAGTGGTTTATTTTTGACAGAGAAAGGATAACAATGTACGGTAGACAGAAGAAAGACTAGACCTTGTTTTTGTGACAAAGTCATTCGCAGAAACTGGGGGAAACAGTGAAGGGGTATTAAAAGCAGTGAGGGTCAAAGAGGGGGGTTGTTCTTGTGGGGGCTTGGTACGGCGCCGCTGCACTCTGCTCGCCGTAGTGAAAGCTATGTTGGTTATATGACTTTACAAACATTAAACTATTGCCAAAAATCATGCTAGTATACATAAAGTGATAATTTAATAAAAAAAAAAATGTTTAAACCTCTGAGCTCCAAGCAGTGTTTCTCTGCCTTGATTTTAATCCTTCTAAAGCTCAACCTTTATATTCTTATCTTTAGAACAACCGGCTAACACAGGTAACACAATGCCACTGTATGAGAGAGTTAAAAATATGGCTGTACGCAATTTTGAGGTCTATAAGATTATTTTAGTTAAAAAAGGTTACAATTTCCATTAAACTAGACAAATGTAAAAAATATTTCTAATTCATTTCTATTTAAATTTTAGTGACTTTAAAATCTTTACAATATGATAGCTAACATTGACTTTTTTAGGGTTTGTTTTGTTTCTCAAGAAAGTTTCAAATAAACATAGATATTCATACAGAGCAAATTTTTGTCATACCCTCAATCGCCCAGACTAACTTTTCTTGGACCTTGGTGTTTCTGAAATCCTACGTGCAGCTTTGTTTGGAAAAACAAGACGGTTTCAAACAATCCCAAAGTTTGCTGATACGCCGCTGCACATGAGGAAGTAAAGGCAAGACGGAAAACCTTACATTCAATAAAAAAAACTTTGAATGTGCAATAAGAGTGTGGCAAAAGGAAGATTGTTACTCTTTTAGGAAACAAAAAAATAGAATCTCTATGACAAAGATCTGTCTCTTGGAATAATCGTTGGTTGTTGACGTCATTTGTGACACGTGAACTAAAAATGCAAAAAAAAATTAAATTAAAACTCAGCTTTTTGAATTTGAATTTTAGGTGTTTTGATTGAGTAGTAATAAGTTCAATTTGATGGCCATTTTAAAATGTCTTGTTTCTTGTTTTGTAAAGTTAAGCCACTGCTGGTGCAGACTGAGCTGAACTGAAGTGCACTATCGAGCTGTGTGTAAGCAGCTCGATAGTCTGTCTCTCTGAATCAAGCATGTTTGTGATGTCAGTGTGTGACACAAACAGGATTTTCAGCTGTGGAAAAAATTATATGCATCGTAACTGAATAAATTGTAAAATGTAATAAAAATAAATTGTTCAAATATTTGTTGTGTTGTTTTAGTTTTTTCTTGCATCAAAATGGCACAGCATTTAAGTATGTTTATATGGTTAAAGATTTTCAGCCAATAAAATCATAAATAAATATACGTAAATAAGGAAATGATCCTTGAAACTTACTAAAATGATTTTGTAAATATCCTTAAAACGTGTTTGGCGCTGCAGCCCTGTAGGAAATTATTAACATCTTAATAATTTATTTTGAATGCAGAGACTTTAATTTGGCCAAATCTGAAGTCAATAGTTAATTTTTTTTGCATATAATTAAGCCGTAAATTTAATTTAGAAAAAAATTAAACATAAATCTCTATATTTTAAAACAATTTTTTTCTCATCTGTATAAATCTTTAGAAGTCTATTTTTACTTATATTTAATAAAGTCTATTATAAATTCCGTTTTGAAAGATCTTTTTTTTTTCCATAAAATGAAACCACTTTTAAAGATTTTCTAAAATAATAAAACTTCAAACCCAATTTTCAATCTTGCAATAAAATTTGTAACCTAAAAAAATTCTTTTTTCTTTTCACATGTTAATACATGTTGTAGATACATGCATACACTTCAGTTACGAGAGTTTGTCAAATAACTCTTGGAGGGAGTTAGAATGACTTTAATGTAGGATAAACATGACATCTGATAAAAGAGACTGGATTTAATATGTGCAGAACAAAAGTATTCATAATTTAAATATGTGCTGCAGTATCCCATTACTCATAATTCCAGAGTACACTATCGCTGTAGGCTAAACACCAGACTAGTGTAATGAGCTGGGTCCTTTTGAGATCGCAAAATACACCCAGCAGAACAGTAGGGTCTCTGGTTGTGTTTTAAGAATTAAAAAATGCTGTTTGTTTTTTTATTATAAAAACATTCATAATTCTTGAGATTTACAAAAAAGAGCTATTGATTTAATTTATTTTTTTTCCTAGAGATTGGGACTGCCTAAATTTTCTTGGAAAATAAGAACAAGCACTTTATATTTTTTTTTTTGTTTTCATTTTCTCACCTAGTTACTTTTTTTCAACGTTTTGGAGGGGATACACCAAAAGGCACTCACTTTATCAAATTCTGTTTCTTTTTTTTCACTTTGACAAGATCTTTTTAAAAGTGCTTTACAATGTGGAACCATAACAGCACGACTCACAATACACTCCGGGGTTTTTACAAAAAATATACCCTGTTTAACAAACATGATTATCCTTATTTCTTTCTTTTGCTTCTGAATAATTTAATAGTAAATAAATAAACAGTTTAAATAATTACAAGTTACAAGACTTTTTGCATTTTGCTGTTTGCATTTTGACAAAATTTCCACCAAAAAAAATATGAAAGTTAAAACCTTAATGCTTTAACACAATATCTTCCTCCCACACTCAGTGGAAACATGCAGCTTCATTCTTATTATCATTTAGATTTTGTCAAATGAGAAACTGGGCCAAAATATAAAAAATTCCAGACTTTACTTAATGTGACTTTTAAATAAATATACAAAGAAACACAAAGCAGTCCAAAGTGCGAGACATGCATCTTTGAGTTTTGGAGTGTGAACAGACAACGAGAGACAGGACCCCAATTCTCTGTCTGCGGTTGTTTTCTTCATGAAATGCACAAGATCCAAGCAAATTTACACTTATGTGAATTTTAAAGAAATGTTTTACTTTGCACAGTTTTAAGCCATATTTACCATCACTTTTAGTTTTACTCACTTCTAATGAACTCCGATTACACGGGGAACAAATGTAGTTGTGAAACATTACCGGAGCCACATTTACAGCGAGCGGAGCAGCCGAGCTGTAAACAACCACAGGACATTTTCACCAACAGTGGCGTAACAAGCAGATTGTGCGCATTAGAGTGTTTACAGTGTGTCGTTAAAGGTCAAGTGAAGATTTTAGTGTGAGGATAGTAAATGCGCTCTAATGGAGTCCAGTCAAAGGCCCACACCCTGACTTTAAGTGGCTCATGAGACGGGGTGCACACATGTGAAAACACTGACTTCACAACTTGCTCCAAATCCTGTTTGACACTTTAATGTGCTTTAGGCGTGGCGAGGACTGTTTGCATCAGTATCAGTGCCGTTATACAGTCATATTCATATATTTATAGGGGGCATGTTTCCGGAGTAAACACTGAATACAAGTGTTAGATTTTTGGTAAATTACTCTTCTGTAAAGATTAGGCAGAAGTCAGATAGCGACTGTACTTTATAAATGATGCAAATGATTGTAAATACTAAGACACCCCAATGTTTGGAAATTTCTGTTTCAGTGCAAGTACTGCCCCAGAAATTTAATTTGGAAATGGCCCCTTTGAGATAACATAAGATAAAAACTTCCCTTTTTATTTTTGCCTTTTGCAAAAAGAGTTATTGTGCATTAAGTGGAATATAAACGTTGTATAAATTACATTATATTACAATATAGCTCAAGTAAGTGACTGGTTACAGAAAATTGGCAAAAAACTTTAAACTAAGAGTATTCTGGCACTAAAAACGTATTTTTAATATACAAAAATCAGTGCCAATATATATTTTTGAAATCTTAAAATGCTAATTCTAATGCGTAACTTTATAACAAGGATTTTATTTTAACTATTTTTATGGCTGTTAATTCTACTAACAGTTCTGCCATACTGCACCTTTAACTTCAATCTGAAGCAAAACTGTTTGGATTGAAACCTTATGCCCATTGCTTTGTTGAATTCCAGTAATATTTGTGATGCTAAATAAAAAAAATTGAAAAGCTGAAAAAGGTTTGCTAAGGTATGTTATGTTGGCCTCATAAATTCTTCAAGATCTTAAATCAGTTTCCTTCTTGCAATATTTTAACATTTTGCATCAAATTACCCTTACATCCTATTATTCTATGGATATGACTGGTGTAAGCCTTCTCCGTCCAAGGACCATATCAGTACAGTGCAGTATTACACTTTCTATTGTTTCATTTTGTTTCCAGAGCCCTAGTGTTTTTCCTTCCCGGGGTTCCATTGGTCGAAGGTCAAAAGCGTGAAGGTGCAGGTGGGGATTAGCTCCATTGGAGTTGGTTCCACTGACCTGTGAAGGACTTTGTGTAACGAGGTGATCTGCGTCCCAAGCTGCAGATTACACGCCACTTAGTACAGAAGATCAAAAGGCTACTGACCAGAACAAGTGGGAAAAGCGGCTTCTCCACTCGCACAAGTGTCCGATAAGTTAAAGATCTATTTTTGCTTTTTCTTGTCTCACTGTGTGCAGCATTAGCCTGAGCAGAAAGTTGTGGACTAAATTATCTCAAGCTATGACAAAGCACTACATGTAAACATACTGACTGTCAGTGGGCGCTCTTTGGTCATACAACTGTGAGAATGTTCCACTGAGAATGGTCGTCTTTGATCCATCAATTTAAAACTACAATCCAAAAGTTTTGCAGAGCTTCAAATGTATTTCTTTTACTTTTTATTAGCCAATATTTTATCTTCTTAGCTGTACATGAACTGACAAATCAACAGAATGAGCTTCCAAAGCCACATAAATCTTAAACTGTTGCGTCCAGTATTGTCATTTCACTGTGACTTTAACTAAAGAAGGATATATCTTACAGTAATGGACTGATGCAGCACATGTATTACAGTTGGGTTGGCTGCCTCTGTGACTCCAGGAGACTCACTGGAGCGTTGGATTGTGTTGTATATCTATATGTAACAAGGTCAGGGCTCAATGAGATTTGGAGCATCATACTATTAATACATCATCTATGTTTAAAGGTTACTTACTGTTGTGCTGCTCTACAAAGCCACAGTAGCAACTAGATATCATGTCACGTTGGTCAATTCAATTTGGAACTTTTATCATCTGTTCAATGGCTTCTACAAACAATAAAAAATAAAAAGTATTGTAATTGCATCATAAATACATCTGTACTCTTTTAACTTTATTTATTTGCAGAGACTTTTTATTATGAATCAGAACCTTCTCGTAAAAAGTCAAAATAACCACTGGGTTTGTAAGAGTTTGTTTGTGATGTTGCATTGTTGAATGAAACAATTTGAGGGTCATTTATAATACTTTAACATTTCCACACTCTACACTTTTGGACATTCAAAAGCTTTTTTCTTTAAAGGTCAGAGTGCTGGAGAAGGTCTTATCCAATAAAACGTCATCCTAAAATGAACACAAACATATAATTACAATGTGCTATTTATATTATTTTGACTGTGGCTGAAGCTTTATGTACTCTGCTTTTCACATTCAGCCTGTGACTTCTGATGTATTGGCTCTGTTTCATAAGCTTGCGTTTCAAAACACCAGCTCAAAACCATTAGGTGCCAGTGTGGCTCCTGACATGTAGGAAAGACGTGTCGTGCAGCTGAAGAGCGTCCGTCCCCGAGGTTCTGAGGCTCACTCGGGCGTGAAACATGTGAGTGTTGGGGACCAGCACAGAGGATGTCTGCAGACGCGTGTTTTGATCTCTGAAAGCATCCTTATCAAACAGATTATAGGACCGAATACCTGACGGGACGCTGCACACTCAACACACCAAACCACTTCCTCTTGTCCACCTCAGTCAACAACGCCAGGGAAGTTTTTGGATTCATCGTAATGTTTATTTGAAAAAATAAAAGTAGATAGAATGTGATTGCTTATTACATGATCCTCTTTAACACAAAGACAAAAAGTGGAAAACTATACGATTGGGGCAACTGTAAGAAAGGGGGTTTATACTTGATAAGCATAAGATTAAAAAGATAATTTTAGGGGAAAAGGTCATAATTAAAATAGGCATTGGACGATATGAAAATCTGACAGTATGATAAAATATCACAGTACCATAGTATTGCAGATACAACTTAAAATGGTTTTAAATTATTGGTAATTTAGACAGAGAAATCTTTGGGTTTTTGTAATTGTTAAATAATGAACAATAAAATATCCAGTTACAGTTCTTCCAAAAACAGAAATCCCTTTCTGGTCTTGTCTCTTCCGTTCAACACTTATGGTATGCCCCGGTACTGGATCTTTGAAACAGCGGTATACCCTGACAACAGTTATTGTCCCATGACTAAATGAGAAATTTGAGAGAAAAAAAAAATCTTGAGACTGAAATTCAGAGAATAACTCAACTGTTTGAGATTAAAGTTAGAATTTTGAGATAAAAGAAAAATCAAGTCCAAGTCAGAATTCGGAGATTAAAACAAGAATTGTGAAGACAAAAATCAGTCAGACGTTATACTTCTGATGTTAATGTGAATGAACGAAAGTACTTGGTTCAGTGTTTTTTCTGCAGATGAGTGAGCATTACTTACACTGATTGATGTTACAGCTTTATTATACTATACCGTGTTTTAGCATAGGGCTCTTGAATATAACAGTTGTTGTAATTCTGTCAATAAGCATAATATTTTATAAACCTATGTGACAAAAAAATAGAACTGGATTAGAACATTCACAATAATAAATCTTTTGGTATAATGACAGGTCTGTTTACTCTGTCACCAGTCGTCTGTGGGCAGTAAATGAACACAAAGGGAATAATATCATGAACTGAAATAAATACAAAAGGAGTTTGCGCCAAATGATTACACAGAAACAAATATTCTGGGAGATATAACTTTAACCCAAAGGTCACAAGCTTTAGTGTTGTCCTAGATTGGGATTTTGTATCATGTTAAAAAAAATAATACTACTATTAAGAGGTGATTCATGCCTTCATTTTAATCCAAAAATACTGGCCTCCAAAACAACACAAACTTCATCTCACTTTTCTCCAAACCCCTTTAAATAAAATACATTTTATTACATTGTATTCTGTTCCGTTCTTTCGCCTGGAGAAAGACTGTTTTATTCTCTTTTTTTTTTAATAAGCATAAATAAAATAAATAAATAAAAGCATATTTTATATGTTTATGTGAATAATAATATTTATTAATTCCTTGTTTAGTCACTTATGCTGCTAACATCACATTAAATCTGGCAGATGGAGGACACTCCTGGACAGAATGGAAAAGCAGTCCAACAGAATGGCAGGGCAGAAAAGTTTTAACAAAGTGTCATTGTTTGCCTCAAAACCAGTGCATATATTAAAATAAAGTACAAAAAATATACTTATATTTTCTGGTGTCCCTATACGTCTTCACTTCAGACCTCTGACTGGTGGAAAGGCATGCTGTGGTCCTGTCCACTGAGGCCTGTCGGTCCGCTCTGCGGTGAAGCTCTGATGGGGTAGGACGCCGCGATCATTAGGGCAGCTCTGACAAACCAGAGGAACTAAGCCATTTTCAGGAGGTTAGGGCAGTTTGTTTGAACTCTTTCACCTCTGACTGAACTCCTGAGCTCTCTGTTCAATTTGTAAGAAGGTTAGAGTGTCGCTGACCTCTGACCTTGAGCTTCCTCGTTATTGTTTGCTAGAATAGCAGTTGTTTTAATAGTTACCTTGTTAGTGAAAACCAGCTTTGGTAACACAATAGACCCGATTAACCTGAGATTTACTGCTTTTGTAACGCACTTTAAACAACAATTAAACATTGAAAATACAGACTCAGTAATAGGAGGGTTTTCAGGCCGACTATAGCAGAACAAATCTACAGTGAACCTACATTCTTTGTACTTTTAAGATTTTTGGTTAAACCTGGTAGGCAAAAATTATATTTTACTCAATCATGGTGGATAAAACATACAGCTCATAACATGGTTAAGTTTAGCCAATAATATAATTTCTGGTTAGGTTACTATATAGGAGTATATGAGTATTTAAATAAACTGGCTGAACGTTTGCCCTAGAGTTACATCGGGGTTCCACACAACATGTCAACATTTTTATTTTAACTGCTTCTGTTTAGCTTTATCATCAGAAAGCAACCGATGACTCTTGTGATGACTTTTGTAAGAATATTAACTGTTCAAGTTATCAATTTATCATACTTTTATTTTGAAGTAAAAAAATAGTATAGTATAATGTTTTATATTTGTCTTAGAGCAGTGTCTGAGAAACATTGTCAGTTACAGTGGGGTTAATGATAGAAACAGTCTATTTCCTGAAACATCTGATGTGTCACTTTTATTTTTTTTCTCTACCATAATAAAAAAGGGTTAGGCTATTTAAATGAGGCTAATTTAATTTAATAATAAGGCTTATAGCCTAAGCCCAGTGATGGAATTAACATTGCACAAGAGATGAGGTGCAGGTGGGCACAGGGTTAGGGTTAGCGGGCTATACATTAGCCTAAACAGAGCCTAGATCTATTAGACCAATACACTGCCTACATTCTTGCCTTGTGGCTGTGGTAGACTGTAGGTGTGCTGTAGGCTCTGACAGCAGAGGGGATGAAGGCTCTGTGGTAGGCTGTAGGTGTGCTATAGGCTTGTGCATGGTTGTCTGTGTCTCAACCAACTGGCCATTGTCCAGGGTGTACCCCGCCTCAAGCCCAGAGTTGCTGAGATATCACCTGTGACCCACAAGGAGACTAAGCAGAACATGAATGAATGTCTAACATAAAAGTAAAAGTGATGCATCACATGCTTCATTAAATATATCCTACAACAGAGCTGTCATGTCACAACTGGCAAAATGTCAGAGAATAAAAAAATAATCTGAACAGGAAAACTCCAATGCAAAACCCAGACTCCGATAAAACGTTGAACAAAAATTTATTTTAAGGCGAAAATCTGAGCATACAAAAAAATCCAGAACTTAAATTCTCCCAGACAACACAGGCTAAAGATCCAGAGAATCAAATACAAAAAGCAGACTAGGCATATCACACACGACAGCCGGAATGCATACAAGCCTTACAGGTAGGGAGACAATGACCTAGCACTGAGGGGAATGACAAACAGGTATAAATAGACACAGACAACAAGGGACAGGTGAAACATATTAGTGCGGAGCAGGTAATCACACAGGAGGGAAAGACACAAGGCAGGAAGTCAAGCTAAGACACACACAAGGGCAAGACATATCAAAATAAAATTCATGAACTAAAATACAGACTTGAAACAATATAAAACAGACATGAAATCTGACATAATCATATATTTGTTATAATTATATTTTGTGCAATGGTAGCCTGAAAAGACAGAGCGGTTAAAACTCCCTTATGAATAAGACCAAGGACCGTGACATCGCCCGGTATGGCGCAACTGGGGCCCCACTCTGGAGCCAGGCCCGGGGTTGGGGCTCGCATGCAAGCGTCTGGTGGCCATGTTTTTTCCCACGGGGCCCGGCCGGGCTCAGCCCAAAGGAGCGACGTGGGGCCGAACCTCCCAGCCACACGTCGCTCCTTTGCGGGAGGAACTGTAAGGGGCCGGTGCAAAGTGGATTGGGTGGCAGTCAAAGGCGGAGGCCTCGGCGACCCAATCCTCGGACACGGAATCTGGCGATAGGGACATGGAATGTCACCTCGTTGGCGGGGAAGGAGCCTGAGCTTGTCCGGGAAGTTGAGAGATACCGACTAGAGATAGTCGGGCTCACCTCCACGCACAGCTCGGGCTCTTGAACCCAAATCCTTGAGAGACGCTGGACTCTCCACTACTCTGGAGTGGACTGCGGTGAGAGGCGGCAGGCCGGTGTGGGCTTGCTCATTGCCCCCCAGCTCAGCCGCCATGTGTTGGAGTTCAACCCAGTGAATGAGAGGGTCGCTTCCCTGCGCCTTCGGGTCGGGGATAGGTCTCTCACTGTTATTTGTGCTTACGGGCCAAATGGCAGTGCAGAGTACCCGGCCTTCTTGGAGTCTCTGGGAGGGGTGCTGGAAAGTGCTTCGACCGGGGACTCCGTCATTCTACTGGGGGACTTCAACGCTCACTTGGGCAGCGACAGTGACACCTGGAGAGGCGTGATTGGGAGTGCACGTAGCACCAGGACACCCTAGGCCGGAGATCGATGATCGACTTTGTAGTTGTTTCATCTGACCTGCGACCGTATGTCTTGGACACTCGGGTGACGAGAGGGGCGGAGCTATCAACTGATCACCACCTGGTGGTGAGTTGGATCCGATGGCGGGGGAGAAAGCTGGACAGACTCGGCAGGCCCAAACGTACTGTGAGGGTCTGTTGGGAACGTTTGGCAGAGCCCCCTGTCAAAAAGATCTTTAACTCCCACCTCCGACAGAGCTTCGACCAGATCCCGAGGGAGGTTGGAGACATTGAGTCTGAGTGGACTATGTTCTCCACCTCCATTGTCGATGCAGCCACTCGAAGCTGTGGCCGTAAAGTCTCCGGTGCCTGTCATGGCGGCAACCCCCGAACCCGGTGGTGGACACCGGAAGTAAGGGATGCCGTCAAGCTGAAGAAGGAGACCTACTGAGCCTGGTTGGCTTGTGGGACTCCTGAGGCAGCTGATAGATACCGGCAGGCCAAGCGGACTGCAGCCCAGGTGGTCGTGGAGGCTAAAACTCGGGTCTGGGAGGAGTTTGGTGAGGCCATGGAAAAGGACTATCGGTCGGCCTCGAAGAAATTCTGGCAAACCGTCCGGCGCCTCAGGAGGTGGAAGCAGTGCCCTGCCAACACTGTTTACAGTGGAGGTGGGAATCTGCTGACTTCAACTGGGGATATTGTTGGACGGTGGAAGGAATACTTCGAGGATCTCCTCAACCCCACCAACACGTCTTCCACTGAGGAAGCAGAGGCCGAGGGCTTGGAGGTGGACTCGTCCATCACCCAAGCCGAAGTCACTGAGTTAGTTGGGAAGCTCCTCGGTGGCAAGACACCGGGGGTGGATGAGATACACCCTGAGTACCTCAAGTCTCTGAATGTTGTAGGGCTGTCTTACTTGACACATCTCTACAACATCGCGTGGCGGTTGGGGACAGTACCTCTGGCCTGGCAGACCGGGGTGATGGTCCCTCTTTTCAAGAAGGGGGACCGGAGGGTGTGTTCCAACTACAGAGGGATCACACTCCTCAGCCTCCCTGGGAAAGTCTATGCCAGGGTACTGGAGAGGAGAATGCGGCCGATAGTTGAACCTCGGATTCCGGAGGAACAATGCATTTTTTTGTCCCGGTCGTGGAACACTGGACCAGCTCTATACCCTCTCCAGGGTGCTGGAGGGTTTATGGAAGTTTGCCCAACCAGTCCACATGTGTTTTGTGGATCTGGAGAAGGCATTCGACTGTGTCCCTCGTGGCACCCTGTGGGGGGTGCTCTGAGAGTATAGGGTCTGGAGCCCTTTGATAAGGGCTGTCCGACCGGAGCAGGAGCTTGGTTCGCATTGCCGGCAGTAAGTCAGACCTGTTCCCGGTGAATGTTGGACTCCGGCAGGGCTGCCCTTTGTCACCGGTCCTGTTCATTATCTTTATGGAAAGGATTTCTAGGCGCAGCCAGGGGCCGGAGGGAGTCTGGTTTGGGGACCACAGGATTTCGTCTCTGCTTTTTGCAGATGATGTTGTCCTGTTGGCTCCATCAAGCCAGGACCTTCAGTGTGCACTGGGACGGTTTGCAGCCGAGTGTGAAGCGGCTGGGATGAGGATCAGCACCTCCAAGTCTGAGACCATGGTTCTCAGTCGTTAAAAGGGTGGCTTATCCTCTTCAGGTTGGTGGAGGAATTCAAGTATCTTGGGGTCTTGTTCACGAGTGAAGGAAGGAGGGAACGTGAGATTGACAGACGGATCGGTGCAGCTTCTGCAGCAATGCGGTCGATGTACCAGTCTGTTGTGGTGAAGAAGGAGCTGAGCTGTAAGGTGAAGCTCTCGATTTACCAGTCAATCTACGTTCCTACTCTCACCTATGGTCATGAGCTTTGGGTCATGACCGAAAGAACAAGATCCCGGATACAAGCGACCAAAATGAGCTTTCTCCGCAGAGTGGCGGGGCGCTCCCTTAGCGATAGGGTGAGGAGCTTGGTCACTGGAGAGGAGCTCAAAGTAGAGCCGCTGCTCCTCCACATTGAGAGGAGCCAGCTGAGGTGGCTCGGGCATCTGTTTCAGATGCCTCCTGGACGCCTCCCTAGGGAGGTGTTTTGGGAATGTCCCAACGGGAGGAGACCCCGGGGAAGACCTAGGACACGCTGGAGGGACTATGTCTCTCGGCTGGCCTGGGAACGCCTCGGTATCCCCCCAGAAGAGCTGGAGGAAGTGTCTGGGGAGCGGGAAGTCTGGGCGTCTCTGCTTAGACTGCTGCCCCTGCGACCCGGCCCCGGATAAGCGGTAGAAGATGGATGAATGGATGGTAGCCTGAAAGCTACAGTCTCAAAAAGACATCTGATAAACACTAAACATGTCAAAATATGTAGGCTACTCCAACGCGATTATTCACCTTTTAAATTATTAGTTATTCCGCAGCGCTAATCATTTAGCCCAAGGCTTTTATGTTGACAGGAAGTGGTCTCTGTTTACAACGGCCAACACCTTTTCCCTAAATTTATTCTACAAAGTTGGAGAATGAAGATAAGCATTTTTATTGTAAACTTGTGCTTATGTAAATTAAGTATACTTTGTACACAGAGCGGTTCCACAAGGAAGTAGCACATTTTGATTTTTATGATAATAAAAAAATTTGACTGAGAATTAATATATATTTGTTCAAAATACTAACAGGCCTATGTCATATCAAGTCCTATTAAACACTGACAAAATGGGTTGTACTTTTCACTTATTTTTCACTTTGCCTATCTTTAATCTATTTTTCTTGGTTTGTTTATTTTTTTGGTGTTGCTTCTCCTTGTAAGTGTGTTTTGGCCCCCATTGCTTCAAAGTTTATAAGCTGACTAGACCAAAAGCCAATGGCAGCAAAGTCTAGATTACATTTTAAGGTCTTGTTTTTTCACGGAACATTCCTTTTACAATATGGTGATAAAAAATTTTTCTCAAATGCACAAAAAAAACTAAAGAAAAAGCGGTATTGTCGATTTAAACTAAGTCCTGGAAAAGTACCTCTGTAATTTATTTAATTTACTTTAATATAAAATGCTACTGTTCAAACACAGGATAAAAACATGTTTCTGGGATGTAGGTAAGATATAACGCAGTGTCCATGTTTCTACAAATACCGCATTGTTACATTTGATCGGATCGGGTTAGTATAATGTGTCTGCTCGTCAGTGTAATCCCGTAGTGATGATCTGAAAAAGAGTTTTCTTGGATAAATGTGATCCATGTGGGCCATGAATACCTTCCTGTATCTGTAATGCGCCTGCATCAGGGCTGTCTGTTTGCTGTCAGAGCACTCAGGTCCTGTTACAGCACCGTGCTCACCATTACAACCTGCATAACACACCAGATTCAAATCATGCGAGTGGAAGGTTTGTCCACAAAACAACTCGTGTATGCTTCTTTTTAAGTGTGTGTTGATAATTGTCATGGTTACAGTGAATCTCAGTTTGTACCAACTTGAATGTAAAAGTTTAGGCTTCTCATGTCAACATTTGTGTTGTAATTGCTGACGTTTTTTTTTTTTTACTTTAAATGTGTTAATATTTTTCAACATCAGCACAAAGCCTTTGTTTCGGCCCCTGTCTGCTTCTCCAAATTGGGAGACAATAAGATATAGACAATAAGATTATAAGATACAGGACTGTCCCATCTCTGAAATATTTTTCCTCTGCTTTGTCTTTAAATCACACACTGTCCGTTTTGCACTTACATAAATATCCAATCCGGAGACTCAGATGAGTTATATCTAATAGTTGTTGCGGATTGCTGTACATTTCAGAGATAGAGTCCTGGGGCGCAGAACGGTAGAACGGCTGAGGGACGGTTGTTCCTCAACCGGAAGATTGGTGGTTCGAGTCCAGCTCTCCTTGGGCACAACAACAGTGCCCAAGGACGCTGTTGTTGACACTTAACCCACCTGCACCCAGTGGTGTTCCAGCTGTAACACTGGTGAATACACAATTCACACTTTGGGTAAAAGCATCAGCTAAATGACTAAATGTAAATGTTTTCAAGTCTTGGACTCAGACCCAAATTGAGTCCTCAGGCTCAGTTTTGTGACTCGACTCGAGGGGAAGCCTCAATGACTTGACTTGGACACAGACTTGCTTTTTAATGTCTCAGACTTGAACTTGGACTGGTTTATTCTCAGACACAAGGACTCTTGACTTAACGCTCAGCAACAACGCCACACAACCTCTGCCTGTTGCATGTGTTCAGAGCAGGACGAGCTGTTCTTATTTAACTCCCAGCCCCTCAATGTGACCCAGAAGTTGAGCCTATTAGGCTATAGCCCTAATTAATGCTTTGTCATGAAAAAGGCTTATACAAAACAGTCCGTTTGGCCCCCACACTTTTCAGATTTGTAACTCACTTTGGTTTGCTTGGACTCAGCCTGGACCTTTCTTTGGTGACTTGCAGTTTAACTAAAGATGACTCGACTCGGACTCAACTTGGACTAGTTTTTGGTTACTTGGATTTAAAAACTAGTGACTTGACTACAGCAATGTACATATTGTGAATAAAAACAGAATGGAATGATGTGGAAGTTTCCAGTTTCAATATTTTATTCAGAATACAACATAGATGACATATCAAATGTTTAAACTGAAAAAATTTATAATTTTAAGGGAAAAATATGTTGATTAAAAATTTCATGGAATCAACACATCTCAAAAAAGATGAGACAAGGCCATGTTTATCACTTTAACTCCCACCTCCGACAGAGCTTCGACCAGATCCCGAGGGAGACTGGAGACATTGAGTCCGAGTGGACCATGTTCTCCACCTCCATTGTCGACGCAGCCACTCGAAGCTGTGGCCGCAAAGTCTCCGGTGCCTGTCGTGGCGGCAATCCCCGAACCCGGTGGTGGACACCGGAAGTAAGGGAGGCCGTCAAGCTGAAGAAGGAGACCTATCGAGCCTGGTTGGCTTGTGGGACTCCTGAGGCAGCTGATAGGTACCGGCAGGCCAAGCGAGCTGCAGCACGGGTGGTTGTGGAGGCAAAAACTCGGGTCTGGGAGGAGTTCGGTGAGGCCATGGAAAAAGACTATCGGTCGGCCTCGAAGAAATTCTGGCAAACCGTCCGGCGCCTCAGGAGGGGGAAGCAGTGCCCTGCCAACACTGTTTACAGTGGAGGTGGGAATCTGCTGACCTCAACTGGGGATATTGTTGGACGGTGGAAGGAATACTTCGAGGATCTCCTCAACCCCACCGTCACGTCTTCCACTGAGGAAGCAGAGGCCGAGGGCTCAGAGGTGGACTCGTCCATCACTCAGGCTGAAGTCACTGAGGTAGTTGGGAAGCTCCTCGGTGGCAAGGCACCGGGGGTGGATGAGGTACGCCCTGAGTACCTCAAGTCTCTGGATGTTGTGGGGCTGTCTTGGCTGACACGCCTCTGCAACATCGCGTGGCGTTTGGGGACAGTACCTCTGGACTGGCAGACCGGGGTGGTGGTCCCTCTTTTTAAGAAGGGGGACCGGAGGGTGTGTTCCAACTACAGAGGGATCACACTCCTCAGCCTCCCCGGGAAAGTCTATGCCAGGGTACTGGAGAGGAGAATGCGGCCGATAGTCGAACCTCAGATCCAGGAGGAACAATGCGGTTTTCGTCCCGGTCGTGGAACACTGGACCAGCTCTATACCCTCTCCAGGGTGCTGGAGGGATTATGGGAGTTTGCCCAACCAGTCCACATGTGCTTTGTGGATCTGGAGAAGGCATTCGACTGTGTCCTCGCGGTACCCTGTGGGGGTGCTCTGGGAGTATGGAGTCCGGGGCCCTTTGCTAAGGGCTGTCCGGTCCCTGTGCGACCGGAGCAGGAGCTTGGTTCGCATTGCCGGCAGTAAGTCAGACCTGTTCCCGGTGAATGTTGGACTCCGGCAGGGCTGCCCTTTGTCACCGGTCCTGTTCATTATCTTTATGGACAGGATTTCTAGGCGCAGCCAGGGGCCGGAGGGAGTCTGGTTTGGGGACCACAGGATTTCATCTCTGCTTTTTGCAGATGATGTTGTCCTGTTGGCTCCATCAAGCCAGGACCTTCAATGTTCACTGGGGCGGTTTGCAGCCGAGTGTGAAGCGGCTGGGATGAGGATCAGCACCTCCAAGTCTGAGACCATGGTTCTCAGTCGGAAAAGGGTGGCTTGCCCCCTCCAGGTTGGTGGAGAGCTCCTGCCTCAAGTGGAGGAGTTTAAGTATCTCGGGGTCTTGTTCACGAGTGAGGGAAGGAGCGTGAGATCGACAGACGGATCGGTGCAGCTTCTGCAGTAATGCGGTCGATGTACCGGTCTGTTGTGGTGAAGAAGGAGCTGAGCTGTAAGGCAAAGCTCTCGATTTACCAGTCGATCTACGTTCCTACTCTCACCTATGGTCATGAGCTTTGGGTCATGACCGAAAGAACAAGATCCCGGATACAGGCGGCCGAAATGAGCTTTCTCCGCAGAGTGGCGGGGCGCTCCCTTAGAGATAGGGTGAGGAGCTCGGTCACTCGGGAGGAGCTCAAAGTAGAGCCGCTGCTCCTTCACATCGAGAGGAGCCAGCTGAGGTGGCTCGGGCATCTGTTTCGGATGCCTCCCGGACGCCTCCCTAGGGAGGTGTTCCGGGCATGTCCCACCGGGAGGAGACCTCGGGGAAGACCTAGGACACTGGAGGGACTATGTCTCTCGGCTGGCCTGGGAACGCCTCGGTATCCCCCCGGAAGAGCTGGAGGAAGTGTCTGGGGAGAGGGAAGTCTGGGCTTCTCTGCTTAGACTGCTGCCCCCGCGACCCGGCCCCGGATAAGCGGTAGAAGATGGATGGATGGATGGATCTACTGTATGTTACATTGTGATTAAATAGTGAAATTTGAAACTTCCACATCATTGCATTCAGTTTTTATTCATAATTTGTACAGTGTTCCAACTTTTTTGGAATTGGGTTTCTACATTGGTTTACAAGAAATCGATGGTAGAAGTGTCATATATAGTTTTCATCTGGCAATTGTCTCATGTCTCTTTTTAGACAGATTAAAGCAGAGTGTGTAATTTATTATCTTGCACTTGAACAACTCTTTCGTGTTTGTTCTTGGTGTAATGATGTTTTAGGTTTCTGGTTCAGCAACATGGCATAACACAGTAAGAAGGTCAAAAGTCAGTGTGTGTAGTGACCAGAGATACACTCAACGCAGCAACAAAAGCAGCAGTATATTCCACTCATTTATCAGGGAGTGTGTTAAAATCTAGAGTCAGTGTTCTACTGATAGACAACATTGTCTTCTCAAGTATCTGGCAGCTGTTTTGTTTAGCATTAGCATATAGGGTAAAAGTGCTAAAAAGTTCCCCAAGCCAGCTATTAGATGGTTGCTGTTGGCTATAACCAAAATGTTCAGAATTAGAGGTTTTGGAAGGCTAATGCACTTTTTAAAACTGAAAATGTATTGTGGTCTGCCTAACTCCTTTTTCTAAAATATAAATGCATGTTGGCAATAGTGAACAAAATGCATAAAAAAAATTAAAAACATAAAATCATTACCGCAATAGTGCATGAGATATAAAATAGTATAGTCTACTTTAAAACCAAAGGTAAAGCCCACAGTTAGTATTTTAATTCTGTGTTACGTTGTAGCCCCTCCTTCCTAATGTCTGGCACTCGTGTTGTATTTCCTCAGTCATTCCTCAGAATCATAGAGCATTAAAAGATTGTTGATGATATTTGCTTTAACAGACTAGTGGTTTCCTATTACACAATTTACTTCAAACATTATTATCTTTATGCGCCATGATTCATTTAACATGACTTCTCCCACATTCACGCTTTAAACATTTACTCCCACCTCGACATGCGAGCCAAAGAAAGAGCTAGTCCAGTATGATTTATGACAATATGACTGTGTTGTAGGCCTACTCTGTGTGTGTTTTTTTTATTTTTATTTTGTATAAACACAACCTACCTTTATTCTGTAAAATTTTGATGTTTAATGTTTAATAGTAACTTCTGTTTAGGACTACAGCTGCCCATCAAGGACAAACTGAGCACAGCTTGAGAAGAAGTGCATTTGTGTTACACATTGAACACACAGTCTTACATAAAGGTTTAGGATTAATAATGAACAAAAAAATTAACCATCTGAACCAGTATCCACTAAGGTTGTTCATAGACTACAGCATGTCCCAACAAGGCTACCGTAGGTGCTCAAAGAGTGTAGAAAGGAGGGGTCAGAAGTGTGAAATTGCATTCTGCAATGTTGCCACTAGTATTGGAGTCAAGACCACATTAAGACCTTATTATGACAGTGACTAGAGTGTATCCAGACCCAGACTAAAACCTTTTCAATGTATCATACACAGTCTTAGATCTGTAAGTTTCCTGATGCTGTGAGAAAATGAATCCAGAAGTATCATATTGCATGCAGATGTTGTGTTTTGTTTACTGTCAAAGAAAATAAATATAGATGATAGTATCTGACTCCAGCTGGTTATCAATCAGTGCTGTTATCATTCATCAGCTGTACATACTGATGGATGAGCAGTGTCATTGTGGAACAGTGGTTAGCACTCCTGCCCAAAGCCTCCAGCAACATAACAGGAAAATAATAATTAAATTATTCAAGGAAAATAAGTTTTTTTTGTCTGTTTTTTCTCTGTAAAAACAAAACGGCTCCTAGTTGTTTCATAATGTGCATATTAAACAAACTGGTATAAAAATGAAATTGATGGAAAACTATCTTATACAGCACTTAGGAAAGAGATCTGTTTATCTTCAGGTTTCTGCAAAAGTGAAACTGAAAAAAAAATAACTTTATTTTTTGTTATATATTCTTTTTATTATTATTATTATTATTATTAATTTTTTTCACCTAAACATAGTCCTAACACTGTCTTTGTACGTTTTCAAAGCTTCAGGTATAAGTCCTAACAGACAGAGCCATAGACTGGGGAGCAGTGTCTGCCCTATCACCAGACTAGTTTCTTTAATATCTTTACACTTCAAGAGACAGTGGTTGCATTTTACTTTTAACAATTCAAATTCACTTGCCCTTTAATGGAAACACAGCTATTGTAAAATGAGGGATCAGTTATGCAACCCCTTTTTTCAAAAAGGGTTCAAAAGCCAAAGGATTTTAAATTAAACCCAATGAATTAAAAAAAAGCTTCTTTTTTTTCACTGGAAAACCCTCAGACTCTACTAAACTACACTACACATAAACTGTGAATACACCAGGTGTATTACGCTTGGACATGAATGGTCTTTAAATTGGTTGAACTGTCAAACTCTTGGCTTTTAATATGTAATTTGCAAATGTAATAGGTTTTTAATAGGTCCCTTAAACATTTGGTCTTTTCTGAACTATGGCTTGGGCTCACTTGTGCTGTCTTAAACAACCACGTTTCCTAGTACTTACTTTATTTTTGTTGTCACTATCTTTGCTATTCCTGGCCGTAAATATAATATCTTTGTTTTCATATTGTGACAGATATTTGCAGGTGATTTATCACTGCTCAGCCCTGACCTCACCTTAAGCCAAAGTCAGCGGGGGTGCAGCCCTTCAGTCAGATTGAGAGGCCGCGCAGCAGATGGACAGATGGTTGAGTTGCTGTCTTGGTCCGGTTCCACATCAGAGGGATCAGCAGCTGGTGTGTCCTCAGGTGCTTTTGGACTGACAGGGTGTAAAACACGCCTCCTGCAGGGGACACTGCTCCAAACGCTGGGTCACCAGCACTTATCAAAGCTGCAGGGCGACAGTAGCCAACATGCTGCTGCCAGAAGGTGAAGAATGTACTACTACAGTGTGTATTTACATACTGTGGAACTGTGAGCAATTTCTGTCTAAAGGCGGCTTTATTTGATTCATTATTTAAAGCAACCGTTTGTGGCTTTTTACCTTAAAGTACATAAAAAGAAAGAATAGGCCAAGTCAACCAAGTTTAACAGAGCACTATGTAATGCAGAGTCACGAGGCATATCCACCTATCCACATCTCGCAAAATCAAAACAAAATGAACATTAATTTTATACCACTTAGTCCCGTTGAGGGTCACGGGTGACAGGAGCCTATTCCAGCAGCTTTGGGCCTGAGGCGGGTAACACCCTGTACAACGGCCAGTTAGATGCAAGGCTGACACTTAGAGACAGACAACCATTCACTCTCACATTCATTCTAGGGACACTTTAGAGTTGCCAGTTAACCTGTACATGCATGTCTTTGGACGGTGGGAGGAAGCCGAAAGCAGGAGTACTAACCACTCTGCCACATGCACCCCAAAAATCATCATTTTCTTAAAATCTTTTACACGTTGTACAGTGAGACTTGACAGTCTCTTGTAGTTTTGCAGCAGACTACACAAAATGCAAGAGGATCATCAGCCTTTAACGGGAAGCTGGTCAATCACAACTTGCTACCGGTAAAAGAAGCACTCCCATTGGTCGACACTTGTGTCAACAAGGAAGGATCAAAAAGGTTAAAGCAAAGGCATCTGGACACAGTTTTCAAGGTGAAGATGTTTTTTCTCTAATTCCAAGAGACCTTTTCAATTCTGAGTTCAAATGGTAAGAGAGCTGAGCTTATATCCCTAGGGTGAGAGGTAATAATAATAATATAATAATAAAAATAATAATAATAATAATAATAATAATAATAACTGCTGAACCATTACAACTTCAGGGGTCAAATGTGAACCGTTCCACTTTCTTTACTGACCTCAAATAATGCAAATAGGGGACAGTGTATCATTCAGGACAATTAAAGCTCACACAAACAGCCTAAGCTCTTTACAAGAGCTGTGACCTCCATCTCACCCTTATTCCACCCATTCTCCATTCTCCAAAACCTGCAAGCACATATTCTCATATATCAGTACCAACCTCAAGCACTTTAAGTCATCAGTATTTATTGCAGATTTTGATTTTTATCTGTCTGTCTATTTAGCTTAGTGACTTAGGACAGAGATATAGGGCCTATATGAAACCCCTCCCCACCCACTTCCACTCCATCCTCGATTGCCCTGGGTGTGTAGTGACAGCTGAATGGACTTCCCTTGGTCAGACAGTAGGCTCTTTTCAGACTCCTCGCTTGGATGGGACCAGGGATTCTCTGTATCTATGGTTACTAATACATTAACTTCAAGGTAAAGTTGTTGTAATCCTATTTCTGGGTTTTTCCCAAACCAGGAAACGTATTTGTATATGGAAAACTATTTACTCTTTTACTTCATAAGTGCCCCCATTATAGTGTTACATGTCTGGTTTTAGAACTGAATAACATAGACGAGTGTTTCAGCAAGAAGTACCGGTAGTAAAGCATATGCATATGAATGTGCATTTTAGAGTTATTTTATAATGTCTTTTATTTTAATGATGACTTTGGTAACACTTCAATAGTTAAAATGCATCCTCATTTTAGAGGTTAACAATGTTTCCCTGATTAATTTTTAAATGCAATTTTAGTTTTGGGGCAGAGTGCTGATTGTGCTTCAGGCCTGAGCCGCTCTCTGAAGGTGTGTTCAAGATGAACTGCGCCTGCGGATTGAAGAGGAGAGCATGTGCTCGCAGCAGTGGGCGGGAAAAACGGCTTTGTTTAAGTTGGACATTTCATGAAAGAGACCAGCGTGGTTTGACACAGATCACGCAGCCTCTCGTCCATTTGCTCAATAAAACTACATTTTATGAACGAACTCTATTTATGACACAGCTAATGGTACTATTTTAATTGTTGAGGCTTTAAAAGCATTAGTTTGGAATAAGATTAATAATTATCTTTATATAGCGCTTTACATACATTAAACTATTACCAGTGTTACAGAACTTCACTGGAGGCAATGTAGGTTAAGTGTCTTGCCCAAGGACACAACGACAGTATGAGGGGGAGAGCGGGATGTTATGATGTTTTGGGATGTTTCGAGTGGGGATCAAACCGCCCACTCGTCGGTCAAAGGGCGGCCACTCTACCACTGAGCTATACTGCCGCCCGAATCCATGTCATTAAGTTGATTTTAATAATCTGTTCTCCGTGTTTAATAAAAGCAGTTTTTGCCAGTTTGTAGTAGGCTGTTTGTCTAGAAAAGATTCAAATGAATAAAGGTTTGGGTATGGAGGAAAGGGGGGCAGTGAAGAGTCAACGCTCAGGTCCAATTAGGCGTCACTGCTCACACTGACAGGACATCATTTCCCATCATGCACTCAGACCTTGTAGTCCATGCAGGCGAGTGCAGTTGGTAAAAAATGCCTCTCTCATAGAACCTCTTAAATGGTCCTCAAGTAAGGGCGCCGCCATACGGCGATATTCATTGATATACAGCCATATACAGCCATATACAGCCATATACAGCCATATACAGCCATATACCCCCGTCCACCAGAGGGCAGGCTCCAAAAGCGGAAATATAAGGAGAAACCCAATGGGGACTTTATATATTTATGATTTTTTGATAAAATCTATTGAAAAAAACTAAAACTAATCTAAAAACTATTGTTTTACTATGCAGTAAAAGCCAAAAAGCCCGGATGCCATTTTATTGCCCTGTCGTAACAACAATATCATTAAATTGGTGGAACATTGGGTGGATTGCATCCATTTTATAAACAATCAATGGGTAAAAAGTCGGCAAGTCGGCAGCAGCTCAGACACAAAACTAACTGGGATGCACTGTGCATCAATTGTCAGCGATCGTATCTGTGTAGGTCTGGCTCATTTCGAACGCACCCTGAGAGTTTCCTAATTGTACCAAGCAAAGCTGCACTGCCTACTGCCTCATCATTTCTCCTGTTTATGCAGAGTGTTCTTCTGTTCAGGTCTGCCCCCTTGACCGGACACGTAACAGCTTGACTGCAAAAATATATCTGGCCTTAAGTGAACAAAGACGTGTTTACCAATAGCTAACTTGGATGCTTTTTTGAATCTGGGGTTTCTGAAGAAACTGACTGTTATTGATTCAACAAATCAATGAAAGTCAGCAGTAAGCACAGTTACTCGCTTTGAAGATGAGATTTTAACTGTGACGGAATATATAAAAAATGCATTGCTCTACCATTACTATACTTTTCTTTCAATAATGATGTCAGAATATGTATTGATGGTATGGACTGATTTGCTAACCTTTTTTAAAAAAAAGCAGAATGGGCTGGTCCCTTTCTCACAGCAACGCTCTTCTCTCTGCGATTCTGCAGACGGACCAATCACATGTCGTTTGTGTGCAGCAGGGTGTGGTTTCCTGGCTACGTCATACACAAATTTGCTTGCTCGGCTAGACAAAAACATTCGACATGGCTGACACTGCTACCGAGAGGCCGTTTATTTCTGCTCTCACCTGGGTTTTGAATAACCAACAAAGTGTGGACTTTGCTGGTTAACTGGACAACCTGCTGTGGGGTTTTGCCTTTTATCACGTCATGTCCGGCATTTCTCTTGCTTAACATTACGCCCGTAAAGCCCGCCCTTAAAATAGAACGGAAGCAACAGGGTACAAGAGTAACTTCTTTGTATAGAACAGGAAAAGAGTTACTCACGGCTGGCCAGGATAGGAATTTGCTTCAACGAGAGAAGTGTAACTCAATAGTCTCTTACAACTGCGTTGGTTATTATTTGATATAAATTATACAACAAGCCGTGTGATTATAGCAAGTGTTTCTGGAAAGGGAAGTGTTGAGTAATTGATAGAGTTTTGTGACTGGGACTCATGGTATGTGTTCAAATCAGTGTAGCCAATACAGATTCAATATAACCACAATTCAACAATTGAAGCTGAATTAGCAACTTCAAATTTGTGGAAAATAAAAATTTCATCAACTGTAGTTGCAACTGCAGTTTTTTTTTACATGTTCCTGAAATGACTACAGCAAAGTGACAAAAAGAGGCCATTCATAAGTCATAATAGTATACTGTATACTGTATAATATACTGTAGTGTAGTAATCCAACTCTGGTTGTATGTTTCCAAAACCACTGTCTAAATGTGTCACAAGACCTGTTAGATGTCATCATTTATTAATTGTAATGTACAATTAAAGCCGCAAGCGGCGATAAAGGCGCTCGCCTCCCTTGCGATCGTGGGGACACATAAACTCGGAGGAGGGCATTTCGTGCTTTAAATCGTAAACTTCATGGTAATGTCAAATAACCGGGCCTGTGCCTCTGCTTGAATCTTCTTCTGGCTGAAGCCTGCTTCATCATCTCGGGCCTGTGCTACTGTTGGGACCTGCTACACCACCTTGTATTTAGAGTTAAAGGTCTCCACAATCCCTAGTTTTCCTTGGATCTGTCTGAACTTTTGAAAATAAGAGTTTATGCTTGGGCTGTGGCGAGAAAAAAAAAAGTTAGGGCGGGAGATTTGAGATGACTCAGAAAGCGCTGCACCCCCCCCCCTGTTAAAAAGTAAAAATGTAAATATTAGTTGTCTAAAATAACAAGTTTACCAGTTCCAAAAGTTTCTGAGGAGTTTTCCAGACTCTAGTCTTGGCTCTGGAGGAGCCTCCTCCAAAGGAAGCATCCTGGCATTTGGTAAATGGCATTTATTTCCCAAAGAAATTGCTGCCACTTCACAGGCTCATTACGACCACAGCCACAAATGTATCAAAAAACAAAATGACAACTTTTGTTGGCACACGTGTCTAGATGATACTCAACAAATATGGGGCCATTTAGAAGAAAACACATTGTGTTTAATCTTTTGGCATAAGGGGTGCAATTTAGGTGGTCACGCCTTTCACCCCACATGGCGGACTTCCTGTTGAGTTTAGGCTGTGGCTGTCATAGACCTTTCTGTTTGCTCTGAGGTGTCCTATGGATGTACCAAGTTTTGTATTTCTACATTGGAAAAAAGGTAGTTTCACTTTCCATAGGCCCAATGTATTTTGACTTTTCTAGGGGTCGCCACTGAGTCATTTTTCATATTTTTTTTCGGAGACTTCAAATACATAAATTTTTCACCGACCTTGAATTTTGGCCCCAATAAAAATGACTTTTTGGGCATGTTCACTGGGTCAAATGAAGGATTATTTTGCAGAAAAAAAAAAAATAAATAAAAAAAATAAAAATAACTTGAGCAAAAACAATAGGCCCTCCCGGTTAACACCGGCTCGGGCCTAATAAATAAATAAATAAATAAATAATAAAAACTTGAGCAAAAACAATAGGCCCTCCCGGTTATCACCAGCTGGGCCTAATAATGGGGCCACAATGGTTCCATTCTTTGATCAAAAACTAAACACAGCTGTGTTATGGCTCAGACTCTCACTCGTATAAAAACTCTCACCTATCCTTTTTCTTTCCAAATTCTGCTGTATTTGAAATGTGGCTCTGACCATCTCAAGTTAAAGGTCTTCTTGGATTAACACAACTCAAAAAGCAAAAAAACATAAGCAAACATACTGGAAAGTACACATATTTATTTACAATTTTAAGTACAAAATTTTTTTATTTTTTTTCTTTTTGATCTTTTGAATATAATACTTTTCTGATTAAATCTAAACACTCAAATTAATTTAATCGTTTTACATTGGTGTTTGAAATGATATATTTTTTTCCATTAGAAGTTTTGTTGTATAAAAAGAGCAATCGTCACTTACTATGAAACAGTGTTAAGTCATTGTTACTGGTCTCAGACCAGTCTGTGCTGGGAGTGACATCAAAGTCCCAGTTCCTTATGACATCACTGCACTTTTTTCCCTGATACCCCACCTCCCTGCTAAGCTCCTCCTCTCTGGAACAACCCCTTTTAGCAAAACAAATGCACTCACCAAGGCTTGACCTAAATTCCCCTGAGGACTCTGGAGAGACACAGGAGACGGACAAAAGACAAATCTGAACAATGGGATGGATTGCTGAGATATAAATGACCGCAGAATCCAGAGTATCCAACCCTGACCCTTGCAATGATGCTTATTAATAGAGGTCTAATTTGTGGATATTGTTCCAGTCTATTTGATCTTAAAATATTGTATTTAGTGTTAAGTTTAGGTCATCAAGCAAAATTCAATGACTCTCAGTAATAAAATATTTATTACAATTTATTCAAAAAAGTGCAACCTCCCACTCACCTCCCACCATCAGCTTTACCAATGGCTATTGACAGACTTTGTTTACTGTTGGGCTGGAGTGTAGGGGTTTTTGTGGTAACTGCCTTTAGGGTCAGACAAGCTGCAACATTATCAGATGTAGCATAAGACAAATGCAAGTATTAGTGATTTTGTTCAAATTAAAGCTCTGCCACAGGACTTTTGCAATGTTTTGTTTTCTCAGAGTTAAGAACTCCGACGGTCTGTTTTTCTAAATACATTAGCGTATCCATTGTGATAGTCTTGCAGAGAAGAATAAACATGACACTGACACTTTTCCTTCATCTCAACTCACACTCATATGCACTAAATTTTAACATTAGGGAAAAAAGAAATTCGATAGTCAAGACCAGGGTGAGCCCATAGCCTGTATTGTTAGTTGCAGTGTATTTAGCTAACTCTCTAAAAAGGTATCTCTGCAAGTTATCGGTTTCATAAAATGAATATTATAGTATAGGTATATATTGTTTAATTGTACAAAGTAATGGAGATACTATTGGTGTACTAATACAGCTTAAAATCATTTTAAAAATACTACCCTTTTTCCCCAGCTGCTTCAACATTATTCAGTGTTGTTCTCAAATAGGGTCAAATTGACCCTGTGGCAGTTTTAGATATGTAGTTTATTCCAGAAAGCTCCAAATACACTGGGCCAATAACAAAGCTTTTTTAAGATTTAATTTGAATAACTATGAGAATTCATCAACCCCTGTTAAGTCTGTTCAGGCTTAGACTACGGTGACTCATTATTTAGACAGGGACAAGACAGCTGTACTTTTTATGTTTCTATAACGCACAGACAAAAAAAGATCTTGTGTAATCTTCTGTGTAAAGCTGGGAAAAAAATCTATTTTCATCTGATACAAGTGGAGTAGCAGCACACGGAAACACCTTCCTGAGTGCTTTGATAGTCATCTATCTTGTTCCGACCTGAACTCAGTCAGATCCTGTTTGAATACAACAACCTTTCAGTGAATTGTATGGTATTTAAATGCAGCAAAAAAAAAAAAAACACTTTCACAGGCTTAGAAGAGACGCAAATGAGGCAGACCACAACTAAAACAGACAAATTGACAACTGACATTTCCTCATCTTTATTATCATTTTATTACTAAGTTCATCTATAGCTAGTACAATAGAGTTATTGTAAAATGAATTATTCCTAGAGACCCTGGGCCTGCCGACCAAGGGGCTCTTATTCAAACTAAACTTGATGATAATGTTGCACATTGATTATTTGATCAATCCACTTGTAAAGAATACTTAGTACAAAGTACTCTTATGGAAATGAAATTAAATAGACTGTTTCCTATAGGGTCAGCACATTATTCTTCAGTTTTGTGTCCCTTAACTACAGTGGGCCAGTTGGCTCACAAACACACAAAAACAAATTAAAATTAAAATATAATGGCAACAGCAAAGGACTGTTATTTCATCTTTGGGTACTCTGTCATAATAACTATTGATATTATTATTGTTTCTTTAGAATCACCCTCAACAATTCAACATACTTTGTCTTCAAGGCAAGAATCCCTGTAGCATTCTTAGTCCACACTAACATTCCCCTGAGAATTCCCCTCACTTTGTTTTCAATACATTTCATTTCTTGCTGTGGTCAATTTGTGTTGTTGCTAATTTATTTGAATTTTGTTTTTGTGATCCACCTGGGCCACCATACTTAACACTACTTCACTCTAAAAAAATAAAATAAAAAGAAGAAAAGGAAATCACTCACACATGCCTCTACAAACACACCACCGCACAAAGACTGGATAATTACAAAGAGAGACAAAGGAACAAATGGGATTGAACTTGACATGATTTATGAATACATACATTCATACATAAACACTGACCACATCTTGTTTACAGTCTCCACTTAATTGTATTTACATTGAAAACATTTAAAGTGAAACCGGCCTGTGGCTCAACTATGAAGGCCTTAACAGTTTTATTATAATATTCTGCAGCTTATTGCAATTAAATATTTGTTAAGCACATAAATATAGATTAGATGTGTTTCATGATATGTTTAAAATTATTATAGTCTGCCAAACCCAATGGTTATGTTTAAATGCTAAAATTAGCTGGTTTGTATTTTTAGGTCAGTACAGGCACAGACTGAGAGCCAGGTCACATGACTCCACTGAGCTTCATTCACTAAAGCTGGACTTACACACAGACCGGCTCACTTCAACAGCCTCACAGAGACTGAGAGTAGACACATATTCAATACAGTCGTAAGGTAAAAGCAGAGAAAAATGTTTGATTTAGATTTTTGAATTAAATGTGAAAAGGGCCTCTTCATAATAGATAAAAGCATGTGTAGTGTTCTGTACAGCTACATTACAGTCATTTATTAATCATACTATAATAATGCTATAATTTAAGACTACTGATAAATAAAGTGTATTAGTGTGTTATGTCTTTCACTGTTTTAATATATTTATAACCAATCAATTTGCCTCTAACAAAAATCTGGGTGTTGTTTATTGATATTGAATTATTGAAAGGTATTGATAAAATGTTATTGTTGGATGATCTGTAAACATTATATAAGGTGTTCTTCAGACCTTAAAATTTGCGATATCTGTTTAATAATTATTTAACTTTATTTTATTTACAATCTGCCCCATTGTTGGTTTCTTTGGTAAATGTTACTGTAAAGTAAACTAATATTATTGTACCGGCAACATGCTGGAAGCCTTTTATGTTACTGGAAAATACAAAGACAGTAATGATACTCTACTTGTTATTATAATACTACTGCAAAATCTGTCAATAGCAGCAATACTTTGAAACTGTATTACAATCACTTAACCGGCTTTGCCAGTAATGTATTGTAATATTACACTAAATAGCTGTAAGAAATATTTACAGTAGATATTGTACAATAATAATGTATTGGCAACATGCTGCCAGTAAGTTATTGTAAAATCTGTTTTTTACAGTGTGTCAATCCAATCTAAGATTTAAGCCAATGGGTCCAAAGGTAAATAAAAGTATTTGTGTAAATGTGTATTTAGCTAAAAAGGTTTACAGAGACATAGTACTAATTTACAGCAGCAAATTCTAGTAAATGCCAAAATAAGATATAAGTATTGAATATGCTGAATTATATTATATCAAAAATATAATTCATTATTTTTATAAATACAATACACATAAAAATATAATCTATGCCACTAGAATGCAACCTTAAAGAAACTGCTGTGATACAACATTCCAACAATACGGTAAATTGTTTTCTTAAACCAGGATTGCTGTAAAAATAAATAAATGACTATGAAGTTAACAGAGTAAATACATATAACTACAGCTGCCACTTTTCACCACAATATGTTTTAATATAATTTGCTTTTATTGTAAAAACTATAACATAGTAATGGCAATAATTTAAGAACGAGGACAAATGCATTCAAATAATATAATCAGTATGAACTTGAAATAAAATTGGATAACCTGAAAAAAACAAATGTAAAATAGTGTTGTAATCTCAATGTACGAGGTATATTTTTGTAGTGTAATGCTTCAAACAGTCAGACAGAAACTCTTCTTCAGGTTATTCCATCCTTTTAATCAATATCTCTGAAAGGACAAAAAAAAAGACAAACAAACAGGCAGACAACAGACAGTACAGACGTCATACAGGTGAGCGCTAACCACAAAAGTGCCAAAAAAGAAAAGAAAAGAAAAGAAAGAATTTTATATGAAACCAAATCTGGAGAAAAAAGATTGGAAAAGCCCCAACCTGTCACACACATGCCATAATATCCCCTCCGTCCTATTTTACTGTGGGACAAAGGGCAAGTCAAAATTCAGTTCATTTTGGAGCCAATTGTGTTTTCTAGCCTTACACTGTAAAAATGTAGGAGACTCTAGAAGAAAATCTTCAGTTATTTTCTTTATAGTTACTTCATAGTCTTCTGCAGAAAAAAAATGTTTTAAAAATATTTGCCTAACATATCAACATCTGGCCCTGGGGCAGAAAATGGACTTATATTTTCAAATTAAAGGCCCATTGTACAGGACACTTCACACTACAAAACATTAATGGAATTATTTTGTTAAATTATTTTTTATTTCATGCTGCGTGTGTGGCCACATATTTAAAGGGCTGTGTTGTAAAATATGAATATTCCATACTGCTTATATCTTTTCAATAGTTTTTGCATTTTCTTTGGGACGGCAAAATGATTAGCATTTTGATGTGTAACTCTCCGACCAAAACTCTTGATTGTCTTCAATTTGATGAGTTCATAAACGAGTAGCAATAACATTACATTATTACATATTATTGTCAATATAAAAAGCATTTAGAGCATAGAAAATATATAAAAATGAATAAGTGCAGCATTTTGCTTATGGACTAATATTGTGCTTAAAAGATGTTAGTGTTCAAGTCAAGTCTAAATGTTTGTATCTTTTATATATATATTTTTTTTCATGTGTTGAATTGTAATAATGGAAATATCGACTAATATTTAACAAATAATGAATATGTATTGGGGAATTATTTGTGCATTTTTAGAAAAGAGTGAAAACGCAATACTTAAAAGTGGACATTGGTGATTTCAGCAAAATGGCCATATTTGGAAAAACTGGACACAAAATGGGTTTAGATACACATTTAGATATACATTTATGATAAAATATAATTTCAAACTGCCAGAAGTTTCCAGTCACTCAACAAATAAAATGGGAGTCGTCAGTTCAAATGGAGGCCCAATGCTCGTCGTTGTAAATGTGTTCAATCTCCACCAATAAATAAATAAATACAACGTTGCATAAAATATCATTGCTGGAAAATCTTGTATCTCCGCTTTTATTCATATTTGTGCAATAAAAATATGTGCAGCACCATTGTTTAGATAAAAGTTATTATTCAAAAAAACGTTTCAGTTATAAGTTATTTATAAGCGAGTCAAATAAACGAATGAACAAATACAGTGACAAGTAAAAGAAGAAGCTGTAACAGCAGCTAATAATAATAATTCAAAATCTGTTTAAGGATAGATTTGGACAAAGTTTTGGAGATACAAGCTTTCTACAACCAGTGTGTGTGTGTATGTGTGTAACGCAGGGCCTCACGAGTGTTTGGCCTGATCAAAATATTACAAAACACTGCAGCACAATATTAAGTATCAGTCTCTTATCGCACTTTATGGAAACTAAAACCTCAGCGCGTAAAATAGTTCAGTCTTACAATGGATCATTGGTTAGAAAACTGGATTAATGATTATTGCGCGGCGAGTCTTGGCGCACGTGCGGGGAGTCTAGACTCAGGCCACACACACACACACACACACACACACACACACACACACACACAGCAGAACAAACCTAGACAGTGATGGGCTCAACAGAAAACGCCAAAGGGCTCTTCTTGGCTGCGTCGTGTTGCATAATGCGTCATTTTACACGTAGAAAGTTTTCTTCCAAAATTATATTTTCCAATCTTTAAACTGCAGTGAGATCACAGCTACTGTTCCATTTGGAAGAAAACTCTTTAGGCGCGCCTTTCATACTTCATTATTAATATGATTAATAATCTTGGTGCAGGGCGGTCAAACCTGAGAACAGATATGATCATAGGCTTATTGTTCCTTTTAAACCCTGATTGTCTCCGCGCGTTAAGGCTTTATCATGTGTCTACTTTAGCTCCAGAAGAAAAGAAGTGATTGTCTGCTTGCTGCTGATGTCTGCTTCACCCTGTCTCCGCTGACGCAATAGAATTTAAATACATGTACAATAAATACAAAACATAAATAGACTCAAATGAAGTACTCCGCCTCTGTACAGAGATATAAATAACTCATGAATATACTTTTAGACTTAGGCTACCTTTGGCAAGTCTAGTACAGTCCAACAGCCCGCGGTAACGACTGATCCCTTTTTAACCACAAACAATCCGAGCCCCGCTTCGCCGCCGGCCCCGGGGCCAAAACACGGCCAAAGATTCACTGCAGTCTGATCTTCAGCCTTAAGTGACGTCTCTGTGCGTCCGTGCGCCTCTGAGGAAGGTGAGTGAGTCAGTTTAGGAAGGCATTGGGGGTGACCCTCTTTTGATGGGACAGGACCCCGGGGAAACCCGAGGATACGGCTGGGCTGAAGGGCGGCAGAGAGCTGTTCCTCAGAGAGTCCGAGAGCAGGGACTGCGGCGCCGCGCCACTACTCAGACCGAAGCCCGGGCCGCTCTGCTGGAGGTGCGGCGGAGGGCCCCCTCCTCCCGGATGGCCCGGGGCCGCCGTGTGCCCGCTCCCTGAGACAAAATATCCCGCGGTCTGTCCCGATAGCAGGCCCACCGGCGACGTGCTCACTCCATAAGTGTTCGTTAAACCCAGCTGCAAGGAGCGTCCCAGTTCCCCGTTCCCGAGCTGCTCCACAGCGGGCAGCAGAGAGCCGTAGCCCGTCGCCTGGTTAAACAAAGCTGGTGAAGAGCCGTTGTAGTGCGGATGGTGGTGCAGCGACAGGAAGGGCGACAGCTGCCAGTACAGAGGGTTGTTAGGCCGCTCGTTCAGCCCCAGTCCCAGCGGAGCGAAGCGCAGCCCGCGCTTCATGGCCAGTTTGCCCCGGGACGTGGCGGAGCGCCGCCGCAGCTTCCCCGTGGTGCCGCCGATGAACACGTCGTCGCTGCTGGGGTCCAGCATCCAGTAGTTGCCCTTTCCCGGGTCGTCGTAGTGACGCGGCACCTTGACGAAGCACTTGTTGAGGCTGAGGTTGTGGCGGATGGAGTTCTGCCAGCCCTGCTTGTGCTCGCGGTAGTACGGGAAGTTCTTCATGATGAACTCGTAGATGCCGTTGAGCGTCAGCCGCTTCTCAGGGCTCTGGCGGATGGCCATCATGATTAGTGCGTTGTAGCTGAACGGTGGTTTGTCATATTTCCCGTTCTTGGCTCCGTTGCCGCTCGCGGTGTGCTCTGGTGCCGCCTTGGCACCGTCCCCCGTTCCCCCGCCTCCCTCCTCCCCCTCGTCCCCGGGCACAGGCTCGGCTCGGTCCGGCTCTGCTGCGCAGGCGGCGGGGTCTGCTTCCGGAGGCTCTGGGGTCTTGTCCGAGTCGGAGCCCGGGGAGGGGTCGCTCCTGGAGCAGGGCAGCAGCAGGCTCTTGATGCTGAAGGACGAGGAGCGGGGAACGACTGGGGAGTCCTTCACGTCCTCCATCCCGAACCGGACTCAGAGACTCAGCAGGAACCAGCGGAGGAAGTCCAGTCCAGACTCAGACTGAGGATGAGGAGTCAGTGAAGAGGCTGCATGGCGGAGGAGGAGCTGAGCGCGAGACTCCGACCTTTAACGTCTCGCGCTCACAAACCTGTCATTTAGATCTCTCTTTAATCTCCCTCTCTCTCTCTGGCGGCATTAACGTGCGTGTACCTCCCTACTCGCTGTGCGCGTGTATAAACGCTCACTGTGCCGGTATGCGCGCGGGGCAAAAACAGGCTTCCCGGGCTTTGTTTTCTCAACGACAATAACAGTTTGAATTCATGTGGGCAAACATTGCGCACGCACGCTCCTGGGCGCGCACGTGGGTGTACAGAGGACATTGTCTACCAATGAAAATCATTGCACAGGACACACACACTTTACGCACGGCCGCGCAGAGGCAGTAGTGTGACGCCGTGACAGGAGCGCCCTCTGTCCACGGCGCGCAGCACTACACCAAAACAAAACCTTACTGTGGTGTCAAGAAAATATTTTACATGATTGTTGGCATTTTTTTTTTATAAAAAAGAAAATTAAGAACACAAACATTTTTAGAATAGTAAAAAAAAATCAAAAATTTTTAGGTCTGGTCATTTCTCTAATCCTAATATTGAATGAATCCTCAAACTTTGAACGTGGAAAATATATTTACATTAGAATACAATCTTTTAGGATACTTTTCAGCGTGGGTTTGCTCTGCGCAAATTAATCACGTGTCCTTCGTCTTGAAATAATTTCTTTAAGTTTAGGAATAGGCTTCATAAACTTTATTGGAAGCATATATTTAAAATAATATATCCTAATATATATATATATATATATATATATATATATATATATATATATATATATATATATATAGCTCGAAGGATGAGACCACCCGCGGAGGGTGAAGGACAAAGTTTTTTTTTTTATATATATATATATATATATATATATATATCAAATATAAGGTGGGCTATGATCCATGTTGTAGTGTCACAGCAGCTGTAATCTATCTCTTCTATAAATATAAATTATAACTAATTTTAACGTGATTGTCAAAGTGTCCCCCTTTGATTCTTCACCTAGTTATTCTAGGTGTTAAAAGCGCATTGTCAGATGAAAGTAGCTACATTCATGTTGTCTATAATTGCAAATAGATTTATTTATTTTGTAAAGGTTTAGGACAGATTTATATATATATATATATAAAGCAATAATATGAGTATCTGTTTTAAGAACCATTTAAGCACACATAGAAGTAGAACACATAGTACCTTGTCCAGTTACCAGTGCACCACAGTTATATAGTCTGTCTGTTGAGCCTGGCCTCCCCCGTTTCAGGTGATTGAGACTATACATGCTACTTGTTTCATTTCTTATAGTTTATGGGAAAAAAACTCACATAGTGTTGCTGTGAAGTAAAATCTCCATCTGACCTATTTCTACAGGAATTATTCCTAGATTGCACTATGTCCCTGCAGGGCTTCTGTAGGTTCTCACAGGCTGTAGAAAGAGGGGTGTCAGTTGTGGGATTCTAACCACCAGATAGTATGGTGACCACTTTGTTTTAAATCTTTGGGAAAATTCCTTTCTTTGCCGCATAGGATTTCTTTTTTAATTCAATACCTCAAGTGTCCACCGGTAGAATAGTCATCAGGGAAGAGATCCTCGAAGTCCTGCCGGTGCCTTGTCCACGCAGCATGCTCATACTGTACGTGTCGTTTGTGCCGTCCTAAAATCTGTAGGTTGCTAATTGTATTGTGAGTCTACATTGAGATATTAGCCATTGCTTTAAGGTTAAAATGCTCATAAAGGTGTCCCTAGCTCAAGAGCGGCTTTCTGCGTCGTCCAAAGTAATGCCGATGCGCTTTTCGTCTATCATTGCTGCTTGAAGTCCTGATGGCGTCTTGTGATAATGGTGAAAACTTATCTTTATTCACTTCTTCTTATTCCCTTCGTCTTTCCCTTCTTTATGTTGTCCAGAGTTTTCATGGAGCCACTGTTTATTATGCATCTGCTGCATATGCTGTTAAATTTAAAAAAACTTATTGTATTCCCCGGGGGTGTGTTCAAGCCTGAGTGTATTTTGTTTAAGATTTCACTTGTTATAGTTCTGTGTTGCAATGTATTAGTAGAAGAGTCTTATTTAATAAATAAAATGTCAGGTGAATGAGCCTATGTCCTGTCAGTGTTGGACCTGTGTTGGATCTATCTTAGAACAGAGCTAGGATTGGGTTTGTCCTCAGGCTTGTATACTAGTTTTAACGGTTACTTACCACTGTGTGAGTACATCGGTTCTTTAATTAATGCTTTAATTACACCAAACATTGTGATCAGTGTTTGTGCACTGTAATCGCAGATTGTATGACAACAGAGCTGCAATCCAGATTACCCACCCACAGGTCTGCTCCAATCTGCCGTCTTAAATCGCCTCATTGTTTCAGTGCCAGATGGTGTTTCTGTTTAAATGGACATGAATTACCAACAAAAGCTTTGTTTGGGCTGCTTTAGCACATACAATAACACACACTAACACTGACACACAAAAGGCTCAGATAGTGCTCCGATGTATTAATTAGAGTATAATGGCATTTTCAGAAACACTTAGTGTACTCAAAGTTTGACACTTTATTGGCACAATAAGCAAAGATCAAGAGCAGCATTGTTGCTGTTGAATCACAAAAGTGTTGATGGGACAATACAACGGTCAGTACTTTTATGAAGTATGAAAAACAAACATTGAGTTGAACAGTCTATACTTTCAAAAATGTTGTAAAAAACTTTAAAAAAAAAAAGTTTTTTACTACATATAGATGTGATAGATGTGAAGATGATGTCATTAAAAACAGCATGCACATTCCAATAACGGTAGAATTAGTCTTTTCCATTTAAGGAAGTTAAGATGTTTAAAGACTGGTCTTGTGTGCAACAACAGTGCAAAACCAAATGATATCACTTAAGTTATTTTGCGTAGTTAATTACCGCACCACGCAGGTACAACTAGACGTCCATAAATAAATTTGGTCACACAATACTAAGCCACTTACTCATTTCTTCTACCTACTCACTAACAGCACACAGATCTGGTGGTTGGTTTAAAACAAAGTTAACTAATTAAACTAGGATTTATGAATTTTGATGGATAAACCCAGAGTGAACATAGTGGTACGCCCAGAGACTTAAAACATGTTTAATGTTAAAAGGGTTGTGCTCAACTTAACTTCCCTCACTACCAGTGTTGTGCAAGTTACTTCCAAACTGTAATATATTATAGATTACTTATTACTGTTATTTAAATGTAATACTTTACATTACAATATTACTGTCTCAGAATTGTAATACATTACATTACTCCTGTATTACTTTTGAGTTACTTTCACGAAAATAAGTACAAGGTAGAACTTAAAATTCTAAAATGACAAAATGTAATACAGAGCATTTTACATCCAGTAGAAGACAATTTGATGTTCCATAGTGACTGTGGGGTATCCAGGCTACTAACATTAAAGCATATAATTGGCAAAGTGAAGGCTCAAGACAAGAAAGGATGACAGACAAAATCACAAATGATTAAAGTCTGTTAAAAGTATGGTAGAGGTAAAATTATTATCTGGCAATATCTGTGAATAGCTTGGGTCTATTAATATTAGACACAACATAAGTAAACTCTAATGCCATGACAAGATGCACATTTGTTTTACTTTATTCTCTTTGAATTCAAGAGGTTCACAACACAAAACTGTCATGCACAAAGTGCACATGATGAACATAGCTTAGGCTGTTCTTTCTCAAGTATAAAGTGCAATTGGAGGACCAACCCCTTAGCCTCAGTCATTTTAGTCCACAGGCTAAACATAACCTAACTGCTTAGTAAGATAACACAGAAAAAAAAAACCTTAGGCCAGGGGTCTTCAATTAAAATCAGCAGAGGTCCGCTTAGTTAACTTTCCTCAAGTGAGGGGTCCGGAAAATTTAAATAAAAGGACATGGGTTTGAATATAATTCTTTAAAGTAAAGTCTCATTTATTCCACACCTACAGCCTCTTAAACAATATGGAGATGAATGTCCACTGTATTCTGTATTTTATCCTTTGTTTCCCCCGTGTGGGGTAACATTAATTACCCCGTAATTAATCCTAAATGCTGTAATAGCATTTAGGATTCGCACAGAAACTGACACAACTTAAGGAAGACTCAACCTGTGTCACTCATCTCCAAACCCTTCTTTCACACCTTTTCTGTTTTTAATCTCCCAAATGAACATGTGTTGGGTTCAAAATGAACGCGAATAGCGTGAGCTATTACTACTATTACTAATATGCGACAAACGAGTCAAGTAACTCACTTACAACACAATAGAGAATGTGGCGCGACCGAAAACAGGGGCTGATATATTTTAACTGTTATATATTTTAAAGAGTCTGTATAAAAATAGCCAACTACGCCACCCTAGGAATTTCACCTAGAGAATATTATGAAAACAAGGACACACAGATTCACTCACTGATAAAGGAGACAAGATTTCCGTATTTACAAACAATCAGATTTATTTAGGTTAAGTGGCAGAAAAAGACAATAAAATCCTGCTGGAGTAAAATAAATGTTATGTTTATTACAAGAGTAAAATGCCAATTCTAGAAAAGGGTTAAAATAATCTTTAAACGAGCTACATAAATTCAAGGAGCTGAGGCTTACCAGTGAGGGGAAGTGTGAAGGATGGGGAGGCTACTTCCAGTGGGATTGAGGGCACCCAACAACACACACACACAAAATGGGCAAACCAAGGAAAAATAAACAACTGGAGCACCACCACCAGGGGTCACCACTACCACCACAGGGGACCTCAGCAACTGAAACAGATAATAGAAACGTTAACAAGGAGGATAAAATCATTGACAAGTCACAGTACTTGTAAACACAGCTCACACCACTATCAATAAAAGTCATAGACAGTCCCCTTATACAGGGCAGGAGGTTCAGTCCAAGTCCTCATGGACACAGTTCATTTTGATGCCACGGAACAAATAAGAGCATCAAGCAGCAACTCAAAACAGTAACCAAACAGCAATAAAACAAGAACAAAAACAGCAACTGTGGACTATATACCAAACAAAACAAAACAGAACAAAACGAACAAGACAAAACAGCAACGGCAAAACGAAAGAAACAAAAAAAACAAACAGCAACGAGTCCACAAAACGGGAGAAGCAGTAGGCTAACTAAATAGCCAAAGCTGCAACCAAGTGTAGCGTTGTTTCACGAGCAATGGAGTACATAACTATGCGCTGGTCATTTAGCCTGTAACCTGGCGCTGCATCCGCCCAGCAAAACACAGACAGCGGGGGCCTACACAGATGTCCAATTTGAGCCGAACACTCTCCACAGCGCGATCCGAACAACGGAAACACACGAGGCCCAGGCGGCTGTAAGGGAGTCATATTGGAGGTTAAAGCCACCAAAGAAACAGGACACCGAAATAAACGTAGCCGTGGCCGGCTCCTACCTGTTTGCCTGACACGGAAGCGCAACAAAGGGGAGTGGCGTGACAGAAGCAGAGAGCACACTAGGGGTAAGGAAGCGCTTTTATTGGGAACCTGGCTAAGTGCCTCTTAAAGCCACAGTACGACTGGTGCTGCCACATTCTACCCCCCCCATTTGCGTCGCCGCCTCGGCGACAACCAAAGAAATAAAAAAAGTAAACTAACACCAGGGCCTAAACAGGACAGACACTGCATTAGATTGGGGGTCAGCTGAACTCGCAGCCCCACGTGCTGCACCCGAGGCTGGTCGTGGGAGATGGTGGGCGTTAGGGTGCTGGCCTGCAGTAGCACGGGTAGTCCTCCTTACAGGTAGTCTAGGGCTTCGGCTTGAGGATGGAACAATAGGAGGACTGGTTGAGGCAGCAGGTAGAGGGTGGGTGCCAATAGTGGTAGCCTGAGACTGTGGGAGAGCATTTGAAGGTGGCACTGGCTGGGTGTCCAGCCTCAGGAATAGGTCATCAGAATAGAAGGCATCATTTCCTGAAAATGAGTAGGATGATGAGGATGAAGAATCACTAGCTGGACTGGCTGCAGGGAGCTCACTTTTGGCCACTGACTTTAACAAAGTACGATGCACTGTCTTGACTCCACTCAGGTTGTCCACTGGGGCAATTGAATACACCGCACCACCATCCACTGGAGCTCTTAGGACTTTGTATACTGTGGAGCGCCAACGGTCCTGAATTTTGTTACGGCCCCGCACATTAGTCTCTCGAAGTAGGACATGTTGGCCTTCACACAGGGATGGGTCCTGGACATGTCGGTCATTATTCCTCTTCCTCCGGTCAGCAGCAATCCTCAGCTGCTCCCTGGCCTCGTTAAAGGCAAACTCTAAGCGGGTCTGGTGCTCAACAATCCACTCATGGACCCCCCCTTCCTGGGGTTCTGCTACACGACCCAGCAGAAAGTCCATTGGTAGCCTGGGTTGTTGGCCAAACATAAGAAAAAATGGAGATTCTCCCGTGGACTGATGTGGGGTGGTGTTGTAACAGAATACAACATGGGGCAAATAGGCAGTCCAGGCTCTCTTATGAGTACTAGGGAGAGTACGCAGCAGGTTGTGAAGTGTTCTATTAAATCTTTCACACTGTCCATTTCCAGCGGGATGATAGGGGGTGGTCCTTGACTTTTCAATCCCATAGAGGCGACAAAGCTGCTGGATTAGAGAACTCTCAAAGTTCCGCCCCTGATCGGAGTGAATCCGTGCCGGAACACCAAACTTCATGAACCACTCCGTCACCAGAACTTGGGCCACAGTAGAGGCGCGTTGATCTTTTGTGGGAATGGCAAGTGTGTATTTGCTGAAAATGTCTCTGAGGACAAGCACATTTTCTTTACCATCTTGAGCTGGCTCAAGCACAGTAAAATCCATGGCAAGAAACTCATTGGGCCGCGAAGCTAACAAGTGTCCCATGTAGGTGCGAACAGTGGGATGAGTATCTTTTGCTACTTGGCAGCGTTCACAGGACTGGCACCAGTCAGCCACTTCCAAGGACATTCCAGGCCAGTAACATCTGGCCCTCAAAAGTGCTAGTGTCCGATCGACGCCTTGATGGCCATGGTCATGGTGGGCCTGGGAGAGCAACTCCTCCTTCAAAACTGCTGGCAGTAACAGCTGCAAACTTTCCTCTGCGCCATCTGGGCGGCGTATTTGGCGGTAGAGCATCCCATCCTTCTCCACCAGACGACGCCACTGCCTCAGGAGTGCCAGTACCGCTGAAGATAAGTTCTTATGCTCGAGATGGTTTGGTCGCTGCTTGCGGGCCCAGAAAGTCCACAACGCCTGCAGCACTGGGTCGGCACGCTGAAGTGCACGCATGTCCGAGATGGTGCGCTTGGGCAGAACTGTGATGGCAGCTTGAGTCGCCTCACTCCGCGAAACAATTTTCTGCAAGGACTCCGGCAGACTACTCCCAAAGGCAAGCGCTCCAGCTTCCTGTGCAGTGGGCAAGTGCTGACGTGACAAAGCATCCGCATTTCGATTACTTCTGCCTGAGCGATACTTTATTTCAAAGTCAAAAGAAGCAAGTTGGGCAGCCCAGCGATGTTCCGTGGCACCCAGCTTGGCAGTAGTTAGGTAGCTGAGCGGGTTGTTGTCAGTATAGACCAGGCATTTGTGTCCCAGCAAGTAGTCGGAATTTTTCCGTCATGGCCCACTTAAGAGCCAAGAATTCCAGTTTCATGGAGCTGTAATTATCCATGTTGCGCTCAGTTGGTCTCAGTCCACGACTGGCATAGGCAACTGGGCGCACCACTCCCTCCTGCTTCTGGGATAAAACTGCTCCCAGGCCGCCATGACTTGCATCTGTTTCCAAGATAAAAGGTAGGGAAAAGTCAGCATAGGCGAGCACTGGTGACGTGACCAAGCTGGTCTTCAACTCCTCAAAGCATCTCTGGCACTCCTCTGTCCACCCGCCATTAATGACCTGCTTTGGCCGGTTCTTAGGTTTGATACCTCCCATTTGTCCCACGAGCCGATGGAGAGGAGCTGCCAGCTTTGCAAAACCCTCCACAAACCGCCGATAGTAGCTTGCAAATCCAAGGAAAGACCTCAGCTCGGTGACAGTTTTGGGGCGCTGCCAGTTGACCACTGCCTCGGTCTTCGTGGGATCTGTGGCCACACCCTGGCTGGAGATCACATGGCCCAGATATTTGACCTCCTGCTGAAAGAAGGAGCACTTGGACAACTTGGCTTTTAGACCCTGTTGCTGTAAACGGCCAAGGACCACTCCCAGGCGCTGCAAATGCTGCTCAACTGAAGAGGAAAACACAACAATGTCATCGAGATACAATAATAATGACTGATTTTGTTGGTCACCAAAAATGCACTGCATCAGCCTCTGAAAGGTACTGGGAGCATTGCAGAGTCCAAAGGGCATCCTATTCCACTCGAAAAGGCCGAACGGTGTGCAGAAGGCAGTTTTATGGCGGTCCTCCACTGCGACGGGCACCTGATTGTACCCACTGGCCAGATCTAGGGTTGAAAACCAGCGAGCCCCAGTGAGGGCATCAAGGGACTCCTCTATACGAGGGAGAGGAAAGGAGTCCTTCCGTGTCTTAGTGTTCAATTGCCTGTAATCGACACACATGCGGAGACTGCCATCCTTCTTTCTTACCAGCACAATAGGGGACGCATAGGGGCTACTGCTCTCTCTGATCACCTGAGAACTGAGAAGCTGGTTGATGTGTTCCTTGACGGCCTCGTAATCTGATGGGGGAACCCGCCTGTATCGCTGTTTGACAGGGACATCGTCAACAAGAGGTATGTTATGACTGATGAGGTTAGTACATCCTAGGTCACCTTCATGAGCAGCAAAAACAGAGGTGTATTCTTTAAGCAAAGACCTTACCCTCCCCTGGTCAGTGCTTGGCAGCTGGGACAACTCAACAGCCTCAAGTTGGTCCTGCACAGTTGGGGCCACCTCTTGAGACTGTACAGTGGCTGTGTTAATAGGTTCCTCGGTCACACCTGCAGGCAGACTGACGACATTGACAGAATGGAGAGTACCCACGACAGTACGAGGGTACAACAACACTTCGGTGGATCCTACGTTAACAATTGGTATGTAGGCTGTACCATGCACCACACGAACCAGAGCAGGGGAGGCGATCAAACCAGCGGGCAGGCCTGCCTCTTGGGGCTCGAACAGAACAGTGGTGCGAGAATATTCTGAGGAACATGTAGCAGCCACCACCTTCATAACGCCACCAGGGATACGCCAAGCTGCTCGACCACGCACCTTCACTTTCCCGAGAGACTCAGCTGGGCCACTCACTTCAGCCTGGTGACACTTCTGTAATGCCTGAAAAACTTCAGAGGGAGCCTGAGACACATCCTTTACGGCAAACACACGGCAAACAACGGTTAACACTCAGCTCAATGTAACCAATGTAGGGGATAGTTAAACCATTAGCTGCCCTCAGCTGCAACCAATGACATGAACGGAGTCGTTCCGGACCCCAGGGCTCGAAATATTTCCTGAAGAAACTCTCCGTAATTGTTGACACCATAGAACCAGTGTCCACCAGACAGGGCACCAGAACATCCCCCATAGACACATTCAACTGTGGGCATGAAGCAACAAGCTTAGGGGCCTCCCCTATACTGCATGGTACTGCAACAGAGCCAGTGGCAGCCCCACCCGAACTGTGGCTCAACAACTCGGTGGGCGCTAGTTTTCCGGGACTGCAGAATTGTGCGACCGGGAGCTAGCCGGGTAAGGACCACGAGAGTGAGGACGAGGGACGCGTACACCATCACAGTCCCCTGCGTAGTGACCCGGCTGCTGACACCGCCTACAGATAATATTGGCACTACGTGACGGCCGGCTGGACTGACGGGGGTTACGCAGGAAGGAGATACTCTGTGTCAGTTCATCCAATTGCTGTTGTTGACGTGCCAGCATCTCACGCACTTCCCGCAACTCTGACCCTTGTCCTGTTGAGACAGCCTGAGGACAGCTCTGTACAGCATATTGGAAGCCGAACGAGGGAACGGACTGACTGCGACCACGGGTACCACCTGGCAAGCCCTCCCTTTCCCAACGAATTGCTTCAGTTCTTACCTCTAAAAGCGCAGCAGTAGGCTGACGGCGCACAAACTGTTTTAATTCCCGTTTAAGGGCACCGTCCAGGACATGCTCTATGAACTGATCCCTCAATAGCACGTCTGCATTAAGCACACTGATGGGGGCACATGATTTAACCTTCTCCATTAAGCCCAATAAAGAAAGAGAAAACTCCTGAAGAGTCTCACCCTCCCTTTGTCTCCGTGAAAAAAACGCTTCCTGCAATGACACATATGACTCGGTGCACCCGTACAACTCTTGAAGAATTTCTATGATAGTGTCAGGGTTGGCACGCTCCCTATCAGAACGATATTTAATCTCGTCCCGTGCCTCACCTTCTAAATGGTCATACAAGAAGAAAGCCTTATCGACCTGTGACAAGTGGCGCGCCCTCATACATGCGTCAGCCTCCTCTAACCACTCACCTAGACCCACACCCGATCTGCCTCGAAACATTGGACACTTTCTATCACGAGGTATAAACACAAGTCGGTCAGTTACAGGGGGACATGGAGTAAATATAGTGGAAGGTGGCGCACTAGAGGTTGAAGGAGCATTAGCATTACCTGAAGCAGACGCCTGCTCCTGACGCAATTGCTCATTTTCAGCTCGCAGCTGGGCAATTAACTCCCTCATCTCCTGACTGAAGTCCTCCATTGTACAAATGCGCACAGTGGACTCGCTGCTGTTTTAGCCCTGAGTATAAAACAAAAACAAAAAACACCTCGACTCTCCAGAACAGGACAAATAAATGACAATTTTTACAATACAATGCCACTCAAGAAAATAAAACAAAATGGAAATCAAGTCTCACTTTCAACAGCAAAGATCCTGTCAACTACGCCAAGTGTGGCGCGACCGAAAACAGGGGCTGATATATTTTAACTGTTATATATTTTAAAGAGTCTGTATAAAAATAGCCAACTACGCCACCCTAGGAATTTCACCTAGAGAATATTATGAAAACAAGGACACACAGATTCACTCACTGATAAAGGAGACAAGATTTCCGTATTTACAAACAATCAGATTTATTTAGGTTAAGTGGCAGAAAAAGACAATAAAATCCTGCTGGAGTAAAATAAATGTTATGTTTATTACAAGAGTAAAATGCCAATTCTAGAAAAGGGTTAAAATAATCTTTAAACGAGCTACATAAATTCAAGGAGCTGAGGCTTACCAGTGAGGGGAAGTGTGAAGGATGGGGAGGCTACTTCCAGTGGGATTGAGGGCACCCAACAACACACACACACAAAATGGGCAAACCAAGGAAAAATAAACAACTGGAGCACCACCACCAGGGGTCACCACTACCACCACAGGGGACCTCAGCAACTGAAACAGATAATAGAAACGTTAACAAGGAGGATAAAATCATTGACAAGTCACAGTACTTGTAAACACAGCTCACACCACTATCAATAAAAGTCATAGACAGTCCCCTTATACAGGGCAGGAGGTTCAGTCCAAGTCCTCATGGACACAGTTCATTTTGATGCCACGGAACAAATAAGAGCATCAAGCAGCAACTCAAAACAGTAACCAAACAGCAATAAAACAAGAACAAAAACAGCAACTGTGGACTATATACCAAACAAAACAAAACAGAACAAAACGAACAAGACAAATCAGCAACGGCAAAACGAAAGAAACAAAAAAAACAAACAGCAACGAGTCCACAAAACGGGAGAAGCAGTAGGCTAACTAAATAGCCAAAGCTGCAACCAAGTGTAGCGTTGTTTCACGAGCAATGGAGTACATAACTATGCGCTGGTCATTTAGCCTGTAACCTGGCGCTGCATCCGCCCAGCAAAACACAGACAGCGGGGGCCTACACAGATGTCCAATTTGAGCCGAACACTCTCCACAGCGATCCGAACAACGGAAACACACGAGGCCCAGGCGGCTGTAAGGGAGTCATACTGGAGGTTAAAGCCACCAAAGAAACAGGACACCGAAATAAACGTAGCCGTGGCCGGCTCCTACCTGTTTGCCTGACACGGAAGCGCAACAAAGGGGAGTGGCGTGACAGAAGCAGAGAGCACACTAGGGGTAAGGAAGCGCTTTTATTGGGAACCTGGCTAAGTGCCTCTTAAAGCCACAGTACGACTGGTGCTGCCACAAGAAGATGACAGACAAATGTACAACTCACCACATTATTAGACGTCCTCACTTCCCTCTGAGTCTTTTTAATCCTGACATGAAACCTGTCCAGTCCTGGTTCAGTTCTGGATTCATTCTGATTATCAAAGCAGCCTGGACTGGAGGATAAAGGGCTGTTGTTCAGCTTTGACTCTGACACGGAGCTTAGGAGATGAATACACTAAAATAAACGTTCCCTCTCCGTCCATAACGTCAGTGAATCTTTGTTATGTTTTGCCAAGGCACAACTTTTAGATTTTAGTCGTTTCTAGTGCATTATCAGGCTACGCTAAACATGTTAAATCTGCCGCTGCTCTGTCCGTAACCATAGTAACCTGAGGACCCGCGCGTGTTGACCTAGCTGTCCTAGAAGTGCCGGTTCAAAAATATGTTTTACACAATGCGCTTGTAATTATGAATAATATCTTGCGGTCCAGATCAAAGTTTCTCGGGGTTCGGTTCCGGACCGCGGTCCGCCTACCTCTGCCTTAGGCCTTTGCCTCTAAAAAAGACTAACATTCACGAGGTGGAGCATACGTCCACCTTGTGAATGTACAGTCGTCTTCTGCCTTCTTCATTAGCCGCTTTTCCACTGGCATGCGCGACTCGCGAGCACAGCAGGGGCAGAAATTATGCCTCGCGCCACTCCTGCAAAACCCGCTTCACTGGACTATGTCACGCAATAACAAAGTTACACCAACAAGAGGGAGATTAATGAAATCTTGCGGCAAAAGTTTTTTTTTTTTTTTGTAACGGAAGCTTTGCTGAAAATGTACCGAGTAAAATATTACTAAAAAATTATTTGTAATGCCTTACACTACTGCGTTACAGGAAAAAGTAATATATTATTGTAATGCATTACTTTTGTAATGCGTTACTCCCAACACTAAAACATAAAACAGTGGAATTTGACACATACCAAATTAAAACTAGGACTCATGTTTTCAGTCTGACACATAAATACTACATACAAGGTACTCTTCATAACCATAACTAACCTGCCTCGAGAAGACTACAATATACAACTCTTTCTAAAAACATAAAAGACAATATATTAGTCCATGAAGGTAGGGGTTGCGCCTAAATTGCGTAGCCACTCAAAATATTAAATACAAATATGCCTAATACTTCTGTAATCATGCTCAGAAATAATGGGATGCTTTCCAATGTCCGACTGCCATTTATTTCTCAATGTGGACAGTCTCCACTACATATAAATTCAGTTTACTCACAAATCAATAAATTTTGTAAAAATGTTTATATACAACAATGACAAAAAAATAGAGCATTATTGGTGCACTGTGTAAAATAAGGCTGTATATAGTCAAACACAAATCAGTTTTCACCCAAGTAAAATTACCATTGCATCTGTTTCCACTAGGTTTGTTTACAGACAAGAGAACATACGCCCAAAAAAACCCAAACTACACACACCCAACTATTATGTATAACATTGTCCACTTTTATTTTTTAGTTATTTGCTACTATCCATTGCTACAATCTTTAACAGGCACACTTACAAACAAATGTGTACTACTTCAAAAGCAATACAACTGAAAAATCCACCACAATGCTACAGTAAACCCAAGTTTTGTTTGCTCTTTTAGCAGAAGATGGGACACAATAATTCTGCAGTGTGTGACTCAGTGATTCCATTATATTGGTAAAGCTGATGTTTCTGCCCCTGTTCGTAGACAAAGCAAAGATATGTGCATTACCGGTACAAAGGAAAAAGAAGTACTCGCCCACGGACACTTGTACTCTGAGGCGCAAGTGTTCATATCCAATCAAACACAGTATTTCCCACTTGACCAGCCAAACCGATAATACTATGCTGCCGTAGCTTATAGATGAACACAACCACAATGCACCTGCCTGCTCTCTCTCTCAAAACCCCCCGGGTTGTGCACAACACAAAAGAGGTCTCAAAAACAATTTTGGGATGATGACTCAAGGACATGCGAGCCAGGAGTAGCATGAACATCCAAGCTATAGAATCTAATGAATGTGTGCGGGGAGGACCAGCCTGCCGCATCACAAACTTGCTGCAGAGGGGCACCTTTTGCTAAAGCTGTTGAAGCTGCAACACCTCTATTAGAATGAGCCCTTACACCTACGGGCGAAGTTTGACCGCGCACCTCATAGGCCAGGGCAATGGCATCCCTCACCCAACGTGATATAGTCTGTCTGGTAGCTGCCACCCCCAGCTTGCAGCCCCCGTAGCATATAAATAGCTGTTCGGACTTACGCCACTGGCTAGTGCGGTGGACATAGGTCTGGAGGGCACGTACTGGACACAGTAAGTGAAGTCTCTCCTGCTCCGGTGTTGTAAATGGCGGAGGACAGAAGGCTTCAAGAATGACCGGATTTATGGTCGAGAATGGAACTTTTGGAAGATAGTTAGGGTGAGGATGCAAAATGGCTTTGACTAGCCCAGGGGCAAAGTCTAGGCAGGAGGGCGAAACTGACAGAGCCTGCAAATCTCCAACCCTCTTGAGAGTGGTAATGGCCGCCAGAAGAACCATCTTTAGAGTCAGAAACCTGACAGGCGCTGACTCTAGTGGTTCAAAAGGAGTGCTTACTAAGCCCTCCAGTACTATAGCTAGGTCCCAGGAAGGAACTCTAGCTCTAGTGTGTGGTCTCAACCGCTTGGCCCCTCGAATGAAGCGGGCAACCAGAGGGTGTCTCCCTATCGAGACCCCGTCAATCAGGGCGTGGCAAGCCGAAATGGCGGCCACAAAAACCCTGAGTGTGCTAGGATTAGTGCCCGAGGACAGTTTGTCCTGCAGAAACTCCAACACTGAAACAATCTGGCAGTGGACTGGGTCTGTATGGTGTGTAGCACACCATGCATCAAAGACACGCCATTTGCAGGCATATGTTCTCCTAGTAGAGGGAGACCTAGCACTCAAAATAGTCTCTACAACAGGGGCTGGGAGCCCGACGTCTCTTAATTGGTCCCCCTCAGGGGCCAGACGTAAAGATTCCAGAGCTCGGGCCGGGATGAAACACTGTCCCCTGTGCCTGAGAGAGAGATCCCTCCTGGTCGGAATCGCCATGGCGAGCCGTCGAGGAGAGATATTAGGCCTGAGAACCACACTCTGGTCGGCCAACGGGGCGCTACTAGTAAGAGGCGCAACCCCCGTTGACGGACCTTCGCCAGGACTCCCGGGAGAAGAGCCACCGGGGGAAATGCATAAAGGCGGAGTCTGGGCCACACATGGGCCATTGCGTCCAGACCCAGGGGAGCTGGAGGAGTCAGAGAAGTAGAGAGGACATTGTGCCTTCTGCTGTGAAGCAAAGAGGTCCACCTCTGCTTCAGAAATCTTTCCCAAATTTGGCTCACTACCTCTGGGTGGAGTTTCCACTCCTTGTGTTACCGCTTGTCTGGACAATAAATCTGCTACCACATTCATGCGCCGGGATATAAATCGCCCTGAGGGACAGGAACTTGTCCTGAGCCCAAAGCAGCACCTGCTGCGCTAGCTTGTTCAAGCGGCACGACCGCAGTCCGCCCTGACGATTTATGTAAGAGACCACCGCTGTGCTGTCTACTTGTACTAGGACATGGTAGCCCCTTAGCTGCTGGAGGAAGTATTTCAGGGCCAGAAATACAGCCTTCATCTCGAGGCAATTGATGTGCCATGTGAGAAGATGGCCTCTCCATATCCCTTGAGCTGGACGGCCATCTAAGACCGCGCCCAGCCCGTGAGGGATGCATCTGTCGTTAGCATCATGCGACGACAACATGGACCTAGGGTGGGACCCAAAGTGAGAAACTGGGGTCTGAACCACATAGCTAGGTGCACGAAGCCCTCGGCGCGTAACCCTTATATGCTTCAGGGGTTGGCCCTTGGATGAAACCCCTGGCTCTGAGCCACAGCTGAAATGGTCTCATGTGCAGAAGGCCCAAAGGAATTACCGTGGATGCAGATGCCATGAGACCCAATATTCTTTGAAAGAAGTGCACAGTCACTTCCTGGCCTAGCCTGATAGCTTTCAGGGTAGTTAGAATGGACCTGACACGTGCAGGAGACAGATGTGCCTGCATCTTGGTTGAGTCCCAAACAACCCCTAGATATGTTGTCCTCTGGGCGGCCGAGAACGCTCTTCTCGGCGTTGAGTCTCAAGCCTAGAGAGTTGAGATGAGCTAGACGACATCCCGATGTCGAAGCACTAGCTCCTGAGACTGAGCTAATATCAGCCAGTCGTCTATGTAATTCAAAATGCGGATGCCCTGGAGTCGCAAGGGAGCCAAGGCTGCATCCATGCATTTTGTATATGTACGGGGTGACAAGGCCAGGCCGAACGGAAGAACCCGATACTGGTACGCTTCGCCCCCGAAAGCGAACCTCAGGAACTTTCTGTGCTGTGGCAGGATTTTTATGTGAAAATATGCGTCCTTCAGATCGATGGTGATAAACCAGTCGCCTAATCGGATCTGGGACACAATCATTTTTATTGTGAGCATTTTGAATCTCAATGCTTTGAGGTAGCGGTTTAATAGCCTGGCTCCGCCCTCCTACGTACTTCCGCTCAATTTCATTTCGCTTTAGTACTTAGTCTGGGATCGCTGTATATTCTTAGGTTTCCAGAAATCAATTTTTTGTAGGACCAATCAGCGAACAGAGGGAGTGACTTGTTGTTTCCAGTCGGTTTCGGCGCATGACATATGTCACGACCACACGTTAGCGATTGGCTATGGCAGATCCTGAGTGACTCTGGGCAGATCCAATAGTTTTAAACTTCAACAGAGTTCCCGCATACAAGGAAGTAAACGCTTGTCAATGGAGCGAGGCCAGACTCTCTGTACAAATGAAATGTACGAGAGTCTGGTAGAACCAGGCTAGCGGTTTAACCCGCGGAGGTCTAAAATCGGCCGCAATCCCCCATCTTTTTTCAGAACTAGAAAATACCGGCTGTAAAACCCGGTTTGTCTGTCTGGTGGGGGAACACGTTCTATGGCCCGTTTGTCCAGCAGAACCTGCAGTTCCTGTGTCAATACATGGGCTCGTTCCGGTTTCACGGATGTGGTGACCACGCCGTTGAAACGCGGAGGACGATGGGCGAACTGAATTCTGTAGCCTTTGGCCACAGTCCTTATTACCCACGGGGAGATATTTGGCAGTAGCATCCATGCTGCCAGTTTCTCCGCAAGGGGCAGTAGTTTTGCCGCGCCGTTTTTTGGGGGGGATGTAAGACACCCGCCGTCCTGAACCAAGGCCGGCGACGTCCGGACACTTATCATTGCGCTGGAGACTGTTGCTCCCCGAAACGCCAGTGGCGGCGGAGAAAAAAACAGCGGGCTCCTGTGGTTGCCAACATGGAGTCTTTAGACTCTGTTGGATTTTGTTGTGCCCCACCCGGTGGGAGTACACCCCCGCGGCCATGGGCGCGCTAATTTCAGGACCTCTGCTTCTTGGCGGTGATAATATTCCGCAGGTCCATTCTCTTTTGAGCAGTGCGAGAATCCGCTCCCCAGTCCTTACGAGGGGGGGCACGATTCGCCACACTCTCCTTCTGGGCAGCCCGCTTTTCTCTTGAAGGGGCTGGACCTGGCCGGGACTGGGTGGCCGATGGTCCCGGCTGCTGAGCACGGCGAGGAAGGAACCTCACAAACGCCTCCTCGTAGCGTTTTGCCTCGCGGAACTTAGTGGCGACGGAGTCTACCGCGTCGCCAAAAAGACTGGAAGGCGAGATGGGTGCATCCAGGAGGAAGGTGCGGTCCTTCTCTCTGATGCCCGTGAGGTTAAGCCACAGATGTCTTTCAGTCGCAACCAAAGCAGACATGGAACGGCCAATAGCGGGCCGCCTGCTTAGTTGCATGGAGAGAGAGGTCTGTGGCACGGCTTAGCTCAGAAAACGCCGTCCGCCCACAGTACCCCTTGTGCTCAAATCTTTGAGCAGCTCAGCCTGGTATGCCTGCAAAACCGCCATGGTGTGCAGTGCTGCACCAGCCTGACCTGCCGCCTGGAAAGCCTTCCCCACCAGTGATGATGTGAACCGGCATGGCTTGTTGGGGAGTGTAGGTTTTCTCAGGAGGATGATGTCCCGGGGAGAGATAACCCGCAAGCGTCTCTTCCACCTGGGGCATCGACCCATAGCCCCGCACCTGTGCGCCCACGATAGTGGAATAAATCGACGTTGAAGGCACAAAAACACGGGACGAATAAGGCTTATTCCATGAGCGTGCCAGCTCCTCATGGAGGTCCCGAAAAAGGAGAGACCGCCGCTGTGGTCCTCTCCCTGGCCACCTGACAGAAACCTGTCTTCCAGTTTTGAGTGTTTAGGGGGCCCTGCTCCTGAGGCCACTCAATATTCAGCCGCCACTGCTCTTGTAACCACCTCGAGCAGCTCCTCAAATGCAGCATCAGAGCGGGTAGAGCGCTCCGAGGCTGCGGCTCCCAGAAGCCAGGGATGAGGCTTCATCGACGTGCTCACGGGAAGCGGAGCGCGCCCGCCTGAGCACAGAGACGGTGTCTGCCTCATCTGGTGAGAGCGCATCATCCAGATCAACACGCGAACCCCACGACCGGAGTGGGGAGGCGGCTCGCTCCTCTTTAAAGAAAGCGAGCCGGGCACGTAGGACCTTAGCAGGCAAAAGATCACAGTGCTCACACTCCCCAGAAAGTCCCATGGCCGCGTGTTCTTCCCCCATACACTCAAAACAAAACTCATGCTGATCATCGTCAGAAATGTGCCTCTGGCACGGAGGAACACATTTCTTCCTGAATCCAGCCATGATACTTTATTTAATTTAAATGTACTGCTTTGCTTTGCTTTAGAAAGGGATTATCTTATTCAATCCTCTTTATTTCGTACTGGCACAGAGAGTAAGTTTGCTCACACTTCACACAATGCGATCTGAAGACAAAGAAACCTGAAGATGCTTCCGCGTCATGCGTTCTTATACCCTCTGTTCAGGTGCACGCAATCACACAGCTGCCGCTGATGAGCTGCGTCACCAACAGAGGTATTATAAGCCAATTCTTGGCGTGTTTGACACACGTGCTTCACAACCGGTCACACAAAGAATGTTTCCCCATAGCGTATGCTACGCAGCATCGAGTGTAGCTTTTGATAGGGAACAAGAATTATATAAAGGGTCAATGTTTTAGGTAATTAACAGCTGTTGTTATCTGAATTAAACCACTTAAACCAATATAGGTCTAACTCATCTATCTTTGACATAAAAAAATAAAACCATGTCTATTATTTGTTAATCCTTGGCAAATATTAATGCTGTCGTACAAAGTGTAGGAAAAACTTGTATGTACTGTAGTTTAGATGCATCAACAGAGTGTATACATGTTCATGGGAACTGCAGTTCCTAACAGATCATGCAGGTAATAAAGCAATAATGATGTCAGGAACCTCAGCAAGTCTAAAACCCCTACTTGCATAACAAAGGTCATGGTCACACACACACCATGAAATGAACAAACATACAGACCTTCACACTCAATTTGCACAAGTTAACCATATATTCGCTCTAGGAAATCTATAGTTGATCTATGCTCCAGCTATGGCTTCTCTTTGATGCTCAAATTACTCGAGCACACCTAGCAAGCCAAACCAATTACCAATCCATCTTTGCAACTAAAACCCTCACACAGCATGATGTCATCACTGCTGTAATACTCAGATTTTCAGCATTTTATTTTGACTTTAATTTTCCCACACTTCTTGTGTTGATGCTTTCTCTTTTCTTTCCCTGCAATTCATACTCCTCAGTCCTATTAAAAGCCATGTGGTCAAAACATTATTTCAGCTGCTGTTCACCTTTAAGACATGCTAAATACACTCGCAGCCTAATTGTATGTGTTCTCCAGGTGTTCCTGCAATGCTTTACTAAGCTTCTATCTGCATGATCCATTTTCTACTCATCTTGCCCAACTGATCTGGCATTTTGGTGCTCTGAATCCTTCATGTGGTCTATACTTACTTAACTCCACAAAGTCCATAAAGAAGCCCTATTTGTGATGGCTATATCTGCTTATCCTCCTCGTCTATTTCATCATTTTCATCAAAAACCTCTATATGCATGTGGAGGACCTTTTGATATCAGATTATGTCGTCATGTCCTTTTTTACTTTAGTACATTAGATTAGCACATAAAACATAGGGAAACATAACAGGGAGCATGTGCAACACTTGTTTAAAATCCTACAAAACTATTTACCTTTAAGGACAGAACTCCAGCTCTAAAAAGTACTCTCCACAGAGAAACACTGCACTAACACTGTAAAGTCCAATTGCTGCCATAACATAAAAAAGCAAGTAACCTTCCTTCAAGCAGATACCAACCATGTTTTTCCATTTTTTGGAAGTATTCCTTAAACAACCTTACATAACAAGCTCTAGAAGTTTTCTGAACTTGCTCAGACCAAGTTCAACTCTGCCTGACAACAACTGGTTGTTTGTTTCTGTCTGTCAAACATGTAGAGAAAGTTAAAAGTATAGTAAAAGATCAGCAGTGTCAAAAGTTAATCAAGTATATCAATTTAAATTAAAACTATATTTTGTCATGCTTGAAGGGTCTGTTTACAGACGTTCAATTGAATGTGTAATGTGCTGTTTATACCACTGTGCTACTGTTTAATACAACTAAGGGATCAAAAGGCCCTGCTTTCATATGTGTTAATATACTGTATATTTGTTAATGTTTTTTTTTTTTTTACATTGTTTCATTAGTGAAACAAATAAAATGTTGGCTATTTTAGGACGAAGTGCAGATAGTCTAAAGGCCATTGCATTAAAGATGTAAACCTTCTTGTCTTCTCACAATATCAACAATAGAGCACACATATGCGTATAATATTATATTATAATAGGAGTATAATATATAAGTCATAAGACAAGTCATTACACAATTTATTTTGTCTTGGCAGGAGATCTTGACATATTATTAGCAATAGTAACAGTATTAACAACATAAATCCATTCAAAAATACACACAGAAATATAACCATGGGAACATCTCAATTCTAGAAGGTGTGATGTCATATAGAACCTTTAGTGTGAAGCCAGTCACAGAGTTTTTACCAGAACTTTTCAACTCTTGACTGAGACAGACACACGAAACTGAGCAGCTCAAACCAATCACAAAATGAAGCCCTGGGACGAATACACGGAAGAAGACGACAGGATGTTTTATGAAAACATTCACATCGACTTCACAACACTAGAAGCTGTTGATTCTGAGGAGACAAAAAACCTTAGAGTCCAGCCTAAAGACATGGAGGCAGCCACTCTGTTGGCACAAAATGAGCTACAGCTACAGAAAAGCCTTATCACCGAGCTCCAGGAGAAGCTGATGAAAGAAGAGGAGGAAAAGAAGGACCTCCAAAGTTTGGTTGACCAGCTGAAATCGGAGGTTAGCACTGAAAACCGCCTGAGGCAGGCAGCTGAAGAGGAACGTGGTATGAACTTGGTATTTCTGAAGCTGGAGATGGGAACCCAAGCACTGGCGGCAAAAGACAGAGAGGAGAACCTTCAGAAGGAGCTTGCAAAGGTCAAGTCCCAACTGGAGAAGGAGCGGCAGACGCATCAACTGCTGATGGAGGACAAAGGGGACCAGTTCAGAGTCCAGCAAGACGACCAGTTCAAACTCCAGCTGATGGACAACGAAGAGCAGTTCAAACTCCAGCTGAAGGACAAAGACGACCAGTTCAAACTCCAGCTGATGGACAATGAAGAGCAGTTCAGACTCCAGCTGTGGGACAAAGAGGACCAATTCAGAGTCCAGCTGCAAAACAAAGAGCACCAGTTCAAACTCCAGCTGAAGGACAAAGACGACCAGTTCAAACTCCAGCTGATGGACAATAAAAAGCAGTTCAGACTCCAGCTGCGGGACAAAGAAGAGCAGTTCAGACTCCAGCTGCGGGACAAAGAAGAGCAGTTCAGACTCCAGCTGCTGGACAATGAAGAGCAGTTCAGACTCCAGCTGTGGGACAAAGTAGACCAGTTCAGAGTCCAGCTGCAAAACAAAGACGACCAGTTCAAACTCCAGCTGATGGACAAAGACGACCAGTTCAAACTCCAGCTGATGGACAACGAAGAGCAGTTCAAACTCCAGCTGAAGGACAAAGACGACCAGTTCAAACTCCAGCTGATGGACAATGAAGAGCAGTTCAGACTCCAGCTGTGGGACAAAGAGGACCAATTCAGAGTCCAGCTGCAAAACAAAGACGACCAGTTCAAACTCCAGCTGATGGACAATAAAAAGCAGTTCAGACTCCAGCTACAGAACAAAGAAGAGCAGTTCAGACTCCAGCTGCTGGACAACGAGGAGCAGTTCAGACTCCAGCTGTGGGACAAAGTAGACCAGTTCAGAGTCCAGCAAGACGACCAGTTCAAACTCCAGCTGATGGACAACGAAGAGCAGTTCAAACTCCAGCTGAAGGACAAAGACGACCAGTTCAAGCTCCAGCTGATGGACAATGAAGAGCAGTTCAGACTCCAGCTGTGGGACAAAGAGGACCAATTCAGAGTCCAGCTGCAAAACAAAGAGCACCAGTTCAAACTCCAGCTGAAGGACAAAGACGACCAGTTCAAACTCCAGCTGATGGACAAAGACGACCAGTTCAAACTCCAGCTGATGGACAAAGACGACCAGTTCAAACTCCAGCTGATGGACAATAAAACGCAGTTCAGACTCCAGCTGATGGACAAAGACGACCAGTTCAAACTCCAGCTGATGGACAAAGACGACCAGTTCAAACTCCAGCTGATGGACAATAAAACGCAGTTCAGACTCCAGCTGCGGGACAAAGAAGAGCAGTTCAGACTCCAGTTGCGGGACAAAGAAGAACAGTTCAAACTCCAGCTGCAGAACAAAGAGGAAGAGCACCAAATGAAAGAGGAAGAGCACAGACTGATGCTGCAGGACAAAGAGAAAGAGCGCCAACTGCGCTCGTCTGGTACCTGGTGGTTCCAGAGACTCTTTAACCACTCCTCTTAAACCGTCTAACTCCTCTCTGTCTAACCCCTACCCCCTCTGTCTAACTCCTACCCCCTCTGTGTCTAACTCTCTCTATCAAGAGAAAAAAAAAACAATAAAAAAAAAATATATATATATATACTGTAAATGTTGTGTTTATCAAATCTACAGAATTCCGAAAAAATTAATTAGGGATTTTTTTTTATTAGATGTCAAAAAAATTGCATATTAGTGTGGCCGTGCTCATCTGGCTCAGCTGGAATGTGGACTCTAGATCGGTAAACTTAAGGTCCCTGAGAGGAGACTCTATCAACTCTATCTACCCATTCACACTGGACACTGGGGCATCAAAGCCCTTAAAAAAGCAAAACATGTCAAAAACGTGTCCACAGTGAGGGGGAGTCTGTGTCTGTTTATAACCTTACACCAATATGTGGTAGATAAGGATCACTGTATGATATGGATGGGCGTTTGCTTATCCATCCTCAGGTAACCGGAATGGCATTTACAACAAAAGACTGACCCTAAGCTTTTGAGATAGACATTTGGTGCATTTGTAGAATAATAATAGATGAATAACAAGAATAATATGGGATCATACTTTTATTATTGATTTTTCTTATAAATTATAATATTAACCCATAAACAGTGTTGTGCAAGTTACTTCCAAACTGTAATATATTATAGATTACTTATTACTGTTATTTAAATGTAATACTTTACATTACAATATTACTGTCTCAGAATTGTAATACATTACATTACTCCTGTATTACTTTTGAGTTACTTTCACGAAAATAACTACAAGGTAGAACTTAAAATTCTAAAATGACAAAATGTAATACAGAGCATTTTACATCCAGTAGAAGACAATTTGATGTTCCATAGTGACTGTGGGGTATCCAGGCTACTAACATTAAAGCATATAATTGGCAAAGTGAAGGCTCAAGACAAGAAAGGATGACAGACAAAATCACAAATGATTAAAGTCTGTTAAAAGTATGGTAGAGGTAAAATTATTATCTGGCAATATCTGTGAATAGCTTGGGTCTATTAATATTAGACACAACATAAGTAAACTCTAATGCCATGACAAGATGCACATTTGTTTTACTTTATTCTCTTTGAATTCAAGAGGTTCACAACACAAAACTGTCATGCACAAAGTGCACATGATGAACATAGCTTAGGCTGTTCTTTCTCAAGTATAAAGTGCAATTGGAGGACCAACCCCTTAGCCTCAGTCATTTTAGTCCACAGGCTAAACATAACCTAACTGCTTAGTAAGATAACACAGAAAAAACCCTTAGGCCAGGGTCTTCAATTAAAATCAGCAGAGGTCCGCTTAGTTAACTTTCCTCAAGTGAGGGGTCCGGAAAATTTAAATAAAAGGACATGGGTTTGAATATAATTCTTTAAAGTAAAGTCTCATTTATTCCACACCTACAGCCTCTTAAACAATATGGAGATGAATGTCCACTGTATTCTGTATTTTATCCTTTGTTTCCCCGTGTGGTGTAACATTAATTACCCGTAATTAATCCTAAATGCTGTAATAGCATTTAGGATTCGACAGAAACTGACACAACTTAAGGAAGACTCAACCTGTGTCACTCATCTCCAAACCCTTCTTTCACACCTTTTCTGTTTTTAATCTCCCAAATGAACATGTGTTGGGTTCAAATGAACGCGAATAGCGTGAGCTATTACTACTATTACTACTATTACTAATATGCGACAAACGAGTCAAGTAACTCACTTACAACACAATAGAGAAGATGACAGACAAATGTACAACTCACCACATTATTAGACGTCCTCACTTCCCTCTGAGTCTTTTTAATCCTGACATGAAACCTGTCCAGTCCTGGTTCAGTTCTGGATTCATTCTGATTATCAAAGCAGCCTGGACTGTAGGATAAAGGGCTGTTGTTCAGCTTTGACTCTGACACGGAGCTGAGGAGATGAATAAACTAAAATAAACGTTCCCTCTCCGTCCATAACGTCAGTGAATCTTCGTTATGTTTTGCCAAGGCACAACTTTTAGATTTTAGTCGTTTCTAGTGCATTATCAGGCTACGCTAAACATGTTAAATTTGCCGCTGCTCTGTCCGTAACCATAGTAACCTGAGGACCCGCGCGTGTTGACCTAGCTGTCCTAGAAGTGCCGGTTCAAAAATATGTTTTACACAATGCGCTTGTAATTATGAATAATGTCTTGCGGTCCAGATCAAAGTTTCTCGGGGTTCGGTTCCGGACCGCGGTCCGCCTACCTCTGCCTTAGGCCTTTGCCTCTAAAAAAGACTAACATTCACGAGGTGGAGCATACGTCCACCTTGTGAATGTACAGTCGTCTTCTGCCATCTTCATTAGCCGCTTTTCCACTGGCATGCGCGACTCGCGAGCACAGCAGGGGCAGAAATTATGCCTCGCGCCACTCCTGCAAAACCCGCTTCACTGGACTATGTCACGCAATAACAAAGTTACACCAACAAGAGGGAGATTAATGAAATCTTGCGGCAAAAGTTTTTATTTTTATTTTTGTAACGGAAGCTTTGCTGAAAATGTACCGAGTAAAATATTACTAAAAAATTATTTGTAATGCCTTACACTACTGCGTTACAGGAAAAAGTAATATATTATTGTAATGCATTACTTTTGTAATGCGTTACTCCCAACACTGCTCACTACAATGTGGGCGCAGCTTATGTCCTTAATGTCCTTCTATATAGGACATCTCCTATCGCGTTTAGTTACAAGTAGTGTTGGGAATAACGCGTTACAAAAGTAACAGTATTACAGTAGTGTAATTTTTTTTCTGTAACGTAGTATATAACACATTACTATTTAAAAAATGTGTAGTATATTACCCGTTACATTCTCAGTAACACACATTCCAAATGCATTTAACCAGACTCTATCTCTGTAAGGAAACATTGCGGCTCCAGAGAAAAAATCTGCGACCGCGGTTGACCAAAGGTTTCAGTACAAAAAGAATCTGCGTGGGTGATGTGCAATGACAAGGTAAGCTAAAGTGCCTATAGAGTCTGGTTTATACTGTGAAGAGGATAACTATATAGTAATAAGGCTGGCGGTAAATAAAACTTATGTTTTTATTACATGTGCAGTGCAGCTGCAGTGCGGCTACTTGTTGTGGCTTACTCAAGTAAGAGTAGCATTATTTCCCAAAAAATTGACTCAAGTAGAAGTACTCAGGTAAAAAAGTTCTCTTGTGTGGCGTTCACAGTGTGTTGTGCTCTTGTGTGGCGTTCACAGTGTGTTGTGCTCTTGTGTGGCGTTCACTGTGTGTTGTGCTCTTGTGTGGCGTTCCCTGTGTGTTGTGCTCTTGTGTGGCGTTCACTGTGTGTTGTGCTCTTGTGTGGCGTTCACTGTGTGACGTTCACTGTGTGTTGTGCTCTTGTGTGGCGTTCACTGTGTGTTGTGCTCTTGTGTGGCGTTCACTGTGTGTTGTGCTCTTGTGTGGCGTTCACTGTGTGTTGTGCTCTTGTGTGGCGTTCACTGTGTGTTGTGCTCTTGTGTGGCGTTCACAGTGTGTTGTGCTCTTGTGTGGCGTTCACAGTGTGTTGTGCTCTTGTGTGGCGTTCACAGTGTGTTGTGCTCTTGTGTGGCGTTCACAGTGTGTTGTGCTCTTGTGTGACGTTCACTGTGTGTTGTGCTCTTGTGTGGCGTTCACAGTGTGTTGTGCTCTTGTGTGGTGTTCACTGTGTGTTGTGCTCTTGTGTGGCGTTCACAGTGTGTTGTGCTCTTGTGTGGTGTTCACTGTGTGTTGTGCTCTTGTGTGGCGTTCACTGTGTGTTGTGCTCTTGTGTGGCGTTCACTGTGTGTTGTGCTCTTGTGTGGCGTTCACAGTGTGTTGTGCTCTTGTGTGGTGTTCACTGTATGTTGTGCTCTTGTGTGGCGTTCACTGTGTGTTGTGTTCTTGTGTGGCGTTCACTGTGTGTTGTGCTCTTGTGTGGCGTTCACTGTGTGTTGTGCTCTTGTGTGGCGTTCACTGTGTGTTGTGCTCTTGTGTGTTGTGCTCTTGTGTGGCGTTCACTGTGTGTTGTGCTCTTGTGTGTTGTGCTCTTGTGTGGCGTTCACTGTGTGTTGTGCTCTTGTGTGGCGTTCACTGTGTGGCGTTCACTGTGTGTTGTGCTCTTGTGTGGCGTTCACTGTGTGTTGTGCTCTTGTGTGACGTTCACTGTGTGTTGTGATCTTGTGTGGCGTTCACTGTGTGTTGTGATCTTGTGTGTTGTGCTCTTGTGTGGCGTTCACTGTGTGTTGTGCTCTTGTGTGGCGTTCACTGTGTGGCGTTCACTGTGTGTTGTGCTCTTGTGTGGCGTTCACTGTGTGTTGTGCTCTTGTGTGGCGTTCACTGTGTGGCGTTCACTGTGTGTTGTGCTCTTGTGTGGCGTTCACTGTGTGTTGTGCTCTTGTGTGGCGTTCACTGTGTGTTATCAAATCTTGATGATCTTTAAAGTTGAGAGAGCTCTATTCAAAACAGACAAACATTACTGGTGTGGAGTCGCTTACATTATTTTTCTTAAACACGGAGCTTGGCAGAGTAAAGTGAGTACAGTGCGTTTGTTTTAGTACATTTAAGGAATGTGTAGTTTTTATTAAGCTGCTGTGCATCAACGTAACTTCCACTCGAGTATCTGCTTAGGAAGAGTCGCATTGTGGAAACAACACTGAAGCTCCTTTCCTTTATCAGTAAGGAACCTCTGTCTTACTCTTGACCTCATGACGTAGTTCACAAAAGCTAAGGAATAGTGGTTAGGAACAGGAATCTGGAGTTATCATATAACCGGACCAAACTGGTCGCACTCTGGAGCCCTGTATGGTGAATGTGGATTTATCCAAATGAGCCATGCAGCTTAAGTAAGCATAGAAAGGTAGATATAAACCAAGACATCTGAATTTCATTTTTAGGTGAGACGTGTTTAGACTTCATTAAGATATAGGTTAAACAATGTGTCTGTTATTTCGGTCAGTAACTCAAAAATAATGTAACGCATTACATTTCAAAGACAGTTAATATTGTAGTATAAATATATTACTTTAAAATCACAGTAACTAGTGATTATGTTGTATTATATTTTAGAAGTAACTTGTCTAACACTAGTTACAAGGCAAAGACACTTTAAACTGTATGTACTTTGCCCAACTCTAGTTAACTAGTTGCGTTACCAAGAAAAATGTCTCCCATCAAGTTATGAGTTTACCTTAAACCTCTTCAGAGCAAGTTGAGTCCTATCTCAACATCTCGTCTCAAACATTGCATAAAGCATTGCTAATTGATTAATGAGTCACGTTTCACTTTTATTACCTTGTGCTCTATCAGATGTAGCCAGTGCTGAAATAAGCATTTTCTCAGTTTTATCAGGTGCCAATGATTCACTGTTGACATGTGGTGTACACCTACCTAATGGGAGCCTGAGACCCCCTAGTATGCAGGCATGTGATTGGTCAAAACGGAATGTGCTGAAAAAAGTCCTTAATAATAAAGACTAAAAGACATCTTTTTAAAGTCTTGTTTTTTTACACGCCAATTACAATATGCTTATAGGTCATTCTACAGTTTGTCTAAAAAAAAAGTCTATACCCTCAATTTTAATTGTAAACTTTTGTATGCAAGAAGGATACTTCAATATAATAAACAAGAATAGCCCCAAAATTGCAACCACGTTATGGTTAAAGAATATTAATAACTAAAAATGGCGTATAGAGAAATGGGAGATGACATCACACAACCCAAATCTGTGCATTCAATATCACCGATGTTACCTTTTATTTATCAACTAGCGTGATTAAGAGCAGACTCTAGACTTTTCTAATAAATGCATGCCTGCTGCATGATAACCTATTATAACTCTGGTATTAATGTGCTAAATGAAGTCTGACTGTTTGAGATCTACACTGGCCTTGCTAATATCTTGCTCTTGTTTTCCTGCCATTATGGCCGATAGAATGCATTTAGTCACGTGACGTTCGGAGCTCTATACTGTATTTTCAAACAGAAACTAGGAGCAGCAGGATGTTTTGGTGAAAGAGCAAACAAATACAGCACTAACATGTTGAGAAATGTCAATGAAGCAGTGACAAGGATTGACGAAAGAGAGAGACGGAGTGAAAAGAAGATGGAGTATAAATGTGTGCCGTGATATACGTAAATTGCACTATGCATTTGTGATTTTTGCCTAGCATGCATACCTTTCTTCAAGTTATTTGCACCCATGAAAATAAACAAAAATGGTGTGTCTTATTTCCTTTGTGTGAAAACACCAAGTTCAAGTCAAAAAAGATACTATTTGGCCGTGGCATGATGTCCCACCTGCCCAATGCGGCAGTTCATAGAGTTAGTTTTAAACCGGTGATTATTAAAAGCGCTCTATGTTATGGACTCCCCATTTGTCCGAGCTGCACGTCGTTCGGGCGGTCGGTGGTGTCACTTTTTCCGCTGGCAGAGCTCAGTAGCAGCTGCACAGATTACTGTGCTGTTGCCAAAGCAGTGCAAGCATTCATGAGCAGCTTTTTAAGAGTTAGATTATCAGGAGTGTGGTGCCACCCAACATGAACTTGGCTGACTCCCCTGTTCACTCAGCGGCTATTACGAGCTCTGTGTGGAGGCTGGGCCGGCATGGCGATTAATCCTGACCGTTCTACACCTCAGGAAGACTTGTTGTTTTCAAGGATCAGGTGAATCTCATTTTACCTGCTAAATCTGATTTAAGAGGGACAGACAGGATTAAATGGTAGGCAGACAGAAATCCAGCCAGCCAAGATCTCTAAACGAAAAGCAACCAATTAATCTTGACCACTTTTGTAACTGCGGGAAGCTCTAAAAAACAAACAGCTTAAGGGTTGTACCACATTAGCTGTCCAAATCAGTTTATTGTACATTTTATCCATTTGTAATAAAGCCAGGGGTGACAAATGGGAGTGACCATGTTATGAAGTGCTCAAGCCAAGAATCCAAGCCAGGTTGCTGCATAAAACTGCATTGGATTTGTTAGCATTACCAAAGTTGTCTTTTATTCATGTTGCCAAGTCACAGTTTATAAAACGCATGTTGGGACTGCTTCTTGGAGAACCCGTGTACAGAATAATCAAAACTTTCAGCCTAGTGCGTTACCTCGTATTACCCACTACACTAGGAAAGAAACAACCTCCAATGAATGGGACAATTTGTTTTGTGTGGCTGTGGACAGATCTGGACAGTGATTATAAAGTTAAGTGCTGACAGAAAATAGTGTTGAGCTGCATTGACCGCATACAAGAGAACTTAAACTATTATTTGAACAGATTCCTTTTAACAGTGCACTAACCAAGTTATAGTATGCAGTGTATAAATGTAAAACAATACACCTTATCAGTTAACTTTGTTACAATCTGGCTATAACATCCATAACAAAAAGTAAGACGTGAAAAACTCAAGTTAATTTATGAAAGTAAAAGTTTAAGTATGTAATATGAGCATTAGTTGTGTGGCGGTCAAAAGGATCCTTTGGGCCCAGGTGTCTCTCATTGGCTCTCGGACACACTGGTAAAGCATGTGCAGTGAGTGAACACATTGGGTGGAGCTGTCACAACCCGCACCACTCTCCCGGAGATTGTAAGGCATCGCTCTAAAACTTTGTTGGGTTTAAAGATGTATAAACTGCGGTCAAAATGGTGGCTATACAAGGATCTATCAAATCTGGAATTAAAAGCTGTAGAAGTAGGTTTGTCAATGAAAAAATCTTGTTTAATTCATGTGTCTTGCTAATTATCTTTCCTCGCAGCAGACTGCACCGTACTGTCTATGCCATAAATCTGTTTATATTTGGTGCTTTTTCCTCCATTGAATGAACTACCTGAGGGCAAACAGAGAAGAAAGAGGATGTGTGCGTTAAACCATACGCCTTGTTGAACAAATCAAGCTGTGTATGGAATGTGGGCCATGACATGGAGTTAATAATGAAACTCATAAGGACAGGTTTGTGAGGCACGCAGTATTTAGGTCCACAAGAGCAAAATGAAAATCAAGCCTGTCACCTCTTTGACATTGTAAAGTGATGTCCTGTAAAGTTTATACTTATGCCTTAATTCATGTTTATACTGACTTTCTGTTGCAGCTATTGATTATTTTAGTATTTGAGTAATTTATTGATTATTGGTTGGATTAATCGAATATTTGGATAAATGGCATAACGGCATATTTTTAAAAAGTCAAATAAACAGATATAACACATTAGATTAGACTGTTTGAAATAACATTAACATGTATTTTTTCTTATTTGCACATTCATCAGCATTTCTCAGATGTGCATTATAAATAAATAAATAAAAAATACCTGAGACTAAAGGGCCATTAAATAAATAATAATGTCTAATAGACTATGACAATGCATTAAATTGCACATCCATTATCATTGAAATATACCTTTTCTATGTTCTAATGCATTTCAAATGCCTTAAAGAAAATGAATCTCAGCCTGAAGCATGACATCATCTAAAGGTTAATCCAAAAGCTGCCTTTTAAAGTTTACAGTGCATTTAGTAAATGTAAGTACATAAAACAATAGAATAGTTCTCTGAAGAGTTTAGTGACTGTCCTGAGAAGTGTGTGGGGGTGTGGGGGACGCTCATTGGCTTGATGGCACTGACACAAAGCTAAGAAAGAAATGAGCCGAGTCCTGCTCAAAGACGGTGATTCTTGCGCTAATATTGAAACGACAGTTATCGTGACACGTGGGACAAGTCCAGTTCAAACAGAGTACAAGGTTTCAGCTCCAGACGTGGCAGAAACGACACACTGTTTGCACAACATGGCGCTTCAGACCTGACACTGGAGGATTAGGTCTGGTGTGAAAGTTGGGGGGTGTTTTGTTCATACAACCAGGGCACGCAGAGGCAATCGGCGCATGCTTTGGATCTCAGTGAATGTGTGAAAGTGGTTTTCGCTGCCACAGGCATGGGTGAACGTGCCCACTCAAATCATTGAGGCATTTTTCAAAAAAAAAAAAAAAGTGTATTTAATTTTTATTTATCCAGGATAATCCCACTGAGATCACACATCTCTTTTGCAGGGGAGTCCTGGACCCAAATGACCCAAACAAACCAAAACACTTGCGCTGCTTCCTACTCACCAGCCTCCACTATGTGTTTCCCCAATGTAGGTCAGTGTGTTAGCGTCCCGAATACAACCGAGGAGGAGGTAGTGGGTGGGGGGAGGCGGGAGACGATTAAAAACACAACAAAACCCAATGTTTGGATATTTAACGGGTGCTTTGTTGCGTCTCTGCCTCGTGGCAACATGGATGCTGTGTCGCCAAGCAGCCCCTCCCCTCCTCATCCTCACTGCTCCTCATCGTCTCAGGGACGACACTTTCACCTACTGTAGCCTACTGTAAAGCTTATGCGTGTGTTATATGCATGAATGTACTCTTTGTACTGGGGTAAAGGGGGTTGACGTATGATCCATCCAAGTGGGGCGGGGCTACGTCTATATTTAGCCGTAAACTCTGGATGACCCTAAAGCTGCCGCAGAGTTAGCCTGATTTAGTTTGGCATCTCTTAGTGTAACGACTCAACTCATAATATCTCCCACATCGAGGACTAGGACCTTCCACTGTACTCTCCAGAGGGGCGCAGCGCGGTACTGTACGAGCGCTTTGCCACTAACGCGCTCTGACAGGAAGGAAGTTACAGTCCAGTGTCTGTTTTTATTTTTTGGGCTGCAGACACTCCCACGACCAAAACAGAAAACATTTTAGTCTTGAACACGTCAAACTGAATAAGAAGGGATCATGCCGTACCCCACTGATGTTGTCATAAATGTCGGTGTCCATTTGACGTCCAGCAGATGACGGGCCGGTACAGGTAGCCAAAACAGAGAACAATAAGGGCAAAGGTTGTCTCAGACATTCATTGAGCATTTGCAATCCTTGAAAATTCCATGTCGCCGCGTCGCCAGAGGTTACAGCCACGTGACCATTAAAGCTGCAATAATGGAGGTCAATAAAACCTCGTAACAGAGGCCAAAAACATGATAGTGCAGTTAAAATGGCAGGTCATGCTTGAAAAATAGTCAGGATGGAATAGCTTTGTGGAGGCAAACAGACTGTCACAGCTCATCATACATTTCCAAATACACAAGAGGAATTTTTGGCGTAGCTCAGGGGTTAACTAAAGAGTTGTAAAAGGGGAAACTATATTTAAGCCATACTGAGATTCATCAGCCCCTTTTATGCTCATTTGTCATTGAAGTAAGTTTTTTATTTCTTTATAAATATAACCAACTTGAAACTTCTTCAGCCGACAGTCTACTTGACTTTTACTCAGGAACTATCAGTGATTTAAAAATATAGAGAAAAAAAATGGTTAGAGCTTCACAAAATTGGGAAAATTTGCGATAAGAGCTCCTGGAGATGACATCACACAACCCAAATTTAGGCCGCTAGCAGGAAAGCACCACGTCTGTACCTTAAACAACAGCAGTAAAAACTAAACTGTAGAAAAGCACTGAGCCTTTTTCAAGACAGTTTACAGTACATTTGTGTAAAGTGTTGTCCCACCAACACATATTTGTCTGTGAAACATTTACAGTATGTTTCACAGAGAAACATTATTTAGCAACCAGCATCATTAAGAGCAGACTGGCAACTAGTGAGCTGTAAATGAGACCTTTCACAGTCTATAAATAATATACCCTTTCACAGTCTATATATAATATACAAACTCACATGTTACTAAAGATGATATCTAGACAAAAGGAAGAGTGACTACCATAACTCTGTTGTAAAACCGTCCTACAGTTATAGAGAAAAAACTTGGGCTAAAACCTAAAGCTGAAAATTAGAGCTAAATTAAAACTACCCAAAGAATAAAGAAGGTCAAAACCATGTCCACAACAAGGACAAAACAGAATAACATTTAGGTGTAAACCACACTTTTTGGTTCTTTTATTTGGTTGCAGCACACTTTAATTTAGGGTTCTCATTTAGTAAATCTAAATGGAAGACTATAATATTATTTCAAAAGAAGCAGTTGTATATAATTGCTGATTATGCGATAACAATACATTAGCTACATTTCCAAAATTAGATGTATAGTAATCTTTTAGGAATGCCAGAAGAAAACTGAATTTGGATAAAGACAATTATTGTTTAGGTCTAAATTTTATGCATGAACAGCTGCTGTGATTTTTCATAATTAGGCTGCTTACAAGAGGTCTTACTGACTCTAAGACAAACTAATAAAACTCCTGTCTTCAGCTCCTAAACCCTGAACTGTATGTACAGTCTATTCGACGCTGTTATACAAACTGAAGAGAAAACATCGGCTCCATGAATATTCGGGGCTGCAGCTGGTCTCAGAGGGAAGAGAACGTGTAATCCTGCCTGCGCTAATGTCCCGTACTGCCCTTTCATCTGCACTCACATGTTCTGTGTCCCGCTGCAACAGCCACCAACACGCATGTGCTTATACTGCAATATCATTATTTTATACTCACATGAATGATTTACTCTATACCAGAAAAGCATAAATTTTTTAATCTGAGAAATGCTAAAATATATAATAGCAAGAGACATATCCCGTAAACATGAGTCCAAGCAGTACAAACTCTAAAAAATAAATTAGCCTCCATGGAGTCTATGAAGAGATGGATGTTCACGACTCAAAGTACAGTAGAAAAGTCTGACCAGTTTTCAGAACACAAAAGCACTTTCTCTGTAGCCACTACCTAGGCCCGTAGCCAGCTATGAGGTCCCCAAGGTCCGGACATTGGTAAAAATAAATGACTGTTTACTGCTTATTTTTGGGAGAACCGAAGGACAGTTGAATGGTGCAAGTAAGATGGCAGTAAGTGTTATTTGAAATAAAGATTTCCATCACGGCGCTACCGGGGATCTTGTGTCACGCTTTTTTAAATTAGACTGGAATTTGTGCCTTTTGACCAACGTCAAAAAAGCATAGTCTAAAATGGTCTAAAAGCACATACTCATGCCAAATCTTTTAGCTTAACATAACTTCAGAGAACATAGAACTGCATTACTACTGGTAATAACTCCTCTTTCGAACTAGCACTCAAACAAAAAGACGGGTATGATCAGGGCGTTCACACCAAATGCGACTGAATAAATCGTGCTATTTGAGTGTGAAATTCATTGACAAGACGTGACTTTGTGTCATGGGAGGGGCTTCATCCAGGCGGGTTGTCTTCCAGTCTCAGCGTGAGTTTACCATTCTGTATTCTGTTTCAAAATATATGGAAACTGAACATAACTCCATTCCAGGCAAGGAATGTATGGGCTGTGCATCTTCAACTGCGATGTGAGCAAGGGTTTAATTCTATGAGGAGAATTTCTGTTAGGTCGACATACAGGCCCAACAAACCAACTGAGTCGGTGGACCTTTCATTGACCAAATAACGAGTGAGTTGGATGCCTACCTCTGACCCAAGTCTCTCTTATGGAACCCCTTATATATTTGCACTATATCCATTACACTACTGCTCACAATAGCTTTACCTGTCATTGCATATATCCATCCATACAATTCTGTTTATTGTAACTGCCATTTGTATTTTATGTTTATAGCAAATATCCACCTAAAAATGACTTCTATATTATAATCTATTTCTGACTTCTGCTTATAGCTCACCATGGCCTTGTCTATCATTTTAAATACACATTTTATAATTTCTGTTTATAGTAATAAGCCATCTATATATTATGTACATATCCATCTGCAAATTACTACAACAATACAAATTTATTTATTTAAGCAATACTGGATATCTTGCACTTGCTGCTTTTGCACTTCTGGTTAGACCTAAACTTTGTACTGCATGTGTAATGACAATAGTTTAATCTAATCTAATCTAAAATTGTAATAGATATCCTCGTATGATAAACTGATGTAAAGGTATATTAAAGTTGATCATTCAGAATTACATTTTCTTTATGAAATCTATCTCATCATCTGTGGTTAATAATAGTTTTCTTCAACTTAATTTACATACAAAAAAATATTCACGTTGCATACTCTTGAAACTGGTTATTTAGAAATTGTAGTCAAAGATGCTGTATTTTTGAGATGGAGTAAATATGTGTTAAAGCAGTTTTGATTTTTGTTTTTCAGTTTCCTTACCTGTGCAACTGCAGGTCAAAGACCTCAGGAGCAACCTGAAAGTTCAAGAAACCCTTCCATCTTTGCAGCACTACTTTATCATTATTGAATAATACACAAAACAATGTTTTATGATTTCTGATTCTTTTCCACAATAACTTCTATTGCTTATGGCATTCTAAAATAACACTATAGTAATAAATGATTTAAAGTTTTGTCTGTTTGCTTTCATCTACTTTCATGTTATTTAAAAGTTTCTTTAAAAATGAATAAAAGCCTTTTACAAGTTATTAACTCACTGCATTTAAAAACAAAGTGTATAAATTATGTCAGATTCAAGATCTTGAAAAACAGTTCATATATTCTTTAAAACCTAGAAACACATAAATGAATCGAGATTCTATTTTGTTTAAGTTTATTTAAAAAACGCTAAAGTTGTAGATGGACCAGGATGTGGTGTCAGATGAAGCTGAGGAAAACGAGGCTGGGCGATGTCAACTGTCCAGGAGCAGAGAAGAACAGAGCAGCAGACCGATAACTGGACAGTCCTGGACCTGACTGGACTGGGCCGACAGAAAAGCAGTAGCAGACAGGTAACTGTAGAGGGGCTCTGCAAAAACAAAACAAAGTAAAAACTCATGTTTAAAACAGGTCTTGCTGTTGGGACAGGTCACCTTTGCACATGAGATGTTGATCACCCGAAAAAATGACAGCACTTATCTTGGTATTTATACACCAGCTCACTGTACGTTACTGTGTGTGTAAAGACTGTTTTTAGAAAATAGTGGACTTTGATTTGAACTTGCATTTGCCTAAATATAATACTTTTTAAGTGGCTCAGTGGTAGAGAGGTCGTCCTTCAACCGGAAGGTAGGTGGTTCAATTCCCGCTCTCCCCACAGTTCATACTGTCGTTGTGTCCTTGGGCAAGAAACTTAACCCACCTTGCCTCCAGTGGCTGTAACACTGGTAATTAAAAGTTTAATGTATGTAGCTTTAGATAAAAGTGTCTGCTTGTAAGGTGTTCTCGTGTAAGGATGGCGAAATACAGCAATATACCGCTGTCCACCAGAGGGCAGGCTCCAAAAACGGAAATATAAGGAGAAACCCAATGGCGACTTTACAAGTGTATAATAATAATTTATAAATGCTACTTTTGTTTGTACAGAAAGTTTAATTTCAATTTAAAGAACAAGTTTCTATTCTATCTTGAAATTTAATAAAAAAAAACTCATTTGGACAGAGAAATGTAGCTATAGCTCCACAGCTGCTGTATCAGGATTATTCTAAGAAAAATATGTCAAAAATAGGTACATATATTTAAATGAATGAAATGTTAGAAATAAAGCAATGAACATTGACTAACATGGTTATGATGAAGTTGTGGATTCATCATAACCATAAGGTTTGTGGCATCTGCCTGCTACAACTTTTCAGTCCACTGTCTATCCCATTTCAATCAGCTGTTTCACTCTTCCTCTTCATCCTATTCTTATGTAACCTACTCCTCCTTTTTAATTCGCCCTGTGTGGGGTAGCTGTCGACCAGGCACGTGTTAGGTGATTAGCAGGTGTTTCTGCCAGAGCTGACTGTGAACTGGCTCAGAGTAACCCCTTAATGGGCCAGCGTACAAGCTACAAGTAGATTAATGGGTCAGTTTAGTGAAGTTCATCCAGGGTTCAAGTGACGGTTCAGGCAGAGTTCAGCAGAGCCCAAAAGGAGGGGCTGCTGCTGGAAAACAGTGGAGATAAAACGAGACACTGGACTGGGACGTGGCAACACAGAGCACATGAAAACAACTTGTGAAAAAGAACACATGGCGTTAACAAAAAACATTGTTTAGGATTTAAAATGTATCCGTGCTTAATACAGTGGCAAGAAAAAGTATGTGAACCTTTTGCAATTTTATGGTTTTCTGATTTAATTTCTCTTAAAATGTGATCTGATCTTTGTCTAGATCACACAAGTCAGGGGTATTGACAAACATAATGTGTCTATAAATAAGTACTCAAATAAACTCAGATCTTTCATGTCTTTATTGAACACGCTCATTCAACATTCAAAATGGCAGTGGAAAAAGTCAGGAAGAATGAATAACTGGCAGCAATAACATCAACCAGGGGCTTCCTGTAGCTGTGGATCAAACCTGCACATCGTTGAGGAGGAACTATGGAAGAATGGGCTATAATTCCTCCTCAACAATGTTATATTATGGGCCCTCTTCAAGTCAATCCATTGCGTCTCTATTAGGTTGAGGTCTGGGCTCTGACTTGGCCACTCCAAAAGACAGACTTTGTTTTTCTGAAGTCATTCTGTTCTGTTTTGGGTCATTGTCCTATTGTAGCACCCACCTTCAGCCAACGTACACACATCCTCACATGGCCCAAATCAGGATGTTTCCTCCACCAGACTTTACAGGGATGATGTTTTCATGATGATAAGCCGTGCCCTTTCTATACCAGATGTAGCACTGTGTGTTTTTTACAAATAGTTCAATCTTAGTGTCATCAGTCCACAAAACATTTTGCCAATACCACTGTGGAGTGTCAATGAGCTCTTTTGCAAACTTCAGGTGTGCAGATTGTAGACTGTTGAATTGAAAGTCTTTAAAATAATTTTATGACCCTTTCCAGCTTTATGTAAAACAACAATTCTTGATCATAGCTCCTCTGAAATCTCTTTTTGGAGAGGCATGGCTCACATAAGCGTTCTTCTCGTGCAGAGCAAACTCCAAATGTTTAAGTTCTTTTTTTATCAGTGAAAGTAGCTGTAGTCCACACCTCCATATGTATTATCTTAATGAGACTCCAGGTGTGCTAAAACCTGACTCCAATTTGCTTTTAGAGGTCATTAACTCAAGGTTTCACATACTTTTCCACAAACACAATGAGTTTTTTTGGTTGTTTTCAATAAAGACATGAAAGATCAGATTTTTTGTGTTATTATTTTTAGACACATTATGTTAATCAATACCTTTGACTTAGATGAAGATCAGATCATATAATCATATGGGGACAAAAGGACAATTTTTTTCCACTTATGTATTAATTAAAGTTAACTCTGAACACAATGTAAATGTTGTACCTTAAAATATATGATCATTTAAATGATTACCTGAATTAAAACATGATGAGCATTTCTATTTATTAAAGACACAGCACCCGGTTCGTCATATAGTCTCAGTCACCATACAGTATATTATTTTTTAGCACCTGTCTCATCACTTCCAGCATAACACTTTTGAAAAATCAATGGCTGTATATCTATTATTATTATTATTATTATTATTATTATTATTATTATTATTATTATTATTATTATTATTATTATTATTATTATTATTATTATTATTATTATTATTATTATTATATACTATATAGAATAGACAATTACACACTAATAGGTTTAAAAAAACAAAACTATAATTAATCATGACATCTAGACATTTCAAGTTTAATTAAGTTGTAATGGATTACATATTGCATGATGGTGGGTAAAACACTTCATGCACATGTTTTAGCCACAGGTTACAGAGTACAGAGGTTAACCCAGAAGCCAACAGTGACCATGACTGAGTCAGAATCCAGATCCAGAATCCACGGTAAAAACTATTGTAAAACATTACTTGTACATTTTTTTATTGTATGCTACATAGCACATTCTACAGGTAGGCTTTTATTAAAATAGATTCAAAAGACTGGCACAATGTCACATGTCATTATTGCTACAGTAGGTCTTAAGCATGATTAGAATTGAAATATAAAAATGTAATGCCACTACTTTGTCTCTTAAAATGTTGATCTTCATTTAGCTTTACAAGTTCAAAGACAACTAACATTATCATTTACTAAACAAACACTCTGCAATGTAACATGGACCGATGTACCATTAGCCATAGCCAACACCTGGCAAATGTTTCATAGTCTATCCATTAGCATGCTAAACATGCCAAAATATGTCACAAACTAGGGAATATTGTGTAAAATGCATTTTTGAATTACATTTCTGATAGGCTTTTTTTAGTTTCACAATAATAACAAGCACAATATGTTGTATTTACAGCTGCTAGTTTTACCTTGAAATGTGTTTGTTTAAGCAATTACACTGTTGTACATTGCACCATTGTCTCCTCTGAAATATAGATTATGGTCATCTGAATTATGTATCAGGGTGATCAGCATGCAGCAGTGCAGATACGTGACTTATTCATGACGCTACAGCTGGAGTGAGGAGACAAACAGAGCTCTCAGGATCACACAGCTTAGAAGTGCTTTAGCTCACTGACCTCCAGGGTTAAGCCGGAGGGTTTAACTGAGGTAGGCTGAGGTCACGGAGGCCAGTGTGATGGACAGGGAACTTCAAATTATGAACCTGAGTGAGAGACATGATGTTAAGTCACTGTGTCATCAATGTCCGACCATAAATATAGATTTTCCACAAGCGACATCTTAAAATATATGCAACAGTTTACCATTCCTAGTGCTGCTCTAATTGGATCAAATTACCTTGTTATAGGGGGTTAAAGGCAGGTGTTTCATCCAGTCACCTCTAGGCATTCATCTGAAGTGGATTTGTGTACCAGACAAGCCATGTCATGGTATAGCTTAAAGGAGGCACCAATGTCCTATGTTACCACAGAACACACATGTCATCAGTCAGTTGCCTTTATCCAAAATCAGCTTGTTCATGAAAAATATGCTGTGTAGATTTTTTTTCCTAAAAGGCTCTAACTCTCTGTTAAGAGAATTTTTGGTTACAGATTAAATGAGCAGACGATGGAGACGGCATAGGATTTGACAATAATAGACAGGTTTAATCTTTGCAAAGAGAAGCAAACACACGGTAGCAATGGTACACGGAGGGTTTTGCTTAAAGGTGTAAACAATACATGAGGCTTTATAGGTTTACATTGTGCCAGCCCCCAGCTCCAGGGTCGTGGATGGACGTGTATTGAGCTGACGTGTCAGTCAGAGATGTGTGTCTAAGTGAACAGGACAGAGTGTCCTTGTACAGTGATTAGATGTAGTGCAAACTGATGTAGATATAGCTGAAGGCATTAAGTCATACTTGTGTGTGGATAAGCATGTGAACTGGAGCAGGAGTGAGAGCATAATGTATAACATTAATGGAGATGTACAATTCCCATAACATTCCCCCCTGTTTATGCCAGACATGGCATAAATCAAAATCCCACCTTGATGTGAATTGTACGGCCAGAAGCGAAAACCCGGCGGCAGCTGACCTAGCCTAAGTACATTTGAACCATTTGGTAAATGACCTATTGCCGGGAAAAAGACCTTCTGGCGCCCCTTCTGCCAAAGGCGGCTATTCACAAACAAGGCTTAAACTATAAAATATGGGTAACTGAACAGAAGAAAAGATCACAACAATTCAGAACAGAAAAATCACAAGGGATTACTTTCCTGATCATTTAAACTCAATAATATGTGTATCAATCAAAAACATGTCATCACTCCAAAAGAATGAAGAAAAAGGTGCCGGATTAAGCTGGTCATCCCATCGGACTTAATATCTCCGGCCTGTCCCTGCCTGTCCATTACTGTCCCTGTAACGAAAAGAAACATAAACAGGAGTGAGACATATGCACATTCATAATGATTAAAATCAATTCTCTTAAGCATCATAACTTCAATGAACCATACGGCCCTTAGGACTGTAGTATGATCCGTCCTGGAGCTGTTGTCCTGTTGGTGTTCATGCAAACGTTAACGTCCCTCAGATATCAAAGTGTTCATCTGAGGTCAAAGCCTCGACCACAGTCGTTGGGCAGGTGCATGTCCAGGAATGTTGACCCAGCAATGGTCACATCCATCAGTCTCACCAACAAGCTCCGGATACATGGAAATCAACACAAACAAAAGTTATGAGACATGGAAGTGCCACACAAGTACATCTCAACGCAGATTTAAAATCCCAGTCATTTTCCCAAATATTTTATAACTATTTTTAGAACCAGGTCAAAATCAATTACTATATTCCAGAATACTCTGTCCATTCATCTGCAGAGTGTGATGCTCTTTCTTAAAAGCTTTAGTTGTGCTGTTAACTAGACCATTGTTACTTTGGATGAAATCCTGTAGATCTCACCTTTTCAGCTCATAGCAGCTCCAGTGCTATTTGTTCTGTCCAGTCCTTGGACCAGTTTTAACTCATTTCCAGTTTTAATTCACAGTTACAGCATTTCTCGTGCAATTCATAACCTTTGTTGGTTATAATCTAATTAAATTTAATCCACATTTGCATAAATTGTCTCAAATGTAAAATTCTAATTTCGATGCTAATTGAATTTTAGCTTTATATTCATTAAGGACACCTTGAAGGAGACCTCTGTTGTTGAAGCATATGGGGCTCTCAAATAAACCTGAAGGAACTGCTGTTTGGTTCCTAAGGTGTGAGGTTTTACTCACGATGTTCTCCGTCACATTGTATGTGAACAAATAAACCAGGATCCTTTAAGGACGCATGTTTTCGGTCAGCAGGCAATGCTGGTCTAATAGTCTTACTTCCACAAAACCTCCAAACTTCTGCTTTGCACTGCACCTGTCCCTGATCTCTCAGTTTGTCAGGTTCAGAGTGATGTTACAGGACGTCCTGTCACTAGCCCTGCTCACAGGTGTACTCCAGGTGTAAACCAAGATGATTATAAGTTCAAAGACTATGTTAATATTAGCTCTTACTGGTGGCTATATTAATTATCAAATCTTATTTTCTGAACTGGTACTTGTTGTGGTTGGCTTCCATCCAAATAAAGAACAAACAAATAAATCAAAAGTTCTCAGACATTTTAGACCCATAGAAAGTGCCTCCAGGCTTTCGTCAAACGAAACCATGTAAGCTCTTAAAAATGAAAACAATAAAAATTAAACAACAGATAAACCCTGTTTCCACAGATATGGTCTGCTGGAAATCTAATTTAATCTGAAAGTTTGACTCAATCAGAACAAACAGTGCCTCTTCAAAACAGTCATGTCAACCTTTCTTTATTTTTGATTTAAACTTATCTTTTACTGTATTAAACACTGTTGTTATAGCCTCTTCACTTTAATACAGTTAGTTTAAATCTTCTTCTCCTTCTCTTTTTTGAGCCTTGGGAAACCCATGGCTCAAAACAAAAATAAAATAAAAATAAAATAAACATCATAAAATGAAAGGCCAGTGCCATTGATCATTTTAAGAAGTTAGTCCAGCAATTATCATTTCTAATTCTTCGTCTTCTTTATGTTTTCCAAATAGCATCACTGTTGTGTCTGTTATATTTAAACTTTATTTTGTTCAGTTTTAATTTTAGCTACCATTTAGTTTTAGTTACCACAGTTGTAGGTCCTGTAACTGTAACTATCATCATTAATTATAGTAAAATTTTATTCAGCTGATGCAAACATAAATAATTTAAAATAGATCAGAACTAGTTTCTCATGATCTGTTGTCACAAACTTTTAGCCAAAGACTTTAAATTCACAATCTAATTAGACAATACTCAGAATATTGTTCACTCACTTCAAATTAATTCTTTTAGAAATAAAATCCTTTATAAAAAACTCTTTGGTCAGACCCCTCCCTCTGGGGTTAACCTTGTAATCGGGCAGCCTCTCTCAGCTGCTCAAACACACCACAAAGCCTCTGTTCACACTGCTTTCCTCCAAAACTCCATCACCATTGTGTCGTTTAAAAGAAAAGACCGTTCATTAAATCAACAAAGCTCTGTATAAATTTTTCTGTATTTACTTTTATAATAAACAATTTCTTTAGGGTTTTGTTCAGTATAGATTTGTTCCATACTGTCTCTATAAAACTCAGTTAAAATACAGTACCCATTTTGTTTTTGCATCTTTTTCCATATTAATTTCAACTGCAGCATATTTAAAACGTTTATTCATTCTTAATTTCACATTTTCACTAATTTTGTGTCAGACTCTACATAAAGAGTTCCCTTTACTCAATGTTAAACAGAAACTTAACCCATTAAGTGTAAAATAAAATCAACTTCTCTCTTTATTTATTCCGATACCCGACATTTTACTCAGTTATAGTCAATAATGTTAATTTAAAACAATGCTAAAATTTAATATTTTATTTTTAGGTAAGGTTTTACTGTGTTCTCCATAAACACCTCTTCAGTTCAACCAAAAATAATATTCAATCCCATTCAAAAGGACAGACTATTGTGTTAGTCTCTAATTCACACATTCAGCAATAATCCAAACGTTCCAGCATTTAAATCAGATTCATCAAAAAAAACTTTTACAAATCACTTCAAGCAGTGATTAAAACAGTGAGCACTTTGTCTTATGCTCTTAAACTTTGACTATTTTTACAGTTTAACAATTTACTTCAGAAATTTCTATAAATTACCTCCAATCCTGCAAGATTGTTTAGATAGTTTTAACTTAGATAAGTTTTCAATTCCCAGATTACAAATTAACCTTGCAGTTTAAAACTTTACTGTAAATATGCCACTTATTTACATTGCATTTTAAACTTTGTTAAAAGATGCCACTTCTCTGCATTGTAGTTCAAACTTTATTATAAAGATGCCACTTCTCTACCTTGCAGTTCAAACTTTATTGTAAAGATGACCCTCGTCAGCATCTATTTTTGTGTCAGGTCTTAACCCTTTATTAGAAAATTCCATTTCAAAATCATTGGCCAGTATTTATTTTGTCTTCATTCCAGTTTTTCTAATTACTTGATCAATATTTTTCTCAAACAATTTTTAATCTCATTCATTTTGTCATTTATTTTACCAAAACATTTTTATAGAATCAAGATTTAAATGTGGACTATATTCGTATCATAAACCTTTCTTTATCCCATCAGTTCAGTCTGTTCCTGTCACTGACATTTTTACTTCAGCAATTTTCAAAATTAGACGTTTGTTAACTGTAAAGGCTCCAACACTTTCTGTGGAGCTAAACTTTATTGAAAAAACATTTCTTGCTCCGGACCTGAGCAAAAGAAGTGAGGATGCTTTGAAGCCCTGCTACTTTGGCCCAGAACGTTATCTTGTGTTGAAACATTCCTCGTGAATCCAAACATTGGTTGTTTTGTATCCACTTTCTCAACACCTTGTCAGAACCAAACCAGAGAAATACATAATTGTTTATTTCCTTTCTTCTGGAATAAATTATTTTATATGTGAGCTGATGGCCCAAATATCTATCATTTTTTTATCTTTATAACTTCATCTTTAAGACACATTTTTAAATTCTTCTGATTACACAGTGATCATTTTCATTCATGTTATACAGTGTTTTTTGAACCACACTGATATTACGGACCTCTATTAGTTTAAGTGCTAATAGACTCATACAATTGGTCTCCAACTTTAAAAAAAAATACTTTTCTAGCTCAAGGGAATGAGCAAAGAAAAGGGAGGGTGATAAGACACCTCTGTTATCTTGTGTTACTGTGGAACACTGGTGTTTAACTCTATTCACTGTCTACAGTGTTTTTTATTACAAAGTGGTCATTTTCATTCTATCCCCAATAACTATGTCTCAGTTTTTCTTGGTTCTTTCATACTAATATTTGTCCTAATAGATGTACAATAAGATTTCAATTGTTTTGCAAAATACTTCAATACTTTTATTTTGGATCCATGGTTTTGGATCTTTTAACTTTTTCACTTCCGTGTTCTGTCTTTTTGTGTGTTTTAAGTGGCACTATGTGTGTGTACATGACTTAACTCCTGATCTCAGGTCAGTCTTGCTCCTGCTGTGGCCTGGGTCTGTTCGTCTGGTCTCTGCAGACATGTCGTCCTCTCTGTCCCCTCCACCCCACCACGTCCACCTCTCACGGCCTCGCCCGCTCCCGTGACCAGAGGAATTTGTGCGTTTTCCTCGGAGAAATATAACATAATCAGTATTCATTTCAGGCTTCACGTCTTTGAGAAAAGCCTATTTCTTTCTTTTTGTCAAATTTAGTGCATATTACATAAAATTTTGAAAATGTGTTTTTCTGTATCTTACCGCTTTTGTCTCTGATCCGCTGGGCACTGGGCAGCGTCTTGTAGGCCTTTGGTCGGAGCGGGTGGATTTGGCGGAGAGTGGCAGGAGTGTGACGGGGGGGTGGACAGTTGTGGGACGGCCCTGTTCAGTGGCCGACCTTGAGAGACGGCATGCTGCTTGAGAAAGGCAGACCCAGAGGCTCACAGGAGGAAACATTTGAGAAAAAAAAATATATTTTGTCAGTTTATTCAGGTCTTTTATGCATTTTTCATACTTTATTCACAGTTTTGGACTTACTTTGTCAATTCTTTAATCTCATCTCTGCTGTGTCGCACAAAAGTAATACATATCTGTTCTTTAACAGACTATTTATAAACTTTTCTCATAATTCAAAAGCACATCCAACTTCTGTAGATGTGTCTGTTCCGTGTTTGTGTCTGTGTGTTTTTATGTGTGTGTCCGTACTTCTGTGTCTATGTGTCTGTGTGTGTTTATGTTCCTGACCTGTTCAAGGGTTAGTCAAAGGTCCTTCTCTCATCTGGACCCAGTGTCGCCCTGTAGTGTTGGCCTGTCCGGCTTCGCCAGTGCCCCCTCGTCTGCGACTCCCCCCTGTCCTCCTCCCTCTGGTCTCCATTGTAACATTTTTCCTCGGAAAAATACATTTCATTCATATTAAGGTCAGGTTCAGCACAATTTTTAAATTAAATTTACCAATTCATCTTTGGTCTCTCTCAATAGATCCAGTTTAAAATAAACATTTGTCTGAATTTGTTTATCTCACCGCCTGTGTTGCTGCTGTTTGTCTGCAGCGTCTCTCATCCAAAGGGAGCAGGGGTGTGGGGGGGAGGGCATAGGAAATTTTGGGGAGCACTGGTGTCCAGCGGAGAGGCCAAGACCTAGAAATCTCACAGGGCACATTTATAAAAATACAAATGATTAGTGTCTTGAAGTACCTGTGTGCACTTCACTAGAAAAATATCTTCCATAAGCTATTTTTAAGCTATTTTTTTCTCCGATGGATCAAATTCTCACAGTCACTATGTTGCATCAACTTATCACAAGTTAAGGCTTTCTCACATTCAGGCTGACTAATGTTCGATCTCATTATTCAGACTGAATCAACTTCTTCCAATAAAATCAATTCAATGCATTCAATCCACAGTCGCGTCACAATCACTCTCTCAGACACACTTGTTACTAACCCTTCAGGTTAGATAAACTTCATTAAAGCCACTTCACCTTAGTGGACCTTTTCTCTGTATCTCAGAGTTTACAGAGACAACAACAAAACATAGAAGCAGGCCTGCTTTGTCACTATATTGTCACGTGACTCCAGACTCCATCTCACCGTTCACCATAGGATTTGGCAGGGTCTCGACTAAGAGTCAGCTCGAGCTCTACTTGTGCGTCTAACGCACCATTTAAACCATTAAAACCTTAAACCAACACCCGCAGTTAAAGGCCAGACGTTTTTGGGTGTGGAGTATTAGGATGTATGTTTATTAAACTAAAGCAATATCTGCAAATATTACCACAGATTAACATCAAAACATCCCGTTTAAATCTCACCATACACCTCTAAAGGCAGGGTCTCGACTAAAACACATACTTTTTCCTCGTCTCTCAGACGGTACCTCAGTTTTTAGTGTTCTTCTACAGTAATAGTAATAACATGGAAATACCCGCCACGGTAGATGTCATGCAATCACCAAACGTTTTAAGCAGAAGCAACCCAAAAACCTACTTCCGGATTTCTCTGTTTTCAAATAAAAAATGAACAGCTGTTTTACCTGACTTTAGTCGAATGGTCCAGTCTTTCCTCAGCCAGACTTCTGTCTCTCATCGTCTCTCTGCTTTTTTCTCTTTTTATTTATTTATTTATTTATTTTTCAGATATCGTCACTGCGTCTCACACACAGAGAGTGAAGGTCTGGCCTGTAATGCTCGAACAGCGCATCTTAGGACTTATAAAGAAATGCTTTTTTGTGCATTTCTTCCGTGCACGTCAGTTTCACTTTCTACGAGAAACAGCAGATGTTGATATCCCGGACGAGCCCCAAAATGTTAAGAGAATTTTTGGTTACAGATTAAATGAGCAGACGATGGAGACGGCATAGGATTTGACAATAATAGACAGGTTTAATCTTTGCAAAGAGAAGCAAACACACGGTAGCAATGGTACACGGAGGGTTTTGCTTAAAGGTGTAAACAATACATGAGGCTTTATAGGTTTACATTGTGCCAGCCCCCAGCTCCAGGGTCGTGGATGGACGTGTATTGAGCTGACGTGTCAGTCATAGATGTGTGTCTAAGTGTACAGGACAGAGTGTCCTTGTACAGTGATTAGATGTAGTGCAAACTGATGTAGATATAGCTGAAGGCATTAAGTCATACTTGTGTGTGGATAAGCATGTGAACTGGAGCAGGAGTGAGAGCATAATGTATAACATTAATGGAGATGTACAATTCCCATAACACTCTCCTATGACTGCGGTTTTAAAGTTTTGACTACAACATCAGAGCAGAAATGGGATTAAAAATCTCTCCTGGACATTTTCCCAGACAAGCCAAGAAAGTTAACCAGAACTTGACCTTACTATAGTCCACAGTGTTGTGATTGTGCTCTGCTATTATTTTTCTCTCCAGTCCTTGTGTGGCCTTAAAGGTGCATTACGAAATTACGTCTGATTATTTCTTACTCAATAGAGGCTGCAGGTACGGTTGTCTCCTCTTTTATTTGGTCTCGCAATAGAGCCTTTGTCTATCTATCTGAGATCGTCTTCTATTTTTAAAGGTGTCATGGGCTGAGAACCACAAACGGGTAACACGCGTAAAACAGATGAGAAGACGCATACAAATTTTTAGACCAGCAACACAAACTTTGGGTCACACTACCGCAGAGTATCCTGTTATTGTTATTGTGCTCTGTCATGTCGTAAAAAGTGTAGAAGAACAAGATAATTCACTGTAGTTTATGATGCATTGTTCATAGTTTGCTGTGTTAATGCCTTTTGGACTCGGAAAGCCAGTGTACACTGCAGACTCAGTACTTTAGTTCTCTCTTGTTCATGTAAACTTGAGAGGTGTGAAAACTGCGAAGGTCTAATTGAGCTATGAGCAGTTGGAGTAAGGTCTGCATGTAAACATACTGATATTGTAGTTCAATTGTTCAAACACAATTTTCAGTGGTCCAGTTTAAAGAGTACATGATTTGTTCTGTGTGCCGTTGCTGCTGTCTGCTTGTACTGACAATTATCTACTGTAACGAAAGAAAATTGGATGTCCAAAAGTATCTAACAGAACCATATGCACAAGTCATCACTTTAAACTGATTGCAGTTGTCCTGTGTGATGAGTCACACATTACAATCATTTGTTAATAATGCTGTCTTAAATTGTCAAAGAAAAGAAAATGATTGCTTAACCTTGATGTATTACGTTGTGCTTCAGCTGTTAGAAATGACTGAAGTCTGATGTCACTCAACAACAATATGTGTCACAACAAGCTGTAGAAACATGACTAATGGACATGTTTCTTCAGAGGACAATGTGTTCTTTTCACATCACATCAATTTGGTGTATTCCTTTCATTTGTTTGCAGTTATATTCTTGAGTGAGTTATCTTTATGTAGCCTTTGAGTCCAGACAGCAAACCTAGACATGGTTTAGGCTAAGTCTTTGTTTACACTGGGGGCAGAAGAGCAGTTTTAGCACACAAACAAACACACACATTTCCACACACTGCTTCGTTCTCTTCAGACTCCGACACCAACTGACCGGACAAATGTTCTTTTGCGTTCCCTTTTCAAACAGAGCCGCTGGCGAGCACTCAGCGTTGTGTGAGTGTGTGTGCGTTGTGTGAGTGTGTGTGGTGACCGCATGTCCCCACCCTGCAGCCCTGTGTGTATTAGAGCGGCCCACTGCTCCTGTGTCCTTTCATTAAGGTCAATTTGGTAACCAGAGTTGGCAACACATACAAAACACACAAACATACACATGCATACAGTCGTCCTGAGCCAAGTCAACCAGTATGTAGTCCATAATGCACAGACTCAAGCAGTCCAAAAGGAATCAACACAAATACAACTTTAGGAATTGCATTATGGTTAATGATGACTCATTTTAGTAATGATTTATTTAGTCATCGCTTTGTTAGGTTGTGTGAGTTAAGTTGCGTATAAACTGTACGATTTCGTCTTTGTCTCATAATGACAATGGCTTGCATTTATATATCGCTTTTTTTTTTATGTTGTTTACCTGATGCTTCCATTCACCCCATTCACACAAATTCACACTGGGGCAAACTCACCTCTACAATCACACACATTCATACATAATGACAGAATGAATTGGGGAGAGCGGAAATTGTACCACCTTCCTTGCTGTTATAGGACGACCGCTCTACCACCTGAGCCACTGCGCCCCAGTCTCAGACGAAAGACAAGCAATTGTGGAGAAAACCGGCCGTCGGTGGTTGTACATCTTACAGTGAGGCAGGGACAAAGATAGAACCATTCCACGACCAAAGACAAGCTGCAACAGAAATCAAGTAGTGTCAGAAATTTTGAGGAATTGTTGTATTGTGTGTCTGCCTCTCGCTACCCCTACAATCTCCATCAGCCAACTCACCAAGAGGAACATGGACATAGGAAAATGACATACTCATTAGTGCGTCCACACAGGGACAACAGCGCCAAACCCAAAGATGGAGGAGTCGAAGTTCTATTTGGCAAACAAATACAGAGTATTTGTAGATTTTTCTTTTAAATGCACATAAATGCGCTAATCCCCTTGCACTATGTCAGCTTGTGGTGAACCAATGATGCAATGACTCTGAGTTTCGATTGTGAAATGCACTCCAGCTGACCTCAGTCATGACCACGACTCAACGTTTGTTCCATCTCAGTGTGAACATGCAGTAGATTAAAATCTATCTATTTTACATAGTGAAGTGTAGTTTGCACAAATCTGACTAGAAAACTTGTACATTGTAGACCAGGCTTTAGGAAGCTTTCACATCTTTGGTCCAATTAAAACACTGCAGTGAGAGTCTGAGGTTTTACCAACCTAGTGATGCTTCTGTTACTTAAGAGAAAGGTTACACTTTTGCAGAATTTGTGGTAAATGCTACAACTCGGGGTGCGAGGAGGTTATGAGTTCAAAACCTGACTCAAACATCCTCAGCAAACTCTGGCCTTTCAGTACAGTGGGTTCTCTCCGGGTACTCCGGCTTCCTCCCAACGTCCAAACACATGCATGTGTTGGTCAAGTGTCCCTAGTGATTAAATGTGAGACTGAATGGTTGTCTGTCACTGTCTGTCTCTAAATGTCAGCCCTGAGACCAACTGGCCATTGTCCAGGGTGTAGGGCTGGCCCAGAGCTGCAAGGTTAGGCTTCAGTCCCCCGCAACCCCTCACAGGAATAAGCGTATAAAAAAATTAACCATATTTGATAATCTATTATATATTTGAACCTGGTGATGGGATTGTTATGTGTGAATATGTATCTTTTATTTCAAAGATGTATGGAGAGTTGTGTTCATGTAGCAATATACAGTATGTCTTCTTATTAGATTTTAATGGGCCCCATCAATTAGAGTTACATTTATTTTACTCTTCGGTTTTCAGATCGGAGAATAATCAAAAAAACTTTGAGGCTGCATATTTGAGGGTATAGCTTAAGTTTACAAAAAAATGTGTAAGTGAATATAATGTGGGTGAAGGAGTTCATCTGTGTAGATTAAGCTAATGTAAAGTACAGTGTGTGCTTAATGACATGACAAAACAGAGTGGAAGTGTTGTACAGTAGAGAAGGGTTCAGAAGGAAGCTGTCACCAACATAAAACACAGGCGCTAAAAGGTCTTACAAAAACTGAATCTCAAAAAGGAATATATGGGCATTTTTTGGTGTTTTTATGGTTTTAACAAGCCACTGCTTTCCATTAACTTTGTTTGTAGTGTCCCTCTTGCCATTTCTCACTGGTAGAAAATCTAAAACATCTTAGGGTGTGTCTTGGTCCACTAAGCGATCAAAACCGTCATTTAAATCTTTCTGAGGAAACACACTAGATGGTCCTTTACCTCCTCAGTGCTCCACGTTTGCACATTTTGTTTTGTTGATAGACACTATTATGAAAAAATGAGTGGATAATTTTTTCCACTCTCAGGAAGACTAAAATGTACATTTTCATAATTTATTTATGACGTTTAGACATCTGGATCCATAATGCATTTATAGTCTGCTAAACAATTGCCACGCAGCATCTTATATGCGATTCTAGTAGTACGCTGTCTGTAGTCTGTAGAACACATATTTAAGGGTGGACAGTACATGTTTGTAACTGGTTAAAGTTCCAAAATGCAAATGCAACAATGTTTCCTTAAATGTATGTCATTTTTTGTATGTTATTATCCTGCAACTAATCTTCCCAAAACTCTCAAAAGAATTGAATGTAAGTTTGAAAGCCCTGTTTTAGACTTACTATGTGTCTGTAAGCTAAGTCACTATAATGCCCCATAAGCCCATAAAGGCCGTGTTTGTGTGTGTGCATGTGTGCGTGTGTGTGTGTGTGTGTGTGTGTGTGTGTGTGTGTGTGTGTGTGTGCGTGTGTGTGTGTTGGTGCTAAGCTAATGTAAAGTCCACTGTGGAGCGGTGTGTTTGCGGATGACATTACTAAAGAGAGTCGACATGTTACACAGCAGTGGAAGCTTTAAAGCCCGCAGCATCACACACACAGCCTCTCCGTTTGGCTCTGTGCCCATATGCATGACAAGACCTCTGGGACCCCCTAAACACACACACACAAACACACACCACCCCCCACTCAGCTAAACTCGGCAGCCCAGCGTCTAATAGCGCCCAACATCTTCCCCTTGCGTTGCTGTGTGTGTGTGTGTGTGTGTGTGTATGTGTGTGTGTGGCTGCGGCAGAAGGAACACTGCGACCTAAAAACCCAGCTCACTGTGAGCGACTGCACGCCGAACAGAAGGCTCATCCAAGTGTAAATACACAACGCACATACACACTCACACACTCACAGGGGGCACGTGGAAACGAGCAGTACGTCACACACACACTCGGACACACACCCAGCGCCAGAGAGGACTACTGTATGAAAACAGACAAACCCACTCTGGAATCCAACGATAAACATCAACATTCTGAGTGCGTAAGTGTGTGTCTATAATAAGCTGATATTGAAAATGGTCATCTCTATAATATTTTTAAAATAATAGACAAAGTAATGTCAACTAAAAAACAATGACTATGACATTTTCTTTCCAGGAAAAATGGGCAACACGATGACTCATTCCAAACCAAAATGTAAATCAAAGATGCAGGACCTGAAAACTTCTTCCATCACATGGGTAAAAAAGTGAACCTGTTACAATGCATCAAACCAAAGTTTAGCGCTTACCCTGCACTTCAGGTTCCTTTCAAAAATGGCATTTAAATCATCACAGCACCCTTTAGGAGGCGTTTCCGATGCTGAAAGGGGTACAAAAATAAGAATACCCTACCATTATTAAAAACACTTTTCTGTGGTACTCTTTTTAAACAGTGGAGCCTAATACCGCAGCCTGATTGGGCAATAGGGAATCCTCACTTGTGGAAAAGTAAGAATTGAAAGGGAAAAACAAAATGGGAATGTTTTCTCAATTAAAGCTGGCCTATTTGGATAAGCAGACATACTACATGAAGGTAAAATATGGTACTTTTGGCTGACTACATTAAAATAAACACAAGCCAAACCTGGGATATGAAAGAGCAAGTTCCTAAAATGGTTCGCTGACATTTTATTTAAGTTTGGTAAAAGCTTGTTTATAGTATGGTAATTGAGTAATCCTAATCATAACATCCACCCAACAGTAGGTCTATGGAGGATTGATGTATCGGGGGGGAGGGGCTGTGTGTGTGTTGTGGTTGTGCGTAGTAAATATTTCTACAGCAGCAATCATCTTCGCTTCTTGTCAGAACGCCCAGCTGTCAGCTCCATACCGGCCTCTGGCAACGAGAGAGACTACACAAAACACAATCTGCACCCACAGTTACAGAGGGTCTTCTAAATCCTTACGCTTTACAGAAGGACTACAGTAAAAGGCTTCCCTTATAAATCTGAAGTGCCTATACTATTAAAATAAGAGCAGGTTCCTAGATATTAGTCTCTAAAAGAGCTGACGCCATGAGTCAGACTTTCAATATCATTCCTTCTTTGTTAACAATTTCTTGGTAGTATGTGCAGATTTAACTAGTTTCCACAAATAATCTTAGATAAAATGTTTTAAAATGCAAATAGAATTTGTTTGTAGAAACAGAACAAAAATGGCTGCTTCTGAGTAGCTCTTTTCACCAGTGTTGTCACTCAAAGTACCCATTCAGCCTTTTGTTCTCACAGTTTTTTAAGTGCAGGTCGTCTTGCTCTATTTTTTGTGCCACCGCCAATTTATACGTTAACGTTAACGAGAATAAAGGCCAATTAATTTTAAAAGACAAAAAAATTTGTTTTTATTCTTAAGGAGTTCTGGTTTGGGAGATCTTGCAGCTTGTTCTTTACATATTGTTTGAGCAAAACATTTTTCTTGCGGGTGTTCGAGAACTATTGTGTGATTGGTTAGAAATCTAAAGTGGGCTTGTTTAATGCAGAAAGGGGAGGAGTTCTGCTTGAGTTTCTAGTAAAGTATGGAAAGACCTGGCCAAAACAAACATTGTTCTTGTTCCTACCACCACCACCTTGGCCTTTATTCTCAGCCAAACTAGAGATAGGGCTCATAGGTTTCATTAAATAGAAGTGGCGGCTGGCCTATAGAGGGCAATAGAGCGCTTGATAAAAACTATGCATAGAGAAAAAGAAAAGACTACAGTATAAAATAGGCATAATCTATCCAGGATTATATGTAAGTAATCGTATGTGATATATATTATTTAAACAAGTGTGCACATAATGTCTTTTGTCTGTCTGCATGTCACACTGAAGCTTGGTGAACTGCTATGAGCAATGGAAAAAATAAAAAATAATTTGCTCAGAGTAAGATAAACACTGAAATAAATTAGATAATCAAATTTAGAAGAAAAAAAAAGATTAACTATTAACTAATCAAATAGAGTGGCCAATGAGTGGTCAATTCAATCAGCCATAACTCGTACTACTGTAAACTCTGTAAAGAGTGCGGCTGTCACAGCGGACGCAGGATCCACATGGACGACACCAGAGTCAGACTGGTAAAATGTAGCATCTTTAATGACAGACAGTAGCAAAAACAGGAGTTCTGGATTAACTGGACGTGTTCGGTTGGACCTGAAGTATAGCCGGCAACACACAGCGACGAAAAGGTGGTGAGGACAGAAGAATCAGGACCCGGTAACAGGTTTGCCGAACCAGGGAGTAGAATCCGGAAACTGGATCAGTTTAGCGGGAACAGGTGACCATACCAGAGTATCAGGAACAGGTAACAGGTGAGCAGGAACAGATTACTCTGGATGTGGTCCTCTGGAAGCAGGGAATTGTGATTGTTTCTTATCAAAACCACCCTTTTTCATTTTAATTACTCCTGTAGACCAATAATCTGAGCAAAATGATGCTGGACTAACAGTGGCATCCGAATAATCAAGACCGTTTCTATGCTGTTAGCAGTGATGCTAATGCTACATGTATCTAGTACCTGCTGCAGCTGTAACAAATCAAGTTTATTTGTTTTGTCAGATCTCGGAAACTCTGTGGACCCAAAAGGACTGTTCTGTAGGTTTATGTGTGTTCAGAGCGCTGAAAGGGGAATATATTAATTACTGGAAACTGGAGTCACCCCTCCTTTAACCGCAACCTTATCGTAGTGGAGGGGTTTGAGTGCCCGAATGATCCTAGGAGGTACGTTGTCGGGGGTGTTGCGGCCGGTATGGCGCAACCGAGGCCCCACCCTGGAGCCAGGCCCGGGGTTGGGGCTCATATGCAAGCGCCTGGTGGCCGGGTCTTTCCCCACAGGTCGCACCTTCAGCCGGAAGGAGCGACATGGGGCCGAGCTCCCATGGGCCCACCACCTGCGGGAGGAACCGTAAGGGGCCAGTGCAAAGTGGATTGGGTGGCAGTCGAAGGCGGAGGCCTCGACGACCCAATCCCCGGACTCGGAATCTGGCGCTAGGGACATGGAATGTCACCTCGCTGATGGGGAAGGAGCCTGAGCTTGTGCGGGAGGTTGAGAGATACCGACTAGAGATAGTCGGGCTCACCTCCACGCACAGCTTGGGCTCTGGAACCCAAATCCTCGAGAGTGGCTGGACTCTCCACTGCTCTGGAGTTGCCTGCGGTGAGAGGCGGCGGGCTGGTGTGGGCTTGCACATAGCCCCCAGCTCAGCCGCCATGTGATGGAGTTCACCCCGGTGAACGAGAGGGTCGCTTCCCTGCACCTTCGGGTCGGGGATAGGTCTCTCACTGTTTGTGCTTACGGGCCAAATGGCAGTGCAGAGTACCCGGCCTTCTTGGAGTCTCTGGGAGGGGTGCTGGAAAGTGCTCCGACTGGGGACTCCGTCGTTCTACGGAGGGACTTAAACGCTCACGTGAGCAGCGACAGTGACACCTGGAGGACTATTGGTCGGCCTCGAAGAAAATCTGGCAAACACTTCAGCAGGGCTGCCCTTTGTCACCGGTCCTGTTCATAATTTTTATGGACAGGATTTCTAGGCGCAGCCAGGGGCCAGAGGGAGTCTAGTTTGTGGATCACAGGATCTCGTCTCTGCTTTTTGCCGATGATGTTGTTCTGCTGGCTCCATCAAGCCAGAACTTTCAGTGTGCACTAGGACGGTTTGCAGTGGAGTGTGAAGCGGCTGAGATGAGGATCAGCACTTCCAAATCTGAGACCATGGTTCTCAGTCGGAAAAGGGTGGCTTGTCCCCTTCAGGTTGGTGAAGAGCTCCTGCCTTAAGTGGAGGAGTTCAAGTATGTATCTTGGGGTCTTGTTCATGAGTGAGGGAAGGAGGGAGCGTGAGATTGACAGACGGATCGGTGCAGCTTCTGCAGCGATGCGGTCGAATTTTGATTGTTTCTTATCAAAACCACCCTTTTACATTTTAATTACTCCTGTAGACCAATAATCTGAGCAAAATGATGCTGGACTAACAGAGGCATCCGAATAATCAAGACCGTTTCATCAATCAAGATGTACCGGTCTGTCGTGGTGAAGAAGGAGCTGAGCTGTAAGGCAAAGCTCTCGATTTACAAGTCAATCTATGTTCCAACTCTCACCTATGGTCATGAGCTTTGGGTCATGACCGAAAGAACAAGATCCCGGATACAAGTGGCCGAAGTGAGCTTTCTCCGCAGAGTGGCGGGGCGCTCCCTTAGAGATAGGGTGAGGAGCTCGGTCACTCGGGTGGAGCTCAAAGTAGCGCCGCTGCTCCTCCACATCGAGAGGAGCCAGCTGAGGTGGCTCGGGCCTTCTGGACGCCTTCCTAGGGAGGTGTTACGGGCATGTCCCACCGGGAGGAGACGTGTGTTTATGACCATAGCCTTGTGTTTTGACCTCGTCTCTTGGATTTCGGACTTTGTACTTCTGCCTGTGTTCAATAAACCATTCTATGAACCATCTGCCTTCGTGGGGTCTGCCTCGAGAGTCCTCCTGCTGTTCCTGAAAAGTTGTGTTCCTGACAAGATCTGAATATGATCGTCGATATAATTTAATATTAAGGCCGTTATAAAATAAGTGGTGGGTTTATATTGTTTTCGTGCATAAAACCAATTGGCATTGGTCTTTGAGGCATCATTTTGGGCATTACAAACAAAAACAACAAAGTATAAGCGTCTCATTAATGACCAGATACTCCTCACAAGCCCCTGTTTTCCGCATGCTGTTAAAAATCATAAAAATTCAAAATTTCTGCTTCCCTTGAGCCATAACACACAGTCTATCAGCCCAAAGCCAGCAGCTGTAGTGGGAGAAGGTGAACTAATTTAGCATTTATCAGTGCCACTGTTAAACAGGTTTCAAGTGTGTTTGCATGTTCAACTGATAAATGGCATTGTTTTTATATAGCACTTTTCCACCTACTAGGCACTCAAAATGCTTTACATCAAGCTTCCATTCACCCACCCAGTCACAAACACTGGAAGCAAGGTGGATTAAGTGTCTTGCACAAGGACATAACAACACTATGAACCAGGGAGCGTGGGAATCAAACTCCAAACCTTCCAATTAGAGGATGACCGCTCCATCACTGCGCCCCAGTATAGTGTAGATCATCAGAGCAGTGAACATACATGATGTGCACTTTTATGGAGTTACTGCTTTTTCTAATAAAGACATTTACAACATGTGTGTTTGTTTTCTGCTGCATTATGTTCTGCCTTTGTTTATATCATGTTTCAGCTGTTCTTCTGATTTTACCACTCTGCGATGTACATATAGACTATGTGTGTGTGTGTGTGTGTGTGTGTGTGTGTGTGTGTGTGTGTGTGTGTGTGTGTGTGTGTGTGTGTGTGTGTGTGTGTGTGTGTGTGTGTGTGTGTGTGTGAATGAGCTGAGGCGTGCAGTATGTAGGCTGTGTTCCGGGTACTATCTGACCCCCTGGCTCTTGCTGAGATCAGTGTCCTTCTGAATTCAGCTGATGGTTCACTCAGTCATACTACTGAATGTGTGCCTACATCCTGTAACACATAAAATCACACAGTCATGAATCGCTTTATCCAATAATAGCATCTGCGTCACTGCAGACGGACAGTGTGGAGACAGATGTCCCAGGACAAGGGGCCTTGAAGTCTGTGGGATCCTTCCTAAAGAGGCCCCATGTTATTCTTATGAAACATAATGACTCACTCCGCTCAGAAATGATCACTTTTATTAGCCTATGTCTTTTATTATCTATCTATATAAAACAGGGCAAATGCCACCAGTGTTCTATTTGATTACGTTTGATTAAGTTGATTACTCTTTTCGGAGTGTGGTTGGATTAAACCATTCACCTGCCTGCACACCTGAGACTCATCAGACTGCCCTTCATCTAAACAGTCCCAGCTCATCTCTGCAAGGTTGTTCTGCTTTCTACAAGTGAACATTTAAGCCACTTCTTTTTCATGGTGTTCCATTAGCAGAATGAGAACTTGTAAGCGACAGGCACCATTCTACTATAGCATGCAAATTTCACATGCTGCTCCTAACTCGTGTATGTGCTTACCTGTGTCCTGTTGTTTTTTGTCATGACCCCTTTGTGGTCAGAATATATTACATTATATTCAAATCGTCTGTCAGACTAAAGCCCTATTAGAAGATGGATTGATTCATTATTCATGGATGGATATGCCAGACTGGTAAAACATATTCAACATGGTGTTCCACACATTAAAGGAAAAAACTGTGTTTGAGTTTTTGTACAGGCAATCAGAGTTCAAACTCTAGTCCAATTTGTAGTCCATGTTCACATCAGGATATTTAATGTGTTCAGTCTCAATGTCCTGCTGAAGACGTTGATGTTCACACAAATAAATCATGTGCAGACTTTTCAGTCAGTAGAGCAGAAATGTCGATGACGCAACGACCCCTGCTGAGTCATGTTCTGATAAAGCCTCGTCAGGGTTTGCTCCGTCCTCATGCCTTTAACCTTGACCCCTGCACACTCGTCTCCAGCTCTTGTTCCCACCTCAGGCTCTTTGTGCTAAACTGGAGCTTTTTGTCTTTTGCCGAACAATGGCTTTCTGTTTATTTGTGTTTGAGCATGTTCCAGACCGACCTGTCTGACTGGACCTGGCCTCGAGCATAAACATTCAGAGACCAAAAAAGCTGCAGACACACAAACATTAGGCGGCCTCTCTCTCACTTATTAAACTATAATGTATATGCTTTAAAAAACAATCAAATCTATTATCTACTCACATGCCAAGGTGATGCCAAGCAGGATGCTTCATGTTGAATTGTAGCCAGACTCGGCCTCTTGAATGGCACAGTGGGATGGACATGCTTCTATAGTTGTATCAAAAGTGAGTTGCTCTGCCCATGTTGCATATCACAGTAGTAGAGTAGTATGTAACTGGTAGTTTTCTGAGTACTACAACTCTTTAAATCAAATCAATATAGTATGGTACCTTCCTGATGGGTGCTGTACTGAACTGAGATGTGAACTTTAGCTCCTGGTATTTGTTTTGACACTCTCAGATCAGGACACTGTTACATTACTGTGTCTTTGTGTGAGGAGTGTGTGTTTGTGCAGATTACAGTGCAGTGTGTGGAATTAAAGGGGCTTACACTGGGACGTGATAGTCTCATGTATTTTCCTGGATGGTTCATAAACCACTCACAAAATATTTAGCATCTGTGCACTAATAATAGTGATATTACATATCAAAATTTACAATGAACATTTTATCACGGCTATAATAAATGATTACTTTGAAGACCTAAACCAGTTTTAGATAGTGAATATTTATATATATATTATTTTATATATATATAATATATATATATATTATTTTATATATATATAATATCTACTGGTGATTACATTTTTTCATTCTTTCACAGGAAACACTGGACCACCATCACAACACTAGGCCTTTTTAAAGCAAACAATATAAACTGTGGCATTTTGGCTGTTTGTTTAAATAACAGCATTCTCACACCACAAAAAAACGCATTGACATGTAAAATTTGAAAACAATAAACAAACACGCTGCTGGCAACATACAGTGAGCAGAACAATGACATCATTAGGCTAAGGCTAGGGTTAGGGTCAGGCTAACCTCAACCCTACCTGAACGTTGCTTTATATTAATTGGACAATGATTATTTTATTTTTTTATTAGAATTTTCCTCAATTGTCTTACATGTTTAATATTCCTTTTATTCACTAACAATTTACAACAAAATCCTGTATGCAGAGGACAAGACTAGCGTAACCAGTTATGGCATTTTTTAACCATTAATCCCAAAATAAAAAACATTCAACATTCTATGTTGACATGTGTTTAGGAGCTTTGTAAGAGAAACTATTCAGAGCCTAGAAAGCAACCATTTAGGCCCGAGCGCAACCTTTCACAGACTGACTTTTTTATCATTTTAAAATGCATCTGGCTAACACACAAAAACATCTGACAGCTATAATTGTAAATAAGAGATAAAACCATGTGTGTGTGATTTGAATTGCTTTTTAAAATAGAATTTTAAAATAAAATTTAAAGTTTGTATTGTTAATTGAATTTAAAAATTTTAATTAAAATCTATTTCTCTTTTTAAAAGAATGTTCAAATTCAGTTTTCAAGGCTTGCAGAATTATTCAATGTATTTTTAATTGCATATAATGCACTATAATAGCACAGTTAAATGAATAAAGCTTTAGGTTTTCTGTTTCAAAGTATAATTTTTAAAACTCTTTTACTGCATGCATTAGATTGCCAAGTGGCATTACTCTGAATGTTACTGGATAAACTTATACTGCATCTGTGAGTCTGTGTATATGCACGTCGTATAATTGTGGTTTATGGTGTTTCATAAACTTAGCAGCTAACTTTTTGTGTTTTGTCTCTAACATAAGATATACTTTATCACAAGATTTATTACAGCAGATTAAAGTTGGTGAGTTTTCAGTCTTCAGACTACAAAGATGGAGACATGTTTGTGTCTGTGGTTGGGGTCTGGAAGTGAGTAGATGTATGAGGAATGACTGGCATCTAGTGGACGATTAAAGTCTAAGAAAATGATTTTACAATAAAAAGAGATCTGACTCAATCAATAATGTACACTTTAATGATTTATCTTAAAGGTGATTATTTCCTCAGTTCTACTAGTTGAATGTGATGTAGATCAAATTATGTTGCATTGCAAGTGTTACAGTCATCCTTTTGTGAACACATATCTGTCACTCTTTTTAACAAAAGAACAATGTCTTATATTACATAAAAGTACAGAATCTCAACACATTTTAAAGACTATTCTAGAAACTAATGTTGCTATTCTCCTTTAAAACTGTAGAGGGGGTGTGTCTTTCTGCTGCATGGGGCTGAGGCTGCAGACAGTGGGAGCCCAAGCACCATTCACTCCTTCTTCCTCCTCCTCCTCCTCTTCCTCAGTGAAGACCAGGCTGTGAGCTCTGTCAGGATGTCAGGACTGGTGTCTGTGGACTTTGAGATCTTTGGTTACGTTCAGGGTGCGTACAGTTAACTCTCCTGTCTGTTCTGTCTGTGCTGAGCTGTGTGAGTAAACTGATCCACTGGAGCTTAAAATAGAAACCAGAGGAGATCTGCACTAACACTGCACTTTCACTTTGTTTAGCCTCATTAGCACATGTCCACAATATACAACACACTGCTAGCATTAGCTTGTCCTGTGTATCTCATGTGAACATTAGCATTAGTATTCAGTTTATTCATTAGATCAATAAATATAATTTTGGTAAATTACTGTAGTGGTGACCTTTTTAGAAAGAAATGAGATAGGCACAATCTAACATTACAAATTTTAATGATTCAAAGTGAAAGATAAATCTGAAAAACTTTTGATCGTATGTATGTATTTTATATATATAGTATGTATGGTAGTTTATGTACTATACAGTGGCTAGAAAAAACTATGTGAACCTTTTGGAATCCCATGGTTTTCTGAATAAATTAGTCTAAAAATTAGTTGATCTTCATCTAAGTCAAGGGTATTGACAAACATGTGTCAAAAAATAATTACACAAAGAAATTCTGATCTTTTATTTTATTCAACTTTATTGAACACACTCATTCAAAATGGCAGTGGAAAAAGTGAACCCTTAGAATGAATAACTGGTTGACCCTTGGCAGCAATAATGTCGTCCAGGTGCTTACTGAAGCTGTGAATCAGACTAAGACGCTGTTGAGGAGAAACTTTAGCCCATTCTTCCTGCAGAATGGTCTGAAGTCTGATATATTTGGGATCTTCCCCTCAATGATTGAAGCTGGTCAGACCCTGATGCAGCAAAGCAGGTCCAAATCAGGATGTTTCCTCCACCAGACTTTACAGTTGGGATGATGTTTCATGATGAATGCACTTTTTTACACCAGATGTATTGCTGTGTGTTTTTACAAATAGTTCAATCTTAGTGTCATCAGTCCACAAAACATTTTTCCAATACCACTGTGAAGTGGCAATGTGCTCTTTTGCAAACTTCAGACGTGCAGCAATTTTCTCTTTAGTAAGCAGTGGCTTCCTTTGTGGTGTCCTGCTGTGGATACCCTGCTTGTTCAGTGTTGTACGTATTGTAGACTCATGAACAGAGATGTTGGCAAGTTCCAATGATGCCTTCAAATCTTTGGCTCTCATTTAGGGATGTTTCTTTACCTCACTGATGAGTCTTCATTGTGCTCTTGGTGTCATTTTGACTGGGCACACACTTCCTGGTAGAGTAGCAACAGTCCCAAAGCATCTCATTAACTCAAGGGTTCACTTTTTCCACTGCCATTTTGAATGTTGAATGAGTTCAATAAAGATTTTTTAGTGTAATTATTTTTAGACACATTGTGTTTGTCAATACCCTTGCTTTAGATGAAGATCAGATCACATTTTAAGACAAATCTATTCAGAAAATTATTAAATTCCAAAAGGTTTGCATACTTTTTCTTGCCACTGTACCTTAACATAACAGTCTCAAAAAAGTATTTCTGCATACTGCTCTTTTTAAAATACAAGAAATAACATCCACAATGTTCTGCAAACCATGTGCATGTGTGTATTATTTACTTCAAAATCAAGATATTTGCATAGCTCTGTAGCACTGTTTCTTGACCTTTTTAAATCATGGTTATTTTATTATCCAAAAAACAATGGTGACAATTGTGTTTATGAGCAACAGCTCACTAACACATCCAAGTCATATTATCCAAATTGTCCAAAATATTAAAATGGGTCCAAATGCATAAATCAAAAAATAAACCAAAATTCTGTTTCTTAATAATGCAAAATATCTTTCTTGCCTCAGGTACATAATTATAACCATAGATATAACATTGAAATAATTGTATGTGTTCATGTTGAATATAATCCATGTTCTTTGTGTTTTTGACAGGAGTCTGTTTCAGAATGGTGAGTTTTCCTTCTTAAAGCACTTAAACATTCATCAGTGGGTTTTGATAAATGGTCAAAGTTGTTTGTAATATTATTGGTTTGGTATGTTATTTTATTAATTGACAATGTTTATTTGGTTGTTTGAAATAAAAAAAAATTATAAAGAGAATACAACACCCTAATTAACTATAAACCATAGACCAAAAGGATTTAGGCTGAAGTCAAGACTTATTATGCCTAACCCTTTTAACATTTAAATAAAGGTGCTATACATTGCAACAAAACAACAAAACAATTACAATAAATTCCATTCACCAAACAGAAGGAAACAAATTTAATAAAAAATACTATACTATTTTCTCCATTATTAACATTCTTTACTAAATCCCAATTTACAACCCAGTATAACGATCAAAAATCTTTTTATGTATATTTTTTTAAATTGATGCAAAGTTACCACACTTTTCATATTACTGTCCTAAACACGTTTCTTTGGTTTAGTACGAACACACTGTACCTTTTTAAACTTAGTTCTCACCTTACATTGTACCTTCCCTTCGCTATTTGTAAACATTTGTGGGATGTTGCAAGGGAGTTGGTTGTTTTTAACTTTATAAATAATTTGGATAATACTGAGATCAACTAAATTGTGAAATTTTAGGACCTTACATTTTACAAACAAAGTGTTTGATAGATTTCTATAGCGATAATTACTAAAAACTTTTAGAGCTCTTTTTTGTAAAATAAATATAGGCTTTAAATAAGTTTTTTGTATGTCGACAAATCTCTACACAGTTTATTAAATATGGCGCAATCATGGAATTGAAGAAAGTAAGTAGTGCAAAATTTAAAGTTTCACTTTATGTCAAATGGAAATGGCTTTGGCAATTTTTCCTTTTTTGTAATTTATATGAGATTTCTATCTCAAGACTTCATCAAGTTTAACTCCTAAAATGTGTAAATATCAGCCTATTTTTATTGATGTATTAAGAATTTTCCTTTTGTCTTTGAATAATATAAAGATTGTTTTTTTTCATGTTAAGAGTTCATTTATTTATATCAAGGCATTGTTTCACTTTTTTTCACCAACTTCGTTTCTTCTTGTATAGTCCCTCCAGAATAAAATAAAGCTGTATCATCGGCAAAAAAAAAATGCACCCTAATGTTTTAGATGCATTTATAAAATCATTCATGTACAAAAAAATAATTAGATCAACGTATTGAGCCTTGGGGTACATTGGGGTATATTGTTTATCTGTACATTTTGATCAGTTGATCCACTGATGGGAGATCCCTCTGATTCTATTGAGTTTCTGAAGTACTCTTTCATGATTTATTGCATAGAATGCCTTTTTTAAGTCTATAAAATACTTACTACTAAACTATAGCCTACTACTAATACTAAAATATAGTTATTATCCATTTCATTGGATATTTTTTCAGTTAATTCCATGATTGCATTGCTGTGGTGTGCTTTGTCCTAAACCCATATTGACTATGGTTTAAAATTTTTAATTTTTCAATAAATTTATAAATAAATGTGTGTCCAGTACACAGAGAAAGAAGGTCTGCGCCTGGGGCTCGTGGGATGGGTCAAGAACACCAACAAGGGGACAGTGGTGGGACAAGTGCAGGGCCCGGCGCACCTTGTGGAAGAGATGTAAGTACTGCACCAGTCTGAACGAAAGAGCTGCTTAGATACTGCAGTTAAACAGTGAGGAGGAAGGACCGCCACAAGAGGGCACTAGCTACATTCTGATCAGCCACTGGTATGTTTTTATTTATACTAAGTGCAGACAATTTAAAAAACAATTAATATGCTATTTTTAAAGTTTGTGTCTATTCCAACGTACTTTTATAATGCATTTTCTTTTTTTTTAAGTGTCCTATAGTAATCTGAATTTGCCATCATGAAATAATCCCATGCAATGTCCAAAACAACACAAAACCTTCTGAAATTTCACAATTTTTCAGGACATTAAAGTTTATAACAATGCTAATGTTAATAATACTAATAATAAAATACTTCAAGACAAATACAGGACCACACTGGAACAAAGACCAGGACCAAATGTAAGAATAGTCAAAGCACTAAAATTTTATATGTGCACAATTTGGAAAACAAAATAAGAAATCATGAAAAATCATTGCTAGAACTTAGCAGCTCAAAATAACACAAAAACGGATCCGTCACCCATAGCGACAGCCTCAGCCCACTTTCTTCCCCCTAAAGCTGAATTTCAGTATTGATTTTACCGATCACATTTAAAGTACTTTAAGGCACAGACTTATACCCCCAGAGTCAAAGCTAAAGTCTCCAGGGGTTTATCCATCAGAGCACCATGACTTTGGAAAAACCTGCCCGAAGAGATAGGGCTGGTCAGTACCAACTTTTTACTCACTTTAGCAGCCCTCTTGTCTCTTCCGTCGATGTACCATTGTCTAAATTGTGTTACATTTATAATGCCCAATTTGTAATTTAACATGTCTTGCTTATGGTGTCCATATTTCTAACAATTCAAATATCATTTTTATAAGCTTTATACAGGTGACTTATTGTTTTGACTTTCAAACATTAACTCCAGACTTCACCAGAAGGGCAACAAAATGTAAAGATTTCCTGTTGGTCTAAAGAGTTCCTTGTCAGTCTGTAATCCTTTCATTGTGTAATATGATACAAACCAGGGCGGTGGTCTGTATGATGATCCACACACACCCCTCCCCCTCGTCCCGTTCGGGATCTGACTCCTGTCTGCAAAATAATGCTAATAACATCATCAATCATGAACCTGAGAGCACGCTGCAGTTTGTTTAGACAAGCCGCTCGTCCACAGGGATGATGTCATCAGGGTGTGGATGTCTCCTTCAGATGACATCATCACCTCCAGGGACCTGCTGCCCGCTCACACACATACTCAGATTTATATGTTTTTTCTGGACATTTTTGATTTGCAATGCATTCCTGAAATATTTCCATAAACAACATACGTAAGCCCAAACCAACTCTGAACAAGGCTGCAGATTAACATGCTATATCTATTATTCCTGAATGTTGCAATGAGAATATGCAATATTTAGTTTCCCAGTTATGGTCATATCTGTAGTGATCCTCAGCTTTCATTCTAGGCCCTAGGTCATTTTATAATATTGAAAAACCCCAAAGCACTTATTCCTGTTAGGGGTCTAGGGGTCGTGGGTGACTGGGAACCTATCCCAGCGGATTTTTTTTTTTGTCTGTCCTGGTCTCACACTTACACCAACAACAGTTTCAGCTACATTGCTGGCTTTTCTTTTTCTTTTTAAATAATAAAAATTAAACCAATTTGCCCATGCAAAATATGAATGCATTACTTCAAACTGAGCTGACTTCAAACTTTTAGCTCTAAGTTTGGTGTCAGACCGTTGTGATTCCATAATTATGTGTGCCTGTGAATGTGGAAATGTATCCTTTTTTCTCTATTTATGTTTTTCTATTTTTTTTGACTGTTTCTCTTTTTTATGGTTCAGAACCTTTTGTGCAGTTTGAACTTTGGTGATGTGTTATAAAATCTACACATCATTTAAAGTGCATTTTACTTTTATTTATGAAAACTACATACTGTATACCCTATTTAGGGTTTTAACAACCCAGGACCTCACTAAAAATTGATCATCTAAAAGTATGTGCCTTTGATGTTTCTAAGAGTATCTGTGAACACCCAGCTATAGTAGTTACAGTGGGCGGGTCCCATGTTATATACACACACAGACACACGCACGCACGCACACACGCACGCACACACACACACACACACACACACACACAAACACAGACTTTCACACCACCTTCTCACTTCCTGTCGATCCTGGGAAAGAGGAAGCAGCTGTTCCTCTGGTTAAAGAAGAAAAAAGGGAAAGAAAGGGACAAGAAATGGAGTGAGGTTTGAGGGAGAAAAACAGAGGAAGCGGGGAGATGGTTGTAAGAGAGAGTGAGAGCTGGTGGTGGGCGGTGAATGAGTAGGTGGTTTCTACTTTCTGTTCAACTGTAAAAAAAAAAAAAAAGAAAAGAAATGAAAGTGAGAAAAAGAAGCATAGAAAAATGAATTCGGAAACAGCTTGAGAAGAGATATTATCCACTTACCGACATAATGCTGCTGTTTGAAAGAGAATAATTCTAAGGATCAGCGTGATAAAGTTACCCAGTATCATTTTACAATAAGGTCCCATGACAATAGGTTTATAAATGGGTCATAAATAGATATTTAATGTGGTTTTAAACCATTGCCGCATGTTATAGGACATTTGTAAACTCATAAATGTTTTTTTGTCTAATAATAATTAGCCAATACTATTTTTGAATTTGTGTTCAGCACTGGCAGAATTGAGCCTGTTCTAAAAGTGTACAGTTTATTTATTTTTTTTGCTGACATAAAAATACAATGTGCATGAATCTATGAGATCATTTTGAACAATAGGTAGTCATATTCTCATTTCTTACCAGCAGCATCCCAAGTCAACAATTAAAATTGGGTTAAAATGAAAAAAATACCTTAAACAAATTTTCAGAAAGTAGTGCCTAGGCATAAGTGGGGACAAATATATAAAGCCTGTCCCGTCAGTTGAACAGGTACCAGGCTTATTTTACAAATTGATTAAAGACTTTTTAAAGACCACATTAATGCATCCATTTTTTTACATGTTCTTATATTCTAATCTGTTTAAAAATATATTTATAATAATTCCTATACTTAATAATAGTAAAAACATAGTGGAGCATAGCATGGTAAAGTATACGTATGGTAGAGTTGAGTAGAATGTAGAGTAAAGTAAAGAGGGTGGTGTAAAGTACAGTAGAGAAAATGTAGTGTTGAGAGTAGTATAGTCTAGAGTAGAGTTGAGAGAGTGTAGAGTAGTGTAGAGTAGAATAGAGTAGATAGAGGAACAGAGTGTAGAGAAGAGAATGGTCTGTAGTATAATAAAGTAGAGAGTATTGTAGAGAAACAGATGGTGTAGTGTAGAGTAGAGTGTACTGTGGAGTAGAGTAGAGTTGAGTGTAGTGTTTCGATTGGAGTAGAGTGTACCATGTAGTAGAGTAAAGTAGAGTTGTGTAGTGTAGTGTATCGTAGTAGTATATAGGATGTATAATACTAACTGCACAGAAGCAAAAATGACAAAACAACTACACCAGCTGTTATTTAAAGTAGGATTATGAAAAAAAAGGATTGTGACCTCACAAGCATTGATACATCTGTGAGTTGTAGGAAATGGCAGCAGATTACAAACACACAAACATCACACAGTTTGAGTGCATGTGTGTACAGTACCCTAATATAGAGTTATAAAGTCGACTGTAGAAGGAGATATTTCCTGCCAAAAACAAAGTAGGCCAGTTCATGTGGGATGCTGTTACTTGCCGTTTTTGGCTCTAGTCTCATGGACGTGACCTTGATCCTTTACAATCTACTTTAATCTACGCACACACACATGCCCACGCTGCAGTCAAACCATCAGATAGTCAGAAAACATGCGGTCAGCCAGTGGGCGAAACAGCCACATTCTCTGGGGTTAAATTTAGACCCAAAGGAATGCTTCCATTTTCCCATCATACCCTGCTCCCAAGGCTGCTGTGACCCTGGTTGGCAGCAAGGACTTCTAGGCCAACATTTCTATCCTTCAATAGCAGTCTGTTTTTGGTCAACTTCTAAATATCTCTAAAACAAACAGTTCAAGAGATTGACTGCATTCTATCCAGTGGTACACAAAAGGAAGGAAAAGTAAAACTGGAGTCAAAACTGGAGTCAAAACTTTAACCCCACAGTTATCAAGCTATATAACATGAAACTTAATTGAATCAATAATCAGCCATCACACACAGTAAACCTACAGTACATAAGCCTAATCATCTGTTAGCTATGTCAAGTGCTGAAGCTACTACATTATAAATATCACCATAAGCAGAGTGAAGTAAGTAGAATTGTTCCTTCTGGGTTTTATAAAGGGATGTTTTATATCAAGTCAATGTAGGACTGACCCCTCTTGTCTGTCAACAATTCAACTATTGTTGGCTCAGTTTATTGAAAGTGTATAAAAAAAGAAAGATTGCAATGTAACACCTGAAAGTAAATGTACAACTCCAGAATGGCCAAAAAGGTATTGTACTGATCATTGTTCTACTTGTCCACTATGTTCTGTACCCTATCTCTTAGACTGGTTAATGACTAACTAATCTTCTAAATGACTTTAAGATTGAGAACAGAACTGATCCAGTAGAACAGGTAAAACACAATACCACATATGCTAAAGGCAAAATCTTTTTGGGGTGTATGGGCCATTTTGCTAACCCCTGCTGCTGGATTCTCATGAGATTTGAGTTTTCACAAACTCGTGAAAATCCATCTTGAACTGCTCCAAGCTACAAAGTTGCAGCTTAATGCACTTTTGATCTACTTTTTTTTTTTGTAATTTTGATGCTAAAGTTTTAGCTGGAGTTTAGCAAGTACGTTTCTGCCATGGGACTAGACAATGAGATATTTGCATCTCTCCCATAAGGCCAGTTTATACCGAACATTAGTCTAGACTCTGTCAGACAGAGTTTGTAGTCATAGAAACCAAAACTTGAATCCAGTCTTTTCAAACAGGCTTTTGTACAAGGCCACAAACATGTTTATTTCACTTGTAACATGGCTTATAGACTTTCTACATGGATTTACGTACGTTAAGTAAAATTTCAGCAGTTACAATACTAAACACCTTAAAGTCTAAAAAGTTACAGTTGTATTCACCATTTCAAATAGCACAGTCTTCTCTCCCTTTATAAATCATGTCTGGAGTCATATGAACAGACTCTGAGCCCAGCCCAGCCCAACATGAGACACAGGTGTTACAGGAATACAACAGCTGCAAGTGCATGTGCAGCAGCTGCAGGGGTTCACACAAGCGACACACTGTTCACACTTATCTGCTGTGATAATCAATTAGCACAAATACATTATACTATATTATTATGTGGTGATGAATGCAGTGCGAGGTGACCACTTAAAAGATTAGAATAAACAAAATCCTTAATCATTCATGGCTTCATTTATTGTCCAGGGCACCTGTTACACTTCAGGGCCATGCTTCTGGGGAATTTCCTGCTGTCTGATTTGTGATATAATCCTCCGGGTGAGTACTGGGTAGGCCTCAGAGCCTCTGTCCAACCGGATGAACTGTGAAAGGGGGCCTCTGCTTTAGATCTGAGAGCCATTTCAACTGGTTTTCTAAAGGAATCCACGCTTAAGCTAGGTCCACTTTAAGAGGCATATCTGCAGCTGCATTTTTTGCATAGCATTCACAGTATTTCTGCACTTTAGGAACACTAAAATAGATGTCTGAAGATATTTCTTAACCGTATCTGCTCTTTGTCTTGTGTCCATTGCAGGAAAGTGTGGCTGAGTAAAGAGGGAAGTCCTAGCAGTCGCATTACCAAAGCCAACTTCAGCAACCAGAGATCCATCAACAAACTGGAGCTGTCTGGATTTTCCACTCGCTTCTGACAAATTAATGTACAAAAATCTAGAAAAATGTGCCTGATTTTCAATTGTCAAACTGTAGTGCCAGTGGGGTAGAGTGAATTGGATTTGTTACGTAGCAGAAAGGTGTGTCGTTTTTTTTTGTTTTTTTTTCTCAAATAAAGTTATTATTAGGGCAGTCTCTTCGTCTTTTGTATCACTGGGGTATTGATAACCAACAGATTACTTGGAGTGCGTTCAAAACCTCATATGTCAAAATAGGTCTTCATCCACCTGGCAAACCAAAAGGCAAACCACCTGGGTTTCTCTGCATTCATGTTCCAATCATCTTCAGCGCTCGTGCAGACTCTTTTCTCTTTTTTTTTTTTTACTATTTGTACAGCATTTTTCCTTTCTTCCCTGACACTTGTTTATTATCTCTGATCTTTTTATTCATTCTTTTTCTGGATCTTAACCTGCTCCAGAGCATGTTAGCTGTTCAGTTTCTTTCCACTTGATTGAAAAAAGTTTACTTGCTAACCACCTGCTGACTCCCTGAGCTGTGTGTGCAGGATGTGTCATTGTGTGATGTAACTGCATGCCATGCATCACAGCCGATTACTAAACAGCAGCATCATGTGACCTGCTTACCTGCCCTCTGATCCAATTAAATCACCGCCACACAATCCCTGATCAACAAAAGAAGCCCAGACGCAGCAGGAACCGAGCGAGCTTCAGTCTTGTGTCTGTGTCAGCGGCTGTACAACTCAAATGTCAGCCTTCAGACTTGATGAATCCTCCAATGGTACTTCTTGGCTGTCTTGAAGGTCAGACAGAAAGAATGTAAGAGAACCATTTGGAAAACTGTGGTTAATGTGAACTGAACAGGCTGACATGTCGCAGTCTTGGTGTTTTTGTGGGCCTCAGAGACCTGCTCTCCCTGGAAACACTCCCGGACCAAGTGGAACTCTGTCGCCATGCCAACCTGCACACTTTGACAGAGAAGAAAGGCAGAGAACGTCAAATACTGGCTTGTGCATATTAATATAAGTCATATCTCAGTATAGGGTTCACTCACACTGACCGTCCGTACTTTGCCCAAGCACATTGCACACTTTAAAGCAGCCATATGTATCTTTTTACTTTAAAATGTATAACTTCAGTAGTGTGAATGGTTCCTTGACATGAAAGAGGACCAAAATTTGAGATGAACAACCCTTCACTTCAACATGTTTGATTATAGTCCTGCAAACTCTAGTAGCTTTAAGCATGGAACCACCAACCTCAGTGGCTCAGTGAAGTGGTGCGTACCCCCACCCTTAATGCGGGAGAGCAGGGGTTTGATTCCCTAAAGGGAGCCACAACAATAGCCACAAAGTGTCACCTTTGTGCCGGTCCCAAGCCCAGATAAACAGAGAGGGTTGTGTAAGGAAGGACATCCAGTGTAAAAACCTGTGCCAGACTAAACATTTGAACCACTAGATAATTTCCTGTGGCGACTCCTATAAGGAATAGCCAAAACAAATCATTGCAATATAAATTCAACTACAGTTTTTTGGTGACATTATTTTCTTGTTAGGAACCTTTAGCACATACTACATCTTAAAAGATTTCAAACAGGAACTATAAGGCTGATCAAAAACAGAGCTGCATCAAAAAGTCTTTGTCGAGGGTGTGAACAAAGCAATCTCATTTTGGACAGTGCACAATGCCACTGATGAAAGCTACTTTTCATAGTCTCTGGGCTGTTAAAAGGGCACATGCCATTAATTAGTTTAAAAATAAGTTGTTCTGTGTGTTGTATCATTTGGCTCATTGGGCTCTTAGTTTTAAAGATTAAAGAATAATAACCAAAAAAGAGATTTACAATGATATAAAGCCATGTTGGTTACAAGAAGTAACTGCTCAGACCCCGGTTAGTGGTGAGTGCTATCATGATACACTGTCATTTGGGTCACTGTAAAAAACCAACAAACTGTTCTGGTGACTTAGACTTAATGTAAAAATGAAACCCATGTTGATTTGGAGTCAGAAGTGACAATACTGGAACCAGAATATCACACAGGCCTGCTACTACAGTTTCCTGCTCACATAACACATGTGAGCTGTGATGGCTCAGCTGACCTATGACATAACTTTATTGCGCCAGTGAGGCTGTTTTGGAATATTTCTCTTGACAGCAGCAGAAAGCTTCACTGTATCAGCTTAGAACACTTCTGTATTGTAATGCCCTAACAATTTTCCATTTTCCAAATCAAATCCCTGGGAGTACTTTTCACACACTCTTGTGATCAGTGCAAACCTGCTGCACATAATACATCCCATAATAATGCACCGCCTCCACACTGGTCCTGGTGCTATGAAAGCGTCCCGGCCCACCCACACACTCCAATCAGTGCAGAAATGTGGAAAGACTTCACTGGCCTCGACCTCTGTTTCCTCCTCCTCCTCTTCCTCTCCCAGCAACACATTTGGCATCCCAGAGTGGTCGGCATGGAAACGGCAATCTGTCTACATGTGTTTGTGAGAAAGACACAGAAAAGTTGATGTCTTCCGCCACTCGTCCCTGTGTAAACTCTATCCATCCTTCCTCCTCCATCGCTCTGTTTTCTGTCTGAATATCCCCTGCACTCAGCTGCCCACACAAGAGTCTTATTCATAATGTTGCAAACACCTGAGTGGGTGATGACAGCCATCTGTTGCCAGGCAACGTTCTCAAGTAGAGTCCAACTTTATTGTGAAAGAAACAGTGGCATTTAACAGTAGCAGCATATTTTGTGGGATTTTAGAGTTTATTGGAAATAAACAAGAAATTTAAAGAGGCCAATTCCAAAGTATGAATCATTAACATTGTGGAGGCCCCTTGGTGTCTGGATGAGACATAGTGCAATGCATCACTGACTTAAGGCCAAGTCCCCATTTGGTATTTTAGTGTCTTAAAAATGTAGAAAACCAACAATGCAAAGAATCAAAATTGTTATGCTTATCTAAGTTATAAAACCTAGTCAAAAGAGAAGGAAAAGATGCAAGCACTACAAAAAAACTATAGGATCTGAGTCTCTGTGTAGTAATGGGCAATCCGGCTCATTTGACTCAGCTCACTTTCGACTCACAAACGGCTCTTTAAATAATAAATGTTTAAACTATGACTTTGACTGATGTGTGAAAACAGTTCTAATTAAATTATTAAATAGAATCATACTTACAATGTCTCACAATTTCTTTAAAAATGCATTGATTTGTTATAAAAAAAAGAAAAAGAAGGCTAGTAAACATTTGCATTTAAACATTTTTGCCAATTGAATATCAATTTGACCTTTTTTGCAACAGACATTAACTTTTGCATAAACTGGTCCATTAGAGAAGACTGCGTTGCTGTGGGTTGTGGAGTAGGCCTACTTGACTGAGTGAATACATGTCCAACTGTGGAGGTGCTGCTCTAGGTGCTCCACCACCTTCACTAGTTTATTGAAGCTCTGAGATTTTGTTTTGGTAAACAAGTGTGTGCGTGTGCACCATTGACGGTATAAGGGCCCTTCTACAGTCATTGGTGCGCACTCACAAATGAGTGACAAGAACAGACAGTTTAAAGGAATGAGGCTTGAATAATATTTTTTTTGTGTTGTTTTTTGAATTATTAGTCTATTTTTTATTAAATTAAAATAATTCATTATCTTATTATTACATAATGATTTAATTACTATAGGCTATATTTTAAAAAATAGAGTTGGTTCTTCTGATATGTTCACTTAAAAGAGCGACCCATCACTATCTCTGTGTCTTTTTGAGCTGAGGATAGACTAGCATAACCCACTGTTAGCATTAGCACATGCTATCATCCAGAAGCGTTTTCTTTCTTTTTATTTGGGTTTTAGTTGCTGTGCGTGGGCAAAAATTTGGTAAATTTTTTTTGCCTTGTTTGCGGGTCACCACACCAAGCGCAAGATTTTAGGTGTAGAAAAAGAATGCACAGAAAACTGTGCATCATTTCCCGCTCACGTGGGAGCAGTGACTTTCTTGAACTAGAGTGGACAATGGTCTTAATGCACACTCTTTGAAAAGAAAATTAATAATTTCTCACAAAATACTTTTTTTCCAGCAAAATGTAAACTTTGGTTGTAGCATAATAAAGAACAATTATTACAACATTGAAATACATCACAAAGCCAGTGGTTGGGACATTGTTTGAATTGTTAAAAGCAGTATGCCAACTTGCCAAACCATATCGCCATAGTGGGTAAGAGAGCTCACATCCTTGTGATTTACATTTACAATTATTCATTTAGCTGATGCTTTCATCCAATGCAACTTACATTAAGGTTCCATTCACCAGTGTTACAGCTGGAACACCACAAGAGGCAAGGTGGGTTAAGTGTCTTGCCCAAGGACACAACGACAGTATGAACAATGGGAATCGAACAGCCATCCTTCCGGTTGAAGTACGACCAGTCTACCACTGAGCCACTGCGACACTGTGATGACACACAGCAGAACAGGACCAGCTCTGCTGTGTTAAGAGATTGGCATCAGGGATTAACTGTTATAGTTTTGTTTGTAATGTCTTAATGCAGGTCAGCCGTTTAAAAAAAAATCATCTTAATCAATGCATTTCTGTTCCATCATGCCCCATAGTTCTTTAAAAAGAACAAGGTGCAATATTTAATGCTTCCAGCTAATATCCGCTGTCCACAGTAAACCATGATCCAGACCAGTGGGCTTTTATTTTTTAATGTGGTGCTTCAGTTTATCAGAAAATAATAAAACATTCCAGATAGGGCGCCTCGGTGGCTCACCTGGTAGACTGCATACCAGAATCTCGAGCAACCCAGGCTCAATTCTGGCTCAGGGTCATATGCTCAATGTCACATCCATCTCAAATAAAGGTACATTTTTGTTGCTTTCTTTGTAGTGTAAAGGTCTATATTATAGACACTTAAGACAAAGCAGTACACTTTGGTGCAGAGACAAATACAGCTCGGGGGGATTTATCTCCTTGATCTTTGACCTTTTTGCCGCCATCCTGGGCTTCAAAACAAATATGGCTGCAGCCGGCTGAACATTTCATCGTCAGTGTCTGGTATCTGAGTGCTAATCCCCTGGACACACACACACAGCTTGTACAGCTGTGTGTGTGTGTCAGCACAGTTGGACGTCCGTCAGGGCCTTAATGCACCGCTTTGGGAGAGTGCGTGTTTAGGGGACAGTTGTTATTATTATTATTGTGACATGACAAGAGGATTACACTGAAACTGACAGAAAACATATACCGCATTTATATTAATGTTGATGATAGCAGATAAAACCTTCTAAAAAGCATTTTTTATACCAGGGTAATGTTTCTTGGCTTTTACTTTTCACTGTTGTAAATTGTAACAATGTATAAAGCCCCTGCCACACATAGCAGTTAGCTACTGTATATGTGTAAAAGAGAACATGCTAACGACTTACCACACCTTCCATTACAACACAAACTTGACCAGACTCAATTCTTATTTTTTTGTCTTTTTTCCCATGCGCATGAACACCTTTTTAGGTGAAGCTGCCTGTTGTTGGCTATAGTTGAACTGTACCTTAAGATGCACTCAGCTTTTCGACCACACTGGTGTTAGCAGCCAATTTAACTTAACCTACTTGTCTTATGTCTAAACACAGTGGTAGCTGCTGGAGAAGTTGAGTGTTCTCTGTTGGCAATGGTAAAAAAAACTCTTCCTGCAGAGTCTCTTCAGTTCATCTTTGCTTCAATTCCTATCAGCTCTTGGGCGGTCAGAAAATTCCCTATCAGTAGCCCTGGTGTGCAATTTAAAAAGAACTACAGCGTAAAAATAGAGATGGACAGCTCTACTTAAGTATGTTGGCTGCATTATTGTTTTTCATTGGCAGATGGAGCAAGAATGCAAGGGAACTATAACCTTCACATTATTTGCATCAGTATAGCTTTTAACCGTACATAAGTTTGTATAATGTTGATGTCTATAATGGCAACATCCTTATTAGCTAATGTAGCTTTTGCTGCTTTTGTAATTCAGATCTGGGAAGGAATCCTAAAAGTAGACTGAGTCCTCAAGGTGTTATTTGTCGTCCTAAACCTCCAATAGTGACTTGTAGCTTGTAGCCTTTAGCTAGCGTAGCCTAAATGCTTGCATGAAAACAGCAGTTGAATATCAACCCACCCACTAATGTTCTCTACCTACTCACTCACAGCACACACAAAGTAATTTGGTCACCCTTTACTAAAACAATTATGCTTATGCAGTTGCATTTATTGGCAGCTAATGTCCTTTTGTAATCTGTTGCATGCACAACTTTGACACTAAAAGGGTCTATTGCATATTTAAAATCATTTGAGCTAAAAAAAAAAAAAAAAATTAAGCATCTTCTATACATATTCTATAAATATGGACATTTTTCTTAGAGATTCTGTTAGAAGTGAGTTGGACATAACTTCTCAGCCTGTTGGCATCATTCTGTCTCTGTGGAGCCTCTTTTCTCTGGAGGGGCTGAGTCTCCTCCTCCCACTCAGACTCCTCTGACCATGGGAGCGCTTGATGTGTATCCCACTGCAGCAAAGGTGGGTGGGGTTATGCATGTTGAATCTAAAATTGCCATGTCATAGTACTTTCTCTTATTGATATGCAGTCATTTTTGAAAGAATGTTTCTATATTACAGTTACATCCTCATTTAGTTTAAGTAGCAATCATTAAAAAGCAAGTTTATTTTTATGTATTAATGTTGATGTTTTTGCAAAATGTTCAGGGATTTCTAAATAAACACAGTGTCAGCACCTAAAGTGAATTTCAGATTTCCACTTTGAACAGCAGTGGGCGGAGCTGGGTATGCTAAGTGACTGACAATACAACTAACAATGACTGCAGTACTTAGAAATGCAGACATGTAGCCTCATCCACTGGTTACATAATAACACATACTGTTGCTTTTCATTAAATCTACAAGCGTCTCTGATACTGTCGTTACAAAATTGAGATTAGTATTATATTTTGTAACACAGCTCAGATTAACCTTAAATTGAATGAATTCAATCATTTACATAAGCTTTTATGAAAGTCAAAATAAAACAAAGAGCTGCTGCAATTGTTTATTTTTAGAAAATCTATCAATCTGTAGCCTATAATCATGCAGCTCAAAATGTTTGCTTTTTAAACAATTGCTTGCTGTTGAAAATAAAATAAAGATTTGTTGATAGAATTGTCATTTGATTAATAAAGGGTATGTACACAATCTTGGGCTTTTGTTAGATATATGATCTTAAGTGACCTTAAAGGACCATCTGATTCAAATTGTATGCTAAATTCTGATTGTCTAACCAAACGTTTCATTTTCAACAATGACTGATAATGAGGAAACAAAAGTGGCAGTTTATTTGACTTTGGTTTGTGTCCAAGAGTCCCTTTAACACATACTTTATACAAATCTTTACAAAGCAAATATACTGGACCTCACTAATTTCTTAAACCGCTGACATGGAACCCTCTCAAACCTAAACTATCTCCGCCCATCCTGGCTGCCTCCCCCGGTGCATAAACCCAGCGCCACTCACTCTGCAGTCCGGGCAGTGCTGAAGCGGAGCTGGCCGAGGGCGGGGGGAGGAAGACGACAAGGAGGATTGGTGGATTTGAAGCCTCTCTTGCTGCTACCTTGTTTTCGCTTGCAGCTCTCAGCAGTCCGTCCGTCCGTGCTTTCCTCCGAGCGGGACTCCAGTGCGCTTGTGTCGGCCTCCAGGTAAGTTCAACCCCCCTTTGAAGACCACCTTGCGTTGTTTTACCCCGCTGCTGCGTGTGTTTCCCCTCCAACCTCTGCACTGATTTGTCTCATTGTGTCCGCATCACATCCACGACGGCGGCGGCTGTGGCTTTGACGGGGGATGTAGACCCTATACTTTCGTATGCACTGCTAAACGTAAGGCGTGGTGTCTCAAAACAACCCATGTAACCAACCGAACCGCTATTTGTCGCATCTTTAGCTGCACTTGGAGAGAAATCTCCTTCTCTAGCTTCGTCCTTTCGTCCCCCCACCCCCCCCATTCTCTGTGGTTTTGTTGAACTTGTGTGGCTGTGTGGGGTTTGAGACTTTAATGCGTCATAGCTTGTTTGGGTTTTCTTGGCGCAAAAACCCCAGCTCTTTTTTATTATTATTTTTGCATCTTTTCAATTGACTTCCATGATATTTTCTGTTGATCGTTGTGTTAGACGGGATGGGGATGAAGATGATCATGGTGGATGCTTGTGCAGGCGTGGTCGTGTGTGCTGACCTCACCCTCCCATCAAAAACATGGGAATATTCCTTTAAAAAAGCCACCCCTAGCTTCTCTGCAGTGCCCTATCTGTACTTCATGCTGCATTCGACTGCCTTTTCCCTCAAGTTTTTTCTGCTTTATGACTCCAAAACAACCATTCTGCTAAATGTTTAATGCATTTCTATCTCCTTTAGCTGTGTTCACTCTGCGGATGTAAATAACACAAATACAAAGCTTTGAATTGCAGTTTTTTTCCCTCCTGGATGACTCAGCCCAAGTGCCCGTATAGGTCCTGTGAATGCCTGGTTTAGTCCAGGTTTTGCCTAGACGCTGCTGCTTTCAGGTAATTTTCTTTTGCGCAGACCTTGTTTCAAATCCTGTAGTGCAATTATGTAATCAGAGCCAGGTTGGGCCGGGGCTGTGTCCTCCTCCCATCGCCTTCTCCAGTTCTTCTCGCTCACACTTATCCCCTTCTCGTTTCACTCCAAACCCCCTTTTTCCACACATTTTTCCCCTCTCCTGTTGAATTTTTCTTATCTAATCATGAGCTCACCCTTTCCTGTTATCATTGCTGCCCTCCGGCGTACCCCCACTTCTCCTCATCGCCCTCTCCCCCGCCCTGGTTTATGGCTTTGGTGCAGCAACTGGGATTTGGCAACTTGTTGATGGGAGCCTTGCAAATGTCACAGTTAGGTGTCAACTTGTTGCTCTGTTCTAGTCACGCTGTTAAAAGAAGAAAATACCAGTGAGAGGAGGAGTTCCTTTGAGTCAAATACGTAAAATGAAGGACTTTAGTGAACAGAGAGGTTGCTGGGTTACAGTTACTGTTGGGATAATGCAGTGAAGGACGTTCAAAATTACTATATAAATTAAATATAAGGATTGAGTTGTTTTCTCCACATCCACATTTTTGGCACCGTTAAAAGTGAGTGTGGCCCATTGCATGCACATTGGCACATACACAACATTCATATACCGTATAACTGATCCAACTTCTTGATCAATAACTCTAACAATTGTTTATTCAACCTGGAAGGTCCGTAGTTTGCTAGGGAGCTTTAACCTAGAAAATCTGGCAAAGCAAAAAACATTTAGAGTTGAAAAGCTCTTTGCTCTGACTAGGGATGTAACAATTCACTCAAGTCATGATTCGATTCAATTGACAATTCCGATCTCATGATTTGATTTTTTTATTTATTTATTTTTCAGGATTTTCTTTTGTTGAAATGAGTTGAGGCATATTACATTTACATTTACATTTATTCATTTAGCAGACGCTTTTATCCAAAGCGACTTACATTGTTCTACAGTAATTACCAGTGTTACAGCCAGTTGAAGGACGACCGCTCTACCCACTGAGCTACTGCCGCTCATATTACAAGTGAAGAAGTGCCCTTTCATTATTTTACAAATCAGGGCATTCCGAAAGCTAATTCCAACGGTCCCTAAGTAAATGTCAAATGTTCCCTTATTTATTTAAAATGCACGTAGGCTAATGTTGATCTATTTGTAAGTTTATAAATAAACATAAATAAAATCAAATTCTACATGCGTTCAATTTAATTTGACTATAAGGCTAGGTACTTTGAGTAAGTGGAAATTAAAGTTAATAAAAATATAAATTGGTGAATATTAACAAGGTAACTTAAAATCCCCAATAAATCTGCCTCTGATGGATTTAGACCTGGTTAATTTATTTTGTGTTCAATAATTAGTTCTTATTAACTTTAGCTGAGACTTAAAACATCTTTAGATCAAACCCAATAATAAACACTGGTCTCATGTGGTCACCTGTTTATTTTAAAAAGAAGAAAGAATGTATAAATAATTAATGTTGGGACCAGAAGTACTTCACAAAGGACTGGATTTGGTCCGCGGACCGTAAGTTTGCGACCCCTGGTCTTTACTCTGTGGCTGCATCAGAGACTCACAGAAGGCAGCACATGACCCAGGACATTATTAAATATTCTTTAAAATATATATTACATGTCTCTGACAAGGGCCTCACACAGATGAACACTTAGGTTAAGACAGGTCTGATTGTGTTATAATAACTTATGGTTCAGACTCGGGATGACGGCCTCAGTTTACAGTTTAGCCTCTTTGCTAACACAGATAAATGCTCACATTCTCTCTGTTTGCCACAGGTAACGGGACATTTTTCAACATCAACATTCACAATCTCGTTGCCATGCTAAAAACTGTTTGCAACAACTTGTTGAAAGTGAGTTTGCAGTAAACAGAGCAACCCATGTTCAAAACATGAATTGTGATTGAATTAACATCTCCACTGACTATGTTACATACGTGAATCGATTTTCAACCGGTTCCCGGTTAATTGTTACATCCCTGTCTCTGACTATTTTGTTTTTTTATTTATTCGGGTCCAAATTTGAACTGTTTGCAGACTATGATTATGATTCCAACTAGGACAGTCCATAATTTGCCAGATCTAAGATAAAAGCTGATTAAAAGTTTGCAAAGTTTGTTTTAACTCTGAGTTTGGCTGGTGACAATATTTAATGTAAAAACAAGCCCCATAAACTGTGGAGTACCCTGTATTGTACTATGGTGCTCTCTTTTGTACAGATGGACACAGCCCTTCAAATAATCAGGAGTGCTTTAAAATGACATAAAGGTCGACTATAAGAGGCACCACGACACAGCATGGATCAACTGGCCTTAGTGTGAACGTGCCCTTAGTGCCAAGTTTTTAATGAAATTTCTCTGTCCACACTGCAACTACTGTATCTTTGAAATGCCCATGTTTTGCCAGTAGATTATAAAATAGAATGATGTTTAATCCCATGCATGCTTCAGTGAGTGAAACAGAAGATATCCTCCTGTCTTGAAACTGTTGGATTGGATTTTGTCGTTTGGGGTTTGTTTAGTCTGGATTTTACTTACTATTTTACTAAATACTACGCAATACTACACATCTCTAAAACATTTTTTATTCAAGACTTCATTGTCACCAACCATGGCATTATTAGAGCAGCAGATACTATTTGTATTCTGCTACAGTCTGCCAAAAAATCAGTTGGGTTTATACATTTACATGAGGTGTATGAAATAGGTCTCTGTTCTTCTAGTTTTATAAATCTAGTGCAAACGGCAGATGGGCTGTGATGTCATAAAACTTTTAACAAAAGGTTTAGAAATGGCTTCATGTTGAATAAAGTAATGTTGAAGGAAACTAAAGTGTCGAGCTGTGATTTAAATGGACACTCCCATTGTGCGCCTTTTTAGAATTCCATCTCATAACATTTAGATGTGTATTCGGACGTGGGCCAACCTAAACATTTAGAATTCATGTTATGACCAATTGTTGTTCCAGGGTCTGGGCGTCGTGTTGGAAATGAGTTTGGTCTCAGTTTTCCACAGTGGCAGGAAGGAGGCGTGGCTTTGGACATGTTTATTTACAGTCCCCACCATGTGTCGTGTCCCAGCCCCACTTACATGCACATCACATGATGGAGAGCGGCGAGCCAGTTGATTTACAATTTTCCATCCTTCAATATGGCTCCCCATGTTACTAAAGCCTATGCGACTGTGGGAAACTCTTTTAAAAACAATATAGACGTCATGCAATGTTTTATTTACAGTGTTAATTTAAATGGAGATGAGCCAGGAAAAGAAGAGAGGAGACCAGAAGAATAGGTTTTACTGGAAGTCTGGTTTCAATTTAGATGAATGCAAAATGCTCCTCACAGCACCCATTAAAGCTTGGACGTGGAGGTGTTTGTTTCTCTTATGCTTTTTTAAAATGTTCACTGCTATTGAATAATTTCCCATCAGTAGCTTTGAAGCTACTGTTAAAATTTTATCTCATATCGTAACTGTAAATACTCATAAGTTGTAATTAAATAATTGCTGTAGTAAATGCTGTAAAAGAAAAATTAAAGAATATTTATTTTCTTTTTGTCTTTTTATTCCTAATAAATGAAGGAATGAACCAGGTCTAAACCAGGACCTTCTCTTTAGGATGCACCCCAGTTTGATTTAAAGCTTTAAACAATTTTGGCAGAAAAAGTCAATAAAAAAAAATAACAGAGTGAGTTTTCTGTTTTTTTATTTTTATTTTTATTTTTTTTGTGGTATTTACATTAAAATTCTGTGGCAGTGTGAAAGTACTGTAATGGTTCTGCACTGTATTTTACTAAATAAATAAAGTAAGTAAATAAATGACTACAAGCAGTGCCAGTTTGATAACAAATTGTTGCAGTGCAAGAAAGGTGACTTTAAATGGTTTAAGGTGTTTTGTCCCCGTGTTCAGTTTATAGAACCATTGCAAAGTTAGCTGTGAGCTTCTTGGGCTAACTGAAGTACCAGCTGAGTTTGTAAAGCATCAGTGGAAACCTTGTAAAGGGTCTAGTTAACCATAGACATTAACTAATATTGTGGCAGAACAACCTGTCTTCAAAATAATTTCTGTTATGCTTTCAAAAAACAAGCTCTGAAAGTATACTGTATGTGTGAAGCTAGTGGCTATGCTAGCAGGTCAATTCAACTGTATTAACATTTGTCACAAAATCTTAGGATATGGAACCAAAATTAAAAAACAAAGTAAAGAACATTATGGACAACATTAAAGAGACTTTAAAAGTAGACACTTCTTGACGTTTGAAGAGTATTTTATTTGATACTTTGAGCTGAAATGCAGTTGGTGTGAGCAAGGCTCTACTTCCACATTAGACTCCAAGCTCAGGCCTGAGCACGCTCCTTTTTTTATCACTGGGCTGATGTACAGAGGAGGCCCGAGCCGTCAATCAGCCGCTGTGCTGCAGCGTCTCGTATAGCAACCCTGACTCCTGAGCTTTCATCGTCCTAATACCAGGTTGATATTAAAGTGCTCATGCTGGAAGGCTTCTAGCTCACAGTAGGCGAGAGTGCTGAGAAGTGAGACCGGAGGATTCTTGCTGGTTACGTAACACTTTCTCACTGAAACACAGAGAGGTTTAACCTTGAAAATCTGGCCCATGCAATAACAAACACTTTTATTCACAGCTGTCTCTTTGCTTGGGCATCTTATTAACTGATTGGATGTCTCTCTGTTTTGGGCTACCTGCCTTGTAAACAAACCTGAAGGGTGTCTCTATTAATTAGTGCACTCATCTGTTGACTCAGTGTGTGTCTTCTCGAATGCTTTCATGCTTAGTGATGGAGGTACATGCAGGGGTCTGGTTTACTGTGGATAAAAGAGAAGAAACATGTCACACTAGATGCTGATCAGCTATTTTATAGTGTGTGTGTGTGTGTGTGTGTGTGTGTGTGTGTGTGTGTGTGTGTGTGTGTGTGTGTGTGTGTGTGTGTAAGTGTGTGTAAGTGTGTGTGTAAGTGTGTGTGTGTGTAAGTGTGTGTAAGTGTGTGTGTGTGTAAGTGTAAGAAACAGTCTTTATTTTAGGGAGCCTTTTGGAAGCTTCCTGGTTTATTAGTTTCAACCCATTTAGAATCTTCCAAAAACAGGAGTAACATGACCCTGGCTGAGACAGGCCTAAGACCTTATAGGTGGTTATTGTTCGATAAATGCCCCACGTCTCGAAGACGGATGGTGCTCCAAGATGCATTTTTGTTATGGACGAGTTCTGTGAAATGAAGATGAACCCAAGAAAATGCACAGATGCTTGTCAGTGAAGTCTTGCATGCGCAACCGTAACATTTATTTATTTAATGAGATTTTTTCACTTCCGTTGCCTGACCCCAAGGCAAAGGGTGCAGTTCCGGTGTACTGTATGAATGACAAAGATGGTAGAGATTGCTGCTTGGTAGTTGGTGCCAGTCCCTAAATATTCAATAGGCATTCACTTTAAAGCAAAATCACAAACACTATTCATAGTGCTTTTGGTTGGGAATAATGTAACCAGCTTGAATTGTCCCCTTTTTTTTCTTTAAAAAGTTGCGAGGTGTCATACTCTAAGAAACAAGGCCAGTTCTCAGTGTTGCCTTTTCACCGAAGAAAGATGCCTTTTACTTTCACTTTACATGCGTCCCTCATCCACACAGAGCTCGAGTCATATAAGGTCAAATCGAAATCACTCTGCTGCTTAAATATCCCCCGGATTTCCACTGATTCCTGCTTCAAGACTCAGAGGGGCTTAAAGTTTTAGCTGCAGGAGTTTGGCTGGAGGAGGAGCAGAGGAGTGCAGCTGGGGTGAGGGGGTGTGGTGAGGAGTGTGGGAGCATGGGACAGAAGGAGGGGGTCCAGAAGCAGGACGATGATAGGGGGAAGCTGAGGAAGAGCAAGTGGCCCCTTTTTTGGGCTGACATTTCAAGATGGCCATGTTTTAGGAAGAGGTCACATTCTCACTTCAACAACTTCAAAGCGCTTTGAGTGCCTACTAGGTGGAATAAATAAATAAAACTTGTAATATTTTTGCACCCTCAAACCAGTTTTATCTGTTGGAAGAGTCCATCGCTGAAACAACACAAAAACGTTATTGAACCGAGATGTTGCAAGTGAAAGAAGTCAATACACTCTTTAACAACACAGCTCAAGCTCCAATGTTATAGAGCTTTTATTGATTGTACAAGCAGGCAGATTTTGTTTTATGTAGTTGTTTATTGTATGAAAATGAAGTTGTACAAACTACTCACTCTGCAGTGGGTAATGCATTTATTTATCTGATGAGGTCAAATGAGTACAAGAGTCCTATGGTTGCAGGAATTAATTCATTTCATATATACAGTCTACCCATGTAAATAAATTAGCCATGCAGTGTTAAATTTGGAGTTTACAAAAGACTAGTTAACTAAAGACAGACTAGTTGTGTAAAGTCGAGTGTGTCATACTGGACGCCAGGCCATGTTTTCCCAAGAAATACTAGTCTGCTATATAAAAACAAAATTTTCGCTGGTGCATTATTTTATATATTACATTTGTATGCACACTCATGGGTCAATAGGTCATGACTATGAATCTTATTGAAGAGACTATTACCCCTAATGGCCGGAGGAGCTGCAGGAGAATGGGAGGCTGTCCAGCCGAAGGAAGAAGGCAAGATGCTGAGATTCATTGCAGGAGGAAGGGAGTTAAAGCAGCTGAGTATTCTTCCTGGACAGAGGAGAAATGGTGAGATTGGAATGTTCTGGAAAGTGTCCAGCTGACAGGAAGTGGAGCAGTGCGACAGAGGAGGCAGGGAGGAGGAGGAGGACGAAGGCCGGTAAGGCTGTAGCTAAATATAGAGCGGCACCTTACCTTTAAAAACATGGAAGGTAGTGTTTGAAAAAGTCTTGGTATATGATACAAAATGTCACCTTGAAACCTAGTCCAGATGCCTTTGCTTTAACCTTTTCTTCAAGATGACTGAGAACCTTCACATGTTGTTTGTCTTGCAGAGTACAGAGGGTCTCAGTTGTCTGATAAATAGACTAAATGGTAAAAGGAGTCAAAATAGCTAAGCAATTGGCTAAGCTATCATTCTGCTAAATCACCTGAGTTTAAAGTTTATTTTATCCAGACTTTATTTTTATTTATTTTTTATATACATTCTCATTGGTCTTATTTATTGTACTCCTCATTACTGTGGCTTGTATGAGGTCATAATTATACTGTTGCCTTGTCTTTGTCCTTTCTAAACTAGAAACGCTCTAGGACTTTGCCCAAGACAAATTTCCCTGTTGCGATTCTTGCTTTACTCGTACACCTTCTCTTGTCAAGAAGTTCTTTTGTTCAGTGTGCTTCTCTAAGTATAAGCTCTAAGACACTGACTCGTATCAAAAAGGGGAAATGGATCTTGCTAATAAAGCTAGCTTTGTTTTAGCTTGACCGATCGCAAAGAAAAAGTTACTGCTGTTCTTTACTTTTTTCCCTTTTCTATTTAATTTTGCACATTAGACTGCAGTACCAACTCATAATGCTTTTGTGGAAATGCTAAACGTCTGAATAAACATGGCAGTGGAAAATGGCCGACTTCATACACAAAGCTCTGGAAAAACGCAAGAGTTATGCTCAGGCTTCAGGAAAATTGATATCTGAAAATGTTTGTGCTATTGCACATTACACAACTTATGTCTAGAGATCAAAGGCGAGTTAAGATGGACGGTTATAGTGTCTGTTTTATTGCCAGGAAAGTCCATTTCAATGTGCAGACTAACAAAGCACATTATTGTAGGTAATTTTAGCCATCATTCTGCGCTCCTGCTTCTCTTCAGGACGTGCGAGTGTGTTATTCTACTCTTATGACAGAGTAGCACTGCACATAATGTATTGTTTCTGCACAGGTTTGTGTAAATGTACCAAGGGTAGTTTGGAGGTGATACACTGTGAGAGCGCTCAACGCTGGGCACAGATGAGTATAGTTCCAGTTTGTTCTTACCTTTTTGAACATTGATAATGTTCAACTATTGGTTAAAGAAAATGTGCATCCCTACTTCTCGGGAACATAATGCCTGTCGTGGTTACCAATACATTACATTGCTCTCCATCTTTTTATGAATAATGAACTGCATATTTTACATTTGTGGAACCATTTTTTTGTATTTTTATAAAACATTTTGTGTTTATTTGTGGACGGAAATTTCACTACTACACTTAGCTCTAAGATTGTTAATAACACTTATTGGACTTTCTTCATAAATCTAAGCCCGGCCACTGCACTGCGGTCTCATTAGTTTTATATAGAGCTCATTAAGCATTAGAACTTGGTCTCATTCATTATATTCACAATTTCTTCAGCTCTGACTCAGCGTCTTTTATCAAACCATTTTGAAATTACATTACATCATCTATTTGCCCTGTGTAAGAGTTGGCTAGTGGTGTTTTGAGTCCATTTGATGCCATGTTTTTTTAGTTTGTGAGATTTTCATCTTTAAAAAGATGTTGTTCTGCTGGATACAAATGGCTGATGCTGTCTTTCTCTCTCTTCTGGCCTACATGCCAACATGCCTTAGTTCTGTCTTACATTGGTCTATGTGCAGCTATGCAACACTTAATAATAACTCTCTTCTATGTCAGGATACTTGGTCTTTTAGTGACTCAGCTGCAGATACTTGGAATATCTTGCAGCGCTCTTTAAAGCTCAGTGCAATGCCGACCTTACACCAGTTTATCTTTGATTACTACACTAACTTTGAATGTTATCTGGGCTGATTTAATAAAAAAAACACTACACTAACTGAAGTCTTTTAAAGTGTAAAACATGTGGCACACGTTGGTATATTTTCAAAGCTATAGCCTATTCAAAATTGTGGAGGAAAATTGTGATATGTATTCATGTGATATTATTTCATAGCTCAATGGAAGATTATAAGTAATCATTAGGGCATACAAGTAAGGCATTTAGGGCAGGGGGCAAACATTTTATCCTCGGAGGGCCAAAACGGAAATGTATTACAGAGCATTGGGTCATAACACATTTGTTTACATGTAATTTAAAAGAAATACTATGCTACAATTTGTTCTGAGTGTTTGACCCAGCCCTTTCAAAAATCAGACTAGTTGTGGACTTAGAGTGTGGGAATGTGCACACATGTACAAACATACATTGTCTTATCTTTTAAAGACCCTTTTTAATCTTTAAAGTTAATGGAGCACCATAAGTGAGGGCACCAGGTTGTTTCTGGGATGTATAAACACAATGGCTTTAATGCAAAAGGCCATTACCAATGGTTAAGTATGCTCGACCATTATTGCCGATTAAATCAATCGGGCAATTTCAAAACATGACAACCACTGACGGGCCAAATCAAACTCATTGGAGGGCAAATTTTGGCCCCCAGGCCAAATAGAAACCTCTTTGCAATGGACTTGAAACTATCCCTGGCTAAATGTGTCTGTTTACTATCAGTGTTTGAACACATAACCCCTTCAACACTGCTTGGCCAGTCCTGGTCAATATATTTGAACCCATAACCCTGTCTCAACTCCAGCTAACACCACAGTAACCCTTCAGCTTTGTGTCTGTCCACATCTGGAGGCTTCAGAGTTTCATTTATTAGGTGCGTGCGTGCGTGCGTGCGTGAACAGCCACATGGAAATCAAATTAATGGAGCCTTGCTGAAGGTCAAAACTGAGCGCATTTCTGTGTGTAATTTCACTTGAACTGAATTTTAACAAAGTTTAGAAAGTTACTCTTTTGAATACTTTCAACATCTACATTACTCAAATTTAAGAGCAACTCACTGATAATATTCAAAGTTATGTTGAGCTATGATTGTTTTGGCCATTGGGACAACTATCTTAATTACTTTCTGGCATGCTAAACATATGCTAGTGCGGTGCACAGCAAAAACAAGTTGGCTAGCAGCATAGAAGCAAACGGTGCATCTTTATGGTTGTTGAGAATATGTAGGTCTAGGACCAACTTTGGTAATGCGGGTAGTATCACAATAACGTTAGGAGCTATTTCAATTATTAAAAATTACATTTTATCGCCGGGTCATCGTCCAAACAAAGGCTTAAATCAATCTGTGGTGCGTCCAAATAAAATGTCCTACTTTATTTTTACATTTAGTCCTAGTTTAGACCGGTTGGTTAATATTGATTTAGCTCCTACATTTATAATTACGTATTGCAGGTAATATGGTTTTTGCTATATTTAAATAGTTCTTGCATATTGCACATATTTCTAAAATTGCGCAGCCCCATTTACGGAAACTAAAGATAAAGGATAAAGATATGCCATCCCTAATTTTGATTTTGAAACTGATTTTTGCTGCCTTTTTGTAGCATCTGTACTTTTCCAGCGACATGGCAATACTGCTTTTGGGACCGTTAACAGGTTGATCGTATACTTGACTGCCAATTCATTCAAATTCGGATGGAATTTACTCTTGTCTTCTCCTTCTCGTACATCTTGCAGTTGGGTTTCATGGTGAAAACACTTGAGGGTCTATCGAGCAAGGCAGAGCCTCTAGACCAGCTGCAACTGAGGTGACGTCCAACAAACCACATTATGTTTGTTAGAAAATCTGTTTGGTACAAATTCACTCAGACTGGAATGTTTACATGTATCTCAAAAGGCCCGTTTTAGACTAAACAGAATAATGTGATTACTTTGTTGCGTCACACACTGGATTTTTCATCCCATGTCTGCTGTACAGTACATCTCTGTATAAATCATTTAGCTGCGTCCAGCCCCGAGGCGTTGTTGTTCAGCGCAGGGTGGGGCTGACCCTCGAGCAAGAGGAAATGAGTGATTAGCTGAAAGTGGAGCGCTGCCTTTGGGCGGGGAGCGGGGGTATGGGGGTGAGGCCGTCTCCAGCCAACACAACATCCGTTCTTTAATGCACCTTTCAGAGCGAGGTGATGCTTTTAAAATTCCCATCATCAGTTTTTTTTTTTTTTCTCCATACCTGCTTTGCTTTAGTGCATCACGCCTGCTAAAAAGTTCTCTCGGGACAGTTAGATTTTGAGTGTTGCAATGACGATATATGTGCTTACATCATGAACCCGCTCCCTTTCAAAGGCGGGGCTGTAACTCAGCCTCTGATGTCACCGTGCATGTCCCACATTACACATTTGGTAAAAATAAAGACGCTTAATGATGAGCAGATGCGAGAGCCGCTAAACAATGCTTTGGAGACAAAATACAAAGTCAAGTTATTGATTTCTGAATAACGATAAAGGACTAATGCCTATACTATTAATAATGTAGAAGGGCTAATGTTTTTTTTTATTTTAAAGTGCTGTGTAGGCATTGACAGGTGTCATCTTTCTGCTTACTAAGACTTTTGGATTTTCCATTTGTCAAAAAGAAATGCACACATTCTGACAAACTGAAACTGAGTGCAGTGAGGTTGTGGTTGGTGTGTTTATGTGTACAAAGCTTTGCAGTATTCACCTTCTGCGTCTTGCCAGCCTGTTTTTAATGGTTCTGGCTTCAAACAATTGTGTCAATGTTCAGACCAGTGTTTTCATTTTCAGTCTTCCATAACAGTCTGCATTGCACTGGTAGTGTTTTACAGCAGCATTTTAGTAAAGCACAAACTCATAGTCTGCTGTCCAATGAACAAAGCTGGCACTTTGTCTGGTCACCTAACAACAAGGAAAATGATTTGCAACAATTTTGCACAAAGAATAAATATAACAACAAAGAGGGGGAAAAAAAGGCTAACATTTGTAGTAATGTGAATGGTAGTTAATGCCTGATGTATACTGGCCTCAGCCACAACGCACACAGACATTGAACAGGCATGCACAAAGAATACAGCAAAGCTAACTTTAATACAATTTTTTTTTTAATTTCACGTGTCAGAGGGTTAGATCCTTTTATTTTTTTTATATTTTCCATTTGTCTTCAGGGTTCCTCATATCTTTGCGCTTTATAAAATAAATCAATAATCCCTGATGCCTGAAAGCCCAGTGGAGTTAATGGGAAACCATGATGACATGATCTGGTAGTAGGTCAAAGTGTGTCCCATGAGCAAACCTGAGCTGTGAGTGTGTGTGAGATGCACTGCAGAGGGATATTGAGAGGCTTTACACCAGCGTATCCTTTACCCATCAATATGCACAGACTTGGCCTTGTGGGATATGATGACATGGGACAGTGAGGGGGCGGGGCTTCATGTCCTTGACCAAGTGCACCCACCCACAGTTATGAAAGAGTGCTGACTGTGAGACAGGTGAGTGAGCCGCAGGTGGAGGCTGCTGTGGAATGTGTTTGATCCCACCTGAAAGCTCTGATTGGACAGCGCACATCTGAACAATACAACTACAGTCACACATGCACACACACATCCTGCTGGAAAGATTAGATCTGACATCCCACAATGCACTGCAACCAGATCCGGGTAGAGCAGGAGCGGGGCTTGGGCGAGAGAAAGTGTTTGGCAGCTGGCCAGGGTGAGATGATGGGATGGAGCGCCATGACGACGCATCAGTCTGGACTGGGAGGCTCTGAGTGTTGTGCGTGCACTGGGTGTGCGCTTGTGTGAGAGACTGGGTGTGGGATATTTTTGGACAACGGAAGGGAAGAATGGCTTTTACCACCTTGCGATCTGCACTGATTGCTAACTCACTTTATAAATAAGACTATTATAAAGTGTGTGTGTGAGATCTCTACATTTTGGTTGCCCTAAAAGACAAAACCAATATGCAACAACTTTAAGGTTAAGGGGGGTCTTCAGAGCCATACATTTTGAGTTCCTAAGCAATAAAAGTCACTGTATCAGTGTAAGCCAATATTAGCCTTGGTTCTCCATCAGACTACACACTATGCATGGGACGATAATAGAATTTTGTGTCACAATTATCCTGGCCACAATAATTGTAATGAACAATATTGTCACAATAATTATGAGATCATGCTTACAGTTTGAAAATGTCACTAAACATACTGGAATCACTTTACAATAGTTTTTGTGGTTAAACAAAATTGCACTTTATTGAAAGTGAAAATGACACAAATTAGGGCTTGACATTAATCACTTTAAAGCACCACTGTGTCCAGACAACAAGATCTGCTCTGCTCCATAATGCAGACATGTACCTGAAGTTTAGGCAGCCTGGTGTTAAACCCAGTCACAATATGGAATATTTTTGATGTTTTAATAATGTGACTTATTGATCCACTGAATACTTTAAAACTGGAATCAACTCCATATCCATTAGTGTGTTGAGCTGTTACTTTCCAAGTATATTCTATCAATAACCTCTGGCCGAAGTATTTTTAGCAGAGTAGGGCCTGGTTTCGTCCTATTTTAAACTGATTGTACAGCTTCTTGTTACCGTTGCACCATTTTATTTTTCTTTCTTTGTATCAATGGCATTTTCTCACAGCAATAACCAGTCTTGGGCAGCCTTGTGTGCCCTTTTCGCTTCACCAACATCAAACCTAAAATTCCAAAGAACAATGACAACTCAAGTGTTGAAAATTCTGCCCATACCGTGGTCATTTGCCACATATGAAAATGCATGAAAGATTGACTTTTTAGACTGTATTCTGATGTATAATTGTAAATGGTACATTGCCTTGTCAGTTACTTCACCACTATCAGTTTAAAGTTTCAACAGCTGCGCTACAATGTTTTTGTTTCAAGTACCATCAAACTTGAATACATATGAAAGTAATAATAGATACGTTTGGTATACAAGTCTTGTTGCACAGCTGTGAGACAACATGTTGCAACACCACATGCGTGACAAAAGAAGTCAAACCTTGATAAAGTGCTTTTTTGCTCCAAACTAAATAGTGGGCTGGGTGTTGCAGCTTAAGTTTTGTTAATGTTGGCCTGGTCTCATTTGTGAATATAAGTAAACACACTGTGGATACAACAGCTTATGAAGAATCATGACTGGACTATAATAGCTGAGGGAGGTTCATGGGGGGTTCGGAGTGAGCATGTTTATATAGGACTGCAACATCTGTGGGGCAGTTCAGTCGGTCATCTGAAGGATGTGCGCCGGAGCAGTGCCGTGCGTGCGTGTGAGTGTGTGTGTGATAAGCTATGGTATTTGCTGGAAATATTACTGCTGTGTGTGTGGGGAGGTGGTGTAATGATGAAGACGGGACACTTGAGCGCAGACAGGAGAGGAAAGGGCAGGATAAAAGGAGAAATGGTCTTTTTTGAAAATGGTGTATTCTTTATTCCCCGTTTAGTTGGCTGTGTCCCAGCTGCCTCACCCTCATCTTCCTTCTCTGTGAACGTCCTGCTTCCTCCAGAGCTTGGGAACAGGCAGTTCTCTCCAGGGCCAGTCTCCAGAGGCAGTACCCTACCATTCAACACACTTAGAGCAATCTGAATCTAATCTTCACTTCTAAGGCTGCTTACAACAAGGTTTAAACAAGGTTTGTGCAATATAATGCAACTGTATTGTTATCATATCAACAACCACAACATCCGCCTAGCAAAGAACTTTATAGGCCTTCATGTTTAAGTTGTTTTATTGTTGTTTTAAATATAATGTGAAAAGTGTTTTAGTTGTGTATATAACTGAAAATATCAGTCTAAAATTGACTGTACTTATTATTTTTCATTAAAACTGCCATATCAAAAACATAAAGGAAGAAATGAAAATGATAAATAAGTTACAGTTGCCTTCTGACTTTTTTTTTTTTTATTATTGTTACTTTTTGAAATGGTACAGAGCCCTGTATTTCTTTGTATGCGTTAATTCTAAAACCTTTAATTTTTACCCAGGGAATAATTTGAATATCCCAAGACATACTGACATATATCATATCTAGCAGCTCTACTTGAATCTGCTGAAGTCAAATGCCACTAACAAATGGACTCCAAGCTACTGCTGTAGTTGGTTAACTGACATGTCAGTTGTTTGTGTTGTGACATAATGGGCCAACTGGACTGTTGCTTGCATACTGGGACAAGGTCAGTAGTCCAATTAAATGACCTCGTCCCATTATAACTAGCTCTGCTTACACGTTTTACAGGCCTCTAAAGCTTCTGCTGTTTTTACTTAACTGCTTCCGTTAGTTGTGCCTTTATCTGGACTCGCTCACATCCCACTGTTTTTGGGCTTTTTTTTTTTTTTTTTTTTTTTAAATTTAACCCTATTTTTTGTAGTGTTTCTTAATATATACATAAGCATTTTTATCACTCGTAGTCCTCGAAGGAACGTGGTGGTTAAAACTCCGCCTAAGCCCGTGCTGCAGATGAGTGGAGCCCAGCTGTAACAAGTCTGTGGTGCTACATTCTTGTGTGAAGCTGTAGTGCACCAGATGATGTTGATGGAACTGGGGTGTGCTGGTCGGTGCTGGTCCCTGCAGGGATCTAACTGGGCTGGAGTTGTTCTGCTGTGATCTGTTCAGTGTCAGGCGTGCGTGTGTGTGTGTGTGTGTGTGTTGCAGACATGGTCCTCTGTGTTCCTGATAAGTAGAATTAGGTTATCTGCTCCCAGTGGAGATGCATTTAAACATCCTTCTTCTTTCTCACCCTCTGCCTTCCTCTTAAACTCTTTCACCTCTATGTAATGTTCTGAAGGCAAGAATACAGTTAAACCATTGAGCTGGAATCAAAGAAGAATTGACTTTACAATCTAATACCAGTCTTTCTTCCTGTGTTTGCATTTGTCCTTAATAGCACACGCAGTAACTAACAAGGTCAGGGTATTGCTATATAGTTTTAGCCAGACTTTTTGGGATTGTACAACTCTAAAGTCTCCGTAACTTGACCACAACTGGGAGGGTGAGATACATTTTCTAGGTTAGTAGTTGGTGCTATAGATTTTCACAAGCTCATCAAATAGAATTGCCCCCAAAAAAGTATTAGAATTTCTCATTCAGAGTTTGGTTTAAGTCTTTGAGTCTTTGATGGGGAAGAAAAGGTCCTGAAATGATCAATGTGGTGTGATTTGGTGTTTTGGACAATTTTAGTTTTTATATAATCATAATATGTTGCTTCAAATTCTTGGCACAAAACTGTCATTACATTGTGTTCACAGATATATTTTGTGTGCTGGGGTCTTTCTTGACCTCAGTTCATAATGAAGAAGCTGCTTTCATTTGGGCTTGGTTTTGCTCTGAGCTGTAACCTGGGCTGTCCTGCTGCGGTTCATTAAAAGTTCACCATGTTTTTGTGAGAAGGTCACAGTGTAGCCTGGAAAACCCACAGTTACGACAGAAAGAGTGCTTCTTTCTTTCTTCCTCGTCCATCTCTCCCTCTCTGGTAAATGGGTGCTTAACTTTATTAAAGTGACTCAGTGTGATCGCATGAGAGCCGCTGGGTTCTGCGGGGCCCGCTCTTTCAATGTGTTGTTGAGCGTTCCCAGGCGTCTGGAGCGACAATCGGCCCATCTGTCTGCCCGGCACGCACACACAGCGGCCATTCACAAATGGATATGAGGGAATAATTGTGCTGTTTATCTGAGAATATCACATCTATCCTGGAGCCATTTGGCGACTGTGTTCGCTTCATGTGTTGCTCTGTAGTGGGTGTGGAAGATTTAACAAAAAGGGAAAGTGTCTGAAACACTCCTTCACATGGAGAATCTATGTGGGCGCTTAGCAGTTAGTTCAATTATTAAATCAGAGATTTGTCGTCAGTGGTTGAGTTAGGACTTTGTTAGGTTATGGAGATGTTTTCTGCGCCTTACCTGGTGCAAAATTTGTGAGCTCACATCTGATAAAATGAATTGTAAAGCCAGGTTTGGATTTTCTTACAGTTATGGGCATGTTTTAGGTTTAGTTCCCTTTTGGTGATGATGGCAAGAAGGGACCTTTTAACTTTTTTATCATGGTGAATACTGGTGCTTTAATTAGGGATGCACCGAAATGAAATTCTTGGCCGAAGCCGAAGCCGAATAAAAATGAAATGCTTGGCCGAAGGCCGAATACCGAACATGGTGTTTCGCATTTTTACCATTTATTTTGCCAATTTTTTCACCATTACAATAATTAAATAGTAAAAATTTCAAAACAATTTCAAAATATTTTTTTTTTTTAACATTCCAGCAAATATTATACAAACATAGCACAATATAACATAAAATAAATAAATTGGTAAAAAAAAAAAAATTGTCAATCTTTGAAGCCCCCCTTCTTGAATAGCCTATGTTAGGCCTATAACTGACTGCTGAAAGAATGTAACTCTGTATGTTTACAACAACAAATGTGCATTGAATAGTGCAAAAAATAAGGATGAACCCACAACAAATGAATAACTGTCCTAGACATAAGTCTACTTAGCCTACTTCTTCAGGAAAAGTGGCAGGTTCTTCTTTATGAAAAGTAGCTTCTCTGCTTTCTCACATGAAAGTCGGTTCCTCTTCTCATCGATGACATGAGATGCAGCACTAAACAGTCTCTCACTGTCAGTGCTTGTGCATGGAGCAGACAAGTACCAGCAGAATAATTAAAAAGTTTATTGCAGTTTTCTGACAGTTGCTCATTTCAAAATGAACTATGTCTTCAAGATAATGAAATGGTTGAAACCCAGTGTAGGCCTACTATTTTACTACACTGAAAATAGTTAAATTTTTATAAAATACATAAAATAAAATATAGGTAACACTTTACAATGTTTGTTAACATTATTGCATTAACTAACAATGAGCAATACATTTGTTATGGTATTTATTAATCTTTGTTAATGTAAGATAATAAAAAATATTTGGTTCATGTTAGTATAAGTGCATTAACAATTTTAACAAATAGGCCTACCACTTTTGATACTTTTTAATTCAAGAATTACAAATGTGATACTTAATTTAATATACTGTATTAGTAAATGTTAACATTAAGATTAATAAATGCTTTTAATAAGGTTTTTTATGTTAGTTAATGTTAAAAATAGAAACTACTTGTAAAGTGTTACCATAATCCAAAATATAAATAAAATCTTAAATTAATTTCTCATACAAGTAGCCTAACCTGCGTGCCATCTGCGCCAGGTCGGAAAGCGCCTTGATTGGTCCTCCAAAATTCGAGAGGGTTATTGCTCCTGGGGATGGGGACTTCTGCGAGATACCCATCTAACTGTTGAGCGGTCGAGCTTGTCCTCTGTCTTGCAAATGGGTTATTCTCTTGGAGGATCTCATCGAACATGTCAGACAGCGAGACTGTGAACGGCTCATCTGTAGTACGAGCCCGTTTACTCGCTGCGCTGTTTTCATCTCCTGCGCTGTGCATCACCTGACCGTCTCCATCACCTAGCGGCTTTCCCAAATCCAACTCGGCCTGGATCATTTCTCGTGCGCATCTTTTCCCCACATCCAAGTAATGATCTTTATATCGTGGATCAAGCACAGTCGCAATGCAGTACAGGGGTTCTGAGTCCGCCTGACTAAATCGTGTGCTGACAGCTTCTAAGAGCGCACTTTTAGTTGTTTTTACTCCGTGGTCTGTTTCAGCATCTTTGTTTAAAAGACGCTTTAATGCTGCAAGTAAGGGTATGACGTCTGCCACAGATGCATCAGATGAGCTTATCTCTTTTGTTATCTGCTCAAAAGGGGCGAGAAGAGAGAGAACGTTCTCAATTAACACCCACTGGTATGCAGTGAATGTCGCTGGCAGGTCATGATCTGCTATGTATGTAGCCAAGACTATTTTTTGCGCAAAAAGACTTTCCAGCATATAATATGTACTGTTCCACCTTGTGCTCACATCTTGTTGGAAACGTTTTTGTGGCATTCCAAACTGTTCTTGGATAGATTGTAGGCGCGCATAGGCAAGTTGTGAATGTTTAAAATGGCCAACAATTTTCCTGCCTATCGCTATCACATCTGCTATACTGCGCTGACTCAACAATCCCTCGTTGACCGCCAGTTGAATTGTGTGTGCCATACACCGTATGCCTTTCAGATTGCTATCTTCCATGGCTTTAGCCATATTTCTTGCGCTGTCACTGACTACCGCATGCACTTTAGATCGATCGATATGCCAAGTGTCAAACATTTTGGCGACGCCTCGGATATGGCTACAGCTGTATGGGACCCTCTAAACTCTTTTGAGTGAAGCACAATCTTTTGTAGCTTGAAATCTGTGTCGATCCACTGTGCAGTTAAACTCAGCATACTAGTGGGGCTCACATCCGAGCTCCAAATATCAGTCGTGAAGCTGAGGGCTGTAATATCTGTAGCCAAAAGCTCATGGACGTTAGTTGAAACGACGTTATACATCTCAGGTAAGCACACGTCTGAGAAATGCCGTCTACTAGGAATGGTGTAACGGGGCTCAATATGGTCTATAAGCCTGCGAAATCCCACATCCTCTACAGCAGAGAATGGTTGATCATCCAATGCGATGAATTCCATTATCCTTTTAGTAATACCTTTAGCTTTGGCACTGTCATTGGCAAACTTTTTTGCCTTTTCTAAGAAGTCAGCCACAGATGGAGTGGGTGTCGTAGGACTGGGAGCTACTTTTCTTTTCGCTGCTGCTGTTGCCGTAGCCGCGCCGTGTCTCTCTCGTACTCTGCATGATGTTGGGTGTCGTGATTTTAAGTGATAAATTAAACTTGAAGTGCTGTACGTTCTTGCAGATGCACCCCCTCTGGACAATTCAGCAGAACAATGTCTGCAAACGGCCGTTTTTGCCTCTTTATCTGACACTTTAAAGTGCTTCCACACTGCTGACATGTTTGCTGCATAAAGCGCGCGCCTCTCACTCTACGCGGGTTATTTGATTGCGTCATTAAAAACGTCATTGTTCGGCAAAATTTATTCGGCCTTTTTACTTATTCGGCCGAACACCGAAAGTGCTTTTTATGGCTATTTTCGGCCGAATAATTTCGGTTGCCGAACATTCGGTGCATCCCTAGCTTTAATTGATCAGTAATTGAGCATAATTCGCTCATAATTCGCTTCGATGATTCCCATCATTGTTAAAAATTGGTGATTGGCTAAGACTGCCAGAAGGTAAATTTTTTTTTTGGTAATCCAGAGAAATGTACAAATGTGAAGCTATTGGATCACTCGGCTTTTGCATTGAAGTGCTTTAGGAAATGTGCACCACCAAAAGAACATCGGCAATAAATGCATTCACTACAGGCTGTGTAGTGTAGTGTAGTGTAGTGTATTGCAAGTTGTTTACCCGTTACCTTTTTTGCATTTAGACTTACTTTAGATGAACTGGTCTGTCTTATTGGTCTGTGGCTTTGAGGGAACAATTTCAACCCATAAGCCGTTGCTCCCTTGAGGAATAACATGTCCATAATTTCATTCTGCTTTGTTGGTTGATATTGTGACATGTAATTAGATATGTTTGACATCCATTGAGCTGTACAGGTACAATACAATTTGGATAATTTCATTCTCTTGGCGCGGCTGCACCTGTATCATTTCACAGACCATTGTTCCTGGATGAGGGTTGTGCTCCAAGATCTCAGGTATTCCCACTTCAGAGTTTGTTTAAGGTTAATTTTGAGGAAAAAAAATCAAAGTGAACGCCGCCGGACTCCTTCATCTCTGTGCAGCTGTTTGTTTGGACAGGAGGTGGGTTGGCTGCAGGCTGTTGTTGCATAATAGCAGGAAAGCAGTGGGAGAGTTGCACTGGGAACAAGAGCAAGGGCCGACCGACTGGAGGAGGTGGGAGTGTAGTCACTTTAGTAAAACCTTCAGCATTGGGTAACTTTTATGCCATTGAAGATTGAGATATAAATAAGGGCACTCTGATTGACCAATGATCATCTAAAACAGAAGAGTCTTTCAAATCACACAAATGTGCAAGTTACGCTTGAGGATTTCAGTGTTTGGTGAACGGTTATGGCCTCAAAAATCCCGATTGGAGCACCCTTAGATAACAGTATCATTTTATATTTATTCATTTAGCAGACGCTTTTTCCAAAGCTATTTACATGATGTTTCCAATCAACAGTGTTACAGCTGGAACACCACTGGAGGCAAAGTGGGTTAAGTGTCTTGCCCAAGGACACAATGACAGTAGGGGAGAGCGGGAATCAAACCACCAACCTTCCGGTTGAAGGACAACCGCTGTACCACTGAGCCACTGCTGTCCTGGCGTTTGGAAAGTTTCTTTTACCATAAAGAATAAAATACAAGGCGCTGGATTAACTTTTATTGGTCTCTAGCATTTTGTTTGTGGGCTACACGGAAGACCGTATTACATTATATTATTATATTTCTGTTGTTCATATTGCAATATTTTGTGGTTGAATGGGACGCAAATGGACAGTAAAGCTGTTATCGGTGTTTATATAGTCTGGATTCTTTCTCACACTCCTGAACTGTATAGATGTTGTGCAGCAGTGTTTACTTTACCATTCCTTTTAGTTATTCCACTTATTCTCTGGAAAATACTTCCCACTAAGAAGAGAAAATGTATTTAAGATCTGAATTGCTTTGCCATTTCCACTTCTTCATTCGCAGTCCTTGAAGAGGCATATAAAAATGTTCTCTCTCGAATGTGTTGGACCTGGATGACCTCAGTAGTGGCAGTCAGTGCTGCTCTCTGGACCATGAGGACAAAGTGATTCATAGGCTTCCCCTTTTCTTCTATGTACTCTGTGACAGTGACTAACACACATTGGCTGCATTATGGTTAGACAAAAAGTTTAAAATAAAAATTGTTATATTTTTGATAACATTGGTTGGATTTGGGCAATGGTATTTCTGTCAAATGGTTGGATTCTGCAGTATTTAATGTTTAGTTATGGGAAAAAATAGTTTTTGTAGTAAAAACAAATAACAAATTATAATGTATAAAAAGTGTTTTCATTTTTTAGTGTTACATATATTGTCTTTGGTTGTTTTGCATTTCTTTGAGTATTGTCACACCTTGAGGTCAGTTTTCCAGGGGCGTTCCCTAGCAACTGTCTCAATGGGTCTCGGTAGACAATGTTGCAGTCTGAAATAGTTGTTCTTTTTTTGTTATAATTTCTCATTAGGCAAAATCTTTACTGATATAATAATATTGATAATTTTACGGCACATACTGAAATAAAGAGATTACCGTAATTTATAATAAATGTTGCTAAAATGTTGTGCATATTTAATCTTCGATTACGCACACATTTTTCAATAGTACTTTACAGTAAGTGTTAGACTTTTTTTAACAGAGCTATGATTGTGCACTTCCAGTGTGCACTATGCATTTGTTTATGGTAAAAGCAGCAAAATAATAAATCTGTTTTTGTTTACAAAGCCCCTGATAGGTGACTTATGTACATCACACAGACTCTATTCTGACAGTCTGCAATCTTGGAATTTGGACCCTGTAAAATCTCAGCGAGACACAATTTTCGCAGCTTTTCATAAACAGTGATTCATTTTGCAAGACAGAGGGATATTGAAGCAGCTCTATTACTACCACATTTATAGTTGGGTAATTATTTCATGATGTAAAGACCGTTTCTTGAAACCCACTGCAGTTTAACGAGACAGGAGTGGAAGCCGGGGTTTATAGGCAGCCATAAGCTCGCAGACTGTATTGGGTGTCCTCCATCGGTCGAGGATATGCTGTCCTTTGTTCAAACAGGAAATGGACTTGTCACAGTGTTGCATCAGGTCCCGCTCACACGGAGTACTCAACCCCCTCATTGATAATTGATGGCTGCTATGGCATACTTAACAGCAGACGGGGTGGGTTCAGAAGTTATAAGTGGCTCCTGAGCTGTATCTTGATGATGGATTATGCGTCTTCCTTTGTGTGACTGTGGCATAAAGAATAAAAGGGTGCGATGGTACGCATGAACACACTAACATGAACAGAGTAAGGTTATCAAAAATACACTGAATATGCAATGCTCACATAAGACAACATGTTTTGGATTTCATTAGCATTAGCCTTCAAAAAGTCAAAAGGTAGCACTGAATCAGCAACTATATCTGTTTAAGTCAATGTTTTTGATGCTGATATTGATCGAAGGTTCAAAACTTGACTCGTGTGACTATGCATGTTTTTGGATGTGTGGCCATGTGACTGACAATGAAATGACACAGATGCCAGTAAATGCAGAAGGTTTATATGTAATATGCATTAGCTGCTTATTCATTCCAAAGCACTTGGCAGATGGCGCACTCATTTTTAAGGCGTGTCCAGAGCTGGTGCATCATTTTAAAGAAAGGCTTGACATGGGCAGGTGGAGTTTTTTTATTTTATTATATTGACAAGTGCAAATGCCAGAGGGGAAGTCTGTCAGTGGTGGCTGGTGGTGATATTGGGCAGAGGGGCAAATGGATGCATTGTTATATTTAGTAGTGCACATTACAGCCACAGCAGCATCACATTTCACACACAACAAATGCATATACAACTTAAGACATGACTGAAATCTAAGATTGCTGCTTTCCTTTAGCTTTGATTATAAAAAAAATATATTCACAAACATATAAAGCTTGCTACTATTGATTTAATATTCAATATAATCAATAATTGTAACTGATGTATGTCCAATCAGAATATTCGCTGCTGTAATCAGTCAACAACACTCAGCTGCAGTGATTAGTTTGAAAGTGAAAATTTTCCCTGGTCCTGAGAAACGGCTCTAATGATTTATCTCATGTTTCATCTAATCTCGCCGATGCACCCTTTTTCTTGGAGAAGACACGGACTGTGGCCAGAAACAAACTACGCATATATCTCCACAACTCCTCACATTATCACCAGAATAATAATATTAATGATTATATTGATGATGATAATCAAAAAAGGAGATGGAGAACTACATAGTCATATTTATAGTGTTCACAGGGGACTTGTTATGCTTAAATGATTATTGAAGAGTAATAATGGAGTATAGGAGTAAACATGGAGCCTGATCAATATCGGGGCCGATAACGATATTAGGGGGAAGTGAAAGGCCAATGGCTGAGTTCCCTTTAATACAGTTCACTCAGGCTATTATAAAGATACTTCTATAGAAGGTGTACCTTGGTAGCCTACTTATATTAATCTATAAAAAATATAATTTTGCCATAGTGTAAGTTATATTGACCATTGCCATTTAAGTTGGGCCTATTATTGCCTTCTCTTACTCAGACCAGTCTGCTCATGTTGTGTGCGTTCACAAGAATAAACGTGGCGCTGCTCTTTACGACGATCAATGGTGAGTTCGAGGAGCACAGACGAGACAGCACTCTGCTTCACTTTGGACAAACTGTTCTCTTGCCAGATAAAACCTGGTCATAACTAAAGTTTAGAAACACTGGCGCAATAGTCATCGTAATCATAATGTTTTATTTATGTGCGTTCTTGTTCTCTACCCTCTATTCTTTACCATAAACTTGTTAAATTAAATGTCTGTTTTGGGGAAAAGCCATTTGTAGCCTTATGAGTCAGCATTGGCGCTTTTTAAAAAAAAAAATAAAGAATACGTTTTTCTTTCAAGGAAAAACATATTTTATTAGACACACATAAGGTAACGTTTTAATGCTGTTACCTTGCATTCATTGTCACAATTTTAGCAGGATAATTATGCTAGATAATCCTAACTTTAGCTTGCTAACTTAAACACAACCTGCGTGTCCACATCCAGCACACACTGACAAGCACTCTTGCCTATCCCCAGCTCTGCTTAAAAACAAATGTGCAGCGGCTTGTTGTTCAAAAGTGACATGATAACAGCCCGCAGCCCTCTGCTGGACAAATAGCACAATTACATCATTAACAAATAAGCACAGGGCTTGTTTCCAACACTTCATATGTCAAACATCGAATGATAATATTGTCAAAACATTGTCTGATCGCTGATTCCAATCTAAGGTCTGATATGGTCCAATATATCTCTAATTATCTCTAATGTAGCTCTAATTAAAACGGGGCATAACCTGAAGCAGCACATGGATAAATCGATAGATGGATGAACAGACAAAACCGGTTAAACATGGTGTTCACTCGCTCCATTCTTTGATAAATTAGTCCACAATGACACTAAATACAACAACAGTTTAGCAGATATTACTTTATGAAAACAGACCGTCCCTTTTTCCATTTGTCCCTCAGTCTCCACTCAGGAATTATCCAGGATTGCTCTCATGCGTCTTATCAGCTCAAAAACACACTCCAACAGCAAGCTCCCCAGATACCCTTCAATTTTACTGATGATGTAAAACCAATGATATTCCATTCTTTAAATATTAGCTGATGGTCGAAAAGACGCAAGTTTTAAGTTTTCATACTGTTGAATTACGTTCTAATTAGTGTTACAACTTTCTACCCGGGAAGGCACCTTCTAAGTCTGGTTTATTGTTTAGCTTCTCGATAAGTGTTTTAAGTTTCTGAGTTTTCTTTATAAAGATATTTAGAATGTGTAAATATATTGCTTTTATTGCCTTCAGAAAGTGTAGATTATTGTTCATCACGTTACATTAGGTTCATGTTTTCCTCTTTGTTTCAGCTGAATCTGTCCTGAGAAAAACATCCCGCCTGACTGAGTAAATGCGAGCACATGACTTATTGATACACTCAGTTGTTTTCCGAGGAGTCCCTTCTGCCGCAGAGTGAGCATTAGTCTGTTTGGTGACTGCTGGGGGGAAACTGCACCACAGTAAATAATCTCCATAAGTGGGCTGTGAAAGAAAGAGCTTCTGTTTAACGTTTAAGGTCCATCATGTGAAAAACACCCTAGTCTTCTGCTCTCTGCTCTGTTCTCTTCACTGTGGTGCTGGCTTGCCCTCTTTTATCTGCACGGCTCTGAAAGTGTGATCTCATTCCATCCGACTGCTGACACATTCCTGTGCGTTCAGCCTTTTAGTCCCTCGCTCTTTTGTCATCTGTGTTTGTGTGTATCGTGTGATGCCAAGGCCACATTTTGGTAGTGAGTGTCCAGTTTGCGACGGACATTTTGGCCACTTTAAACGGGAGAGTTTAGCCCACATTAGTTTGTACCTTTTATGAATGGTACCGTTCGGGTTAGAATGGTACGGTTTGGTATGGAAAACTCTTACAGGGGCTTGTGTTTCCACTGTCATGATTCGCTAAGTGGTTTGTCCTTATGGCCCAAGTGTGATCCCATCTAGTACTGCAGCTATTGATTATTTTTGTAATCAGGTAATCCATCAATTATTTGGTTCAATTAATTGAGTATTTGGATGCATATCGCGCAACACAAGATTTTATTTTATTTTTTTAAGTCATCATTACAGTACAAATAAACAGATATGACGCATAACACTGAATTTTCTGTTTAAAATGACAATAACATGTATTTATTCTTGTTTGCACATCCATCAGCATTGAAATGGCACTAACGTTTCTCATAAGTGCGCTATAAATGCAAAAAATAATAGTAAAATACCTGACAATAAAGGGCTATTTAATAAATAACAAAGTGGATAAACAAAAGTAATCTATAATAGAGTATGACCATGTATTACAGTATAATGCACATCCATTATCTTTGAAATTTACCTTTTGTATGTTTAAATGCATTTCAAATGCCTTAAAAAAAACTAATCTCAAGCTCAGCCTGAAGCATGGCGTTAAATACACATTTAAAATAAAATAAAATGAAATAAAGGTTTATCCAAAAGCTGCCTTTTAAAGTTTACAGTACATTTAGTGATGTGCATGTGAACTCTGGCATTTACATAAAATAATAGAATAGTTCTCTGAATAATTGGGGGGAGAGAAGAGCGGAGACAGTGATTCTTGCGCTAATATTGAAACATTTATTGGATCATGTGACGAACTTAACCAAACAGTTTCAAGTAAAGTTCAAACAGATAATGAGGTTTCAGCTCCAGACGCACGGTGTTCTCATCATCAGCTCACCACAGAGACCACACTGTAAATGTTTGCACAACGGGGCCCTCTGGACCTGACACTGGGGTCACCTGTTATTATCGAGACATTTTAAAATTTTATCAAATTACTCTATTTAATAGATTGTTCCAGCCCTAATCACATGAAATATCCATAAAAGTGTACTGACCTGGCTAGGGTCTCACAGTTACAGTTGAAACATACTATTTGTGCTCATTGTACTGCTTTGGGTTAAACTAAAGAGAAGGCATTACGTCAATAAGTAGCTTGAATAGAGGAGAGGCATAAGTGTTCAGGCACTGTTAATGTGTGTTAAATGTTGTCGACAGAGGCCCGGAAACTGACCCCATGCTTTTAGCTGGTCCACTTTAAGGCCTGCATTAGATAAGGAGCCATCCAAGCCAGTCTATTATGTTATAACTGCAGCAAAGAAGAAAACAGCCTAGCATTTACACTAGAGATGCACTCATCGATCGGCAGGAGACATGTATCTGCCAATTTGAGGCCTGAATGGGCTCTGACTGGAAATCAACCGATTAGCTCCCATTTGTCTAATGTTCTAGTAATGTAAGGACATGCATCGTATGGTTGTTTACACTACTTATGTTGAAAGGATGCCTGCTTATAGCAACACGGCAAGCTTGAAAATAATTTTGTTTTCTTAGACAATAGATCCAGTGTTGGAGTATTTTTTTATTTTATTATATTATATAGTTTTAGGTTAAGGTTAGATTTGTAGAACGTATTTTTTAATCTTTATTTATTTAACATTGTATTAATAGACAGCATTGGGAAACAATCTAGCATGTACATGGAACTCTGAATTACACTACAGAACCTCGCTTAATAGATGTTCTAAGTTTGGGTTTGCAACAACAGAACTTCCCATTTGAACCAGACTGAGGGTGCATAGAGCTGTAACAGTACAATTTTGTTTTCCATTTTTTTCCATGTCATGGTGCACTTCATCAAAGGATGTTTTTTTGTAATATATATAGTATACATATCTGTAATTTTTAGCTGAAGAATATGGGTGTAGCTGAGCTTACTGATGCTCTGGGCATGTGCTGCGCAGCATCAGTCTGATGAGGCCAGTGTTTTATACGACTGTGTCTTCTGATGTAAAGACAGGCTTAGTCACCAACCTCCACTGAGCTGCTGGCCTGAGTGGCTGCAGCTGCGAACATAAGAAGAAATAATTACCAGCTCTGGCACTAGGGTACATTTTATAGGACTCTGTGATGTGAAGCATATGTTGAAGGTTAACTCAGATGTTAGAAATTTTACAGGACTGCTATTCATAATCCTCCAGTCTGTCTGACAAAGCAACTCAAAGCATAGTTTGGATGGAGACACAGTGTTTAGATTAGGTGAGAAGAACCTTAAAATCCTTGGCTTATCGAGCATGTTAATTTATGTCAGGAGTTTGTACTAAAGACAGAATGTTAACCATGCTTTTTCTAAACATCAGAAACTGAATAGCTGCTCTTGTTGCTTTCCTGCAGAACTCCAGCAGATCAACTCCAACACTGAGCGATAAGACCTGGCTCGCAGTCTGCATTCCAGTTCAGACCTTTGGGGTCATTATTTAGCACAATATCAGGAGAACATTCATTCATTTATTTTTTTCCACTTAGTCCCATTAGGGGTCGTGGGACACTTTGAGGCAGGAAAACATTATATGCAATTATGTAGTGAACACTAAATTTATTTTGAATATGTAAATACCCGGCTTTAGACCTAACTCCCACACTAGTCAGGCTGGCCCTACTTTTGGGACCACATTTGATGCTCTGCAATGGAATTAAAGACTCTCATTAGACAAATATTTTATACAGTGCATTCGGAAAGTTCACTTTCTCCACATTTTGTTATGTTGTATGTTGCCTCAAAATTCTACAAACAATACTCCATAATGACAACGTTAAAGAAGGTTGTTTGAAATCTTTGCAAATTTATTAAAAATAAAAAACTAAAAAAGCACATGTCATAGTCTTTGCCTTGAGTCTCAAAATTGAGCTCCTTCAACTTGATTGGTATCCACATGAGGTAAATTCAGTCGATTGGACGTGATTTGGAAAGGCACACACCTGTTTATATAAGGTCCCTCAGTTAACAGCACATGTCAGAGACAAACCAAGCCATGAAGTCCAAGGAATTGTCTGTAGACCTCCGAGAGATTGTATCGAGGCACAGATCTGGAGAAGGATACAGAAACATTTCTGCAGCAATGAAGGTTCCTATGAGCACAGTAGGCTCCATTATCTGTAGACAAGACATTTATTTTTGTATAGCCCAATATCACAACAACAGCCGCCTCAAAGGGCTTAACAGACTGCACTAGACAACATCCCCTGTCCTTAGACCCTCCATCAGGGTGAGGAAAAAGTCCCAAAAAGTGTGCGTGCGCGTGCGTGTGTGTGTGTGTGTGTGTGTGTGTCACACCAAGACGTCCTCTTAAGCCTTTTGTAAAATGCCATATTCCACTTCTTCAGAAAGTGTAGTTGTGTAACTGCAGCTGATCACGTGAATCTGAAATAGACTCGTCTTGGTTTCAAAGCTGGCTTCTGGTGTGAAGGTCAGGTTCAAGTCTAGTCCCATTCCAGACAGTTTCAGCTGACCTTTGACCCCTCTGGTTTGCTGCGGCCAGGCTAGCACATAAGTACACACCCTGCAGCATGTCATTAGTGTCCGCATGATTACACACAAGTCATTAAGGTCACCACTAACTGGGCTTTCTGTCATGGAACCTTTGGCCTTTAGTGATTCAGGAGTTTAGAATCCAAAACAGATCTTTGTGTTAGTGGCTTATTTTTTAGATTTTGCCAGTGGTTTTATCTTTTTCGAATTAACTACAGTATGAGAACTCGATTAAAGGTTCTGTGTGTGCGTGTGATTGATCAGTGTAACCATAACAACCGATAACTACATTAGCAGTTAACCTTCTCGGATGACCTAATTAAACAGGCCTGGGATGCTGACTGTCCTAACACTGTCAGAGTGCATCAGCTTCAACTCATCATTGTTTACCTCAGCACTTTGTCACTAAGCAGTGTTGCTTTTATTACTCACTTTGGATATTTCCTCGATGTATCCGTTATGGGTTAGGCTACAACGTGTGTAAAAGTGCGTCGTAATTACACCGGAACAGTGTCTTTGTCTCTTTGTGATTGCACCCACGGTCCTGGTTCATGTGTCAGTTTGCGTTTGTCTTACCAGAGCTGACGGAGGGACATAATGACTGGGCCTGTCTATGCACTTTTTACAATTCACTGTCAGGAGCTGGGAAAAGTACGCAGACTGGCTGCAGCCTGGACTGGAGGTCAAAGGTTGGGGTTTGGTGCTGGTCATTTGTCAATATGGACTGTTATGTTTTGCAGACGCTGACTGGTCCAGCTTATAGAAAAGAGGGTTGCTGCTGACATTACTGGACACTGTATTTCTATGTAGCTAGATTTATTTTTAATTTTTTCTGTTTGCCGTTTTATCATTATACTTTTCATCTGCTCAATAGGTTTAGAGGCAATAAAGGTAAAGCCTTGTTTTCATGAGTGGTTTGGCACAGGTCTGGTCAGTTTTTATTGTCAAAAGGGGTACAAATTATCTTAAATAAGTGCAGTGTGTTGTACTTTACAAAAAGGCGAAGGTAAACACTGCAGTCTGTTGATTGGGCAATGGAGTATCCTGATTCTGGCAAAAAATGCATAAACAAGCAGTGTGCGGTTTTACCTCTTGCACTGCTAAACTTAACAATTTACAAACAAATGGTAATTGATTTGAAGTTGGGAAAATTCCCTCCAGGCTCTTTTCTCATGCAGAAAAGCTATTTGTCTGGCACTTCAGCACCCGTCGCATTGGGAGCGTAACTGTTTTGTGCTAGCCCCTGTACCGCTCCAGAATGTGTCTGAAGAGCCCTACACATTTACACATTAACATTGACATATACATCAGGCTATTGCTAAAGTCAACCAAGAAAGTCTTAAAATATTTTATATCATGTTTATGGTGCATCAGTAAAATAGATGCACACACATTTTGTCCAAATCTATCTGGTCCATCTGTTTCATAAATGACAGCTGCCAGTAAAGGATGGCATTGAATGATGACTTTCTGATATCTCAAAAATTATTTATTGTGTTTATTTACAAAAATCTGACTTTTCAAACTAGCCATATTAGCCCGGCTGAAGTCATACTTAATCAGATTTCTCAGAGTTCACTGACACAATTGAACAGAAGAGGACCCCCCACCAAAAAAAAAACAAAGACAGTCTTTGAAATAATACTAAGACTTAGACCTATTGCACAGTTTTGAACAAGACAGAGCTCCAACTATTGGAGCCGAGCTGGACTTACTTCTATAATGGTCGATACTGACACAGTAGTTTATTTAAATAACATAGTTTGGATAAAAGCATCGACAGTGAGCGTGTGATGATGATGTCGGGTCACTTTTCTGCTGCTGGCCTACATGGCTCGATGTGGCCTACATTCGGCTCCACTGCAGAGAGCGCTGTGTGATGGATGAAGTGCTCCTGCAGCACTCACCTGTCCTACATACCTACACCTGTGCAAGCCGCTCTTAAAGAACGCTCCACTTGTGTTTTAAGGTGACCTTCAGCTCATTGTCGGTCAGCAGTGAAGGATAATGACACGGTCTGCAACAGGTGCAGGTCGGACAGTGGACACTCCACCTGTGCGTGTCAGGAGCGTGGACAGACAGGTGTCTAGTGATATATTTGTACCATGCATGTAGTTTAAAAAGAATGTTATTGTATTGCAAAATCAATTTTAAATGTTTCCTCTAATCGTCCGCCTGTACTCTGTGTGAAGCCTAATGCTGCTGTTAAGAGCAGCATGAAGTGAGACCATGTAACTTTTCAGTCTTTCTACCAACTGTGAAGCTAATGGAGACAAAAGCTGTGTCAGAACCCACTGTTAACTTTTTATTAATATCCTGTAAATATCCATGATCCATTGCAAAAAAAAAACACGCTCTGGCTAAATAAGTGTATTCACAAGTTGTGTGCTCTCCAACTTTAAATTACTAAATCCCCTTTTCCACCAACATTTTCAGGAATTTGTTATATTTTTTGTTTCCACTGCACCCCAGAGTTCACTTAACAGTTTAAACCTTTCACAGACAATGGCAGGCTATCGGCCCAGCAGCTATTATACAACTACACACGGCACACAGCCCTGCCCCATAAGAAAAAAAATATATAAACACGGGATAAATGGGAAAAAAAGGTGCTATAGAGGTGTAGTCTGTCAAATTGGCATGAAATTCTGACAGTATCACAGTATTGCAGATACAACTTAAAATGGTTTATTTCCCTGAAAAATTAGGCATAGTCAAATCTTTGGGTTGTTATAAAAGTTAACTAATGTACAATATAAAATCCAGACTTTCAAAAACAGGAACCTAATCACTTCTGTTCTTGTCACTACAGCTCATCATACATAAATCAAGACTTCTATACTATATTGCCCAGCCCCTTTGACAGTAATGGAGATCAGACAAAATAAATGCTAACTGTACATCCCATAAATCCCTTTTATCAAATATCAATCCACTTTCTATATCTTTTTACTGTCAAATAAAAGTTCTGTGTTATTGTGCATTCATAAAGAGCAGTGCTGCTGGGTTGGTTCATTATAGTCATTACACTTTCAGTCAATTTAATAAATTTTATTATTCTAATTTATTCAAACGCCATAGTCGTTCAATTAGCACAATTTGATCAGATTAAATATAAATGTGAACAACCACATGCCCATTATAAAACCAAATCTCTAACATTTTCCATCATCCGATTATTAGTGTTTTTAAGTGTTTACAATGAGCTCTCTTGTGTTCCAGACTTAATGCCTTGAAAGCGTTAATGTTTTTTCCTTTTGCTGATGTGACATTTGAAAAGAACGGTGCTGTTGGGTCACATGTAAAAAAGCATTGGAGTGTGGATGTGTGTAACACCGACGTGAAGCGGCTGGTGTTTAATGGAAGTTCAGGCCGAGAACGGTGTGGAGCTGCGTTGGTTGTGCAAGACGTAGGAGTTTTGAACGCAGCTCAGCACTTGTCAGCTTGGGTTGCCATGGTGAACAATTGATGCTTTGAATTGCAAAATTGTCAGATGAGGCTATAGATACAGAGAATACAGGCTGAGATCCATCTGTCATTCCATCTGACAGAGTTTCCGGCTAAGATTTGTAATTTCCTCAGCTTTTTAAACTTGTATTTAAAATGCTGGGGCTAGAATCACATATCTAGTGCAGGTTTAATGTAGTCCTCATATGGTCCTTCTAAGTTAGAAAGTTGTTCTTTGTCTGCGTGTGCTTTCAACTCGGTGCAGAGTGGGTGTCAACTCATTATGATCCTAACTGTATGTTTGACAGTATAATGGCAAAGAGTGCAATACGGAAAAAAGAACACTATAAATTGTAGATGTTGCTTACAATATTGAGGTACTGTCGGCATACAGTTTTAAGCCGAACTTCTTGTTGTCCGACTGAAGAGAATGTTCATGTACAGTTTTCAAACATAAATGCTGCATTATTCACCCTGAGACACTCTAGGAGCTGATACTGCACAACAGTTCTTTCTTTTCTTATAGCTTAATTGTTAGCTGAGCTGGCTAAAAGCAATTTAATGGCAATGGGGGAATTACCAGAAAAATGTCAGCAGCTAATCTCATGGCTCACTCATTTCCACTGGCTGTGGCTTAACAATACAAGTTTGAGAGTTAAACTTGAACAAAACTGACAATATGTAGAATATATGAATATAATAAAGCTTCTTAGGAGCTGTAGCTTTTACACCAAATAATATTTTTATTATCCTATATCCCTTTATTTTAACTAATCCTAAATCATTTAAATGCTTTAATACTAAACAAGATTGTAAAGCAATAAATAAATTTACAACTTTTATTTGGGCAAAGTTATACAATTACAAATAAAAGTGTGTCTTTCCAGTGGCACCGCTCCATCTACAGTCTGTAAGCACCTACAGTAGCCCTGTAGGGACAAACTGTACTCTATTAACGAACTCGGTGAAATCATTGGTGTTGTCTGTGGGATTATGAATTTCCATCAGAAAGAAGTGTTATTATTTGGTTTGGGCCAATATTTTTTTTTTTTTAGCCGATACTGATACTCTGTATTTATCTTGCTGTTGTGGCCAATGTCAATTACATCATTTAAAATATGGAGAGCCATTGCTTTACTGAGTAAATTTTTGTTTAAACTTGCCCTTAAACTGTTCAATTTCATTGTACTACAATCATTTCCTTTATCTTCTTGGTTATAGACTTGGCCTTTGCAGAATCTCTTCTGAATTTCTTTTTTTCCTCAAAGGCTTGTTATGTAGTGCTTCCTTTAGCAATGCCCCCCTCTCCAGAGTTGTCATGTAGTAAAAACTTAGCTCTAGAGACCGGAGCCATCTTTTGTACCAGGCTGTAAACATGATTTTTACACTTGTAAAGTCGCCATTGGATTTCTTCTTATATTTCTGCTTTTGGAGCCTGCCCTCTGGTGGACGGAGGTATTTCGATGTATGATGGCGCCCTTACTTGTGGACCTTTTTTATGAGGTCCCATAAAAGAGGCTAGGTAAACCTCTGGGAATGACTTGATGAATGAATCCTGCATAACTTTGGCATTGCATGCATTGCATATTACAACTCGATGGTCTTTTTTTGACACCACAAAATAAGACTGGATGGCAGACAAGGCCACAGCTCCGGCGTTGAACTTACAAGCCTTTGCACTGCATTGGCAAAATGTGCATGACTATAATGGAGCGACTGTGCCGCTGCTTTTAAGTACAGTATCTCAGGCACCGAAACAAACTAGTCCACAGAATATAATATTGGCTCTACACATCAGGCAAATTTTCTAATAAATAAATGCAAAAAACACCCATTGGTCGGCAACAATATTACCGCCAATATATTGTCCATCCCTAGTAATTATAGGGCTATACACTATTAAACACCTACAATGGCATTCACAAAATTTTACACAGTGCATTTTTTAACTTAACATTTAACTTTAGACTGACACAACGTTAGGTCATTAAAAAATAAGTTAAACGGCCAAAATGATCTACATTATAACCGTTTGTTTCTGCAAGGCCATTACCCACAGCTGTATTTATCAAAAGCTCTTTCATATTCAGTATTCCATTGCTTTCTTTGTAAAACACTGTTGCTCATTGTGTGTTCCGTTAACACTGCTGTTTCTCCTCAGTGTAAACGCTCTGTAATTTGGCCGTGGCTTCAGTAAAGTTTTTCTTCCAGCCGAGAGGCTTTTGTGCCGCTGTCTTCAGCTTGACAAGGCTGCGCTCTGACACAATGCATGCTGGGACGGATGTAACCATGGCGATGTGTGGTTTAGGCTCAGTAATGCCCATGTTTCAGTGTGGAGAGAGAAAAGAGCCACAATTTACTGCACCGAGAATTAAACATTTAGGACGGCTGTTCTAAGTTATTCCTCCTTCACAGAGCCTTTGTGTGTCCTCAGTGGAGCCAATGGGGTTCAGGTCAACTTTTTATACTGTGCATCTTTTTACTATTTTTTACTAGACGGGGATATTTCTTTTTGTGTCCAACTTTATATACCAAAATTAATTTAAATGTATGTACACTTTATTTAAAATGCATAACCTCAACAATCCTAGCCTATTTCTATTATTGTGAATGTTTAAGATATGATCCATAATAACTGGTCATAATAGGTTCTGGGTTGTCACACATCCTGGAAAAAATGGCGAAAGTTAAAATGTATAATGTTTGTTTTTCTTGTTGGAACAAGCAAGTGAATTATTAAATTGTCCAAACTTCCTACAAATGATGTTACAATATTTTGTCCTAGAAAATGTTTCAGATGGCATTGGAAATGTTTGTGCACCTCTGATTTGGAACTGGTTGCTTGATATGCAATATAAACCCTATAGAATATTTAGATTGACTTTCTACTCTCTGAGGCTGCTGCTCTAAGTCGGTGGTAACAGTTTGCATTTATGGATTTGACAACACATAGTATGTCTCTGAGCCACTTATTTTCTGTTCCTGAATGGAGAAATAGAGCTATATCTTGTGCAAATTATGGCTCTTGTGGTTTCTCTTTTTTTAATAACACACTGCACAAGGCTTACAAAAATCGATTATTTCTTGAATTTCTTGCGAGGATGCTGGAGGGAACGGAGCTTTTGCATTTGACATTGGCTTCAGACAGGATGGAGAGGGCTTTAATAGCTGAGTGTAGTGGAGAGGAGGCTGCTGGGAGCGAGAGGTGGGAGGAGGACGTGGGCGACCAGCAAAAGGGAGATCAGATGGTGAAAAGAGAATGTGGAGAAATAGACTGGAATAAAAAGAGCTACTATATGAACAGCCTTAATGCTGTTCCAACATAGAATGTATTCAATGTCTTTGGAAAATGGAATAATTATACATTTTAAAGAGGTTGCTTTTAATTTAAGTGTAACACAGATTAATCAAAGTCTACAGTAAAAATGTCTGATCTCTACCTCAACAAATTTACTAGTATACTTCTATGTTATGGTTGTTAGCAATGTTAGCTCGTTTAGAAAAGTTACTGTTCTACTTGTTGCTAGGAGTCACCAACGGCAATTTAGCTAATTCTTGTGGAGCTGATGCGATCCCTCAATAATGGCCGCCTTTACGCTTCTGAAAATGTCAGTTGTATTGCTAAAGCTAATACCTTGTGTCCATAGTAAGCCCATGACCCTGAATATGAATATGGTTACACTGAGTCTAAACAAGCCGCAAAATAAAATAAGTGTCTAAGCAGAGTTGTTAAATATATTAATAAGTTTGGATTTAATTTATAAAGTAAAGTTTACAGTATTATTTTTCTGCTATGGATTCATTGCAATAATGTATATACTGTATATAAATATATATATATTTTTGAGGGGATTAATGCCTTTTATTTGATGTACAGTATGGGACAGGAAACGGGCTGAGAGAGACATTTGAACCTCGGTCTCTTGCCTGTTTGACATGTGCTTTTCCAACTGAGCCAGAGAATACATTTTTATATTTTGTGCTATTTGGTTAGTCTCTAATTGGTAGAGCTCAAAAGTGAAAATTGGTGGCCTTTTTAGTGACCTCTGGTGGGAAAAGGTCAGACAATCCCACAGCAGATATGGTAGCCCTTTAGGGACACTCTGTTGATGAACCGTCAAATTAGGTTGGACGGTCATTTTTTTACTTTGAAATAAAATCAAATGACTTTTGTAAAACTTCAAGACATATGTTTCAAATGAAGTGTGAGTGTGCTTCTCTTTCAGCAGTGTTCAGTTTGTCCTCAGTGGGCAGTAGGAACCGGAAGTAGAGGAACTATTACGGCTTTTTCAAATGGGTTGTTGGTGAGTCTTGTTTTGATGTGATCATTCATTACTAAAAAGCTACATTTGATTTTACACAATGCGTCTTAAATTGTAAATTGTAGACATTAACTCGACTAGAACCTCCATCTGTGGAGCTCTCTGACTCATCATTCAGGTTTGTTTAACAAGCCTGTCTACCTAAACTACTGAGGTCAAGAGGGTCCAGGCCCATGATAAGTGGCCCTTCTTCATCTTGTCGTCCTCTCTATTCCGGTGCTTCCTGTTTTCAGTCTCATTACCGTCCATGACCATCACTTATCTGTCCCTTTACTTCTCTCTGTGTCCTGCTATAAATACCCCTTTGAGGAGACTGATGCGTACAGAGACACTAACTGGCCATTTGTTCCTCATTTCTCCTCCTCCTCCTCCTCCTCCTCCTCGCCCTGCTGTTGCAGTTCTGCATCTGTCTGGAGACGCCATGCATTTGCAGTGATTGTTTTTCACAGCCATGTACAAAACAAGGACAGTTTAGTTTTTTAACATAATGTTAATTTACCGAGGTTGTTGCGTGGGAAATTGTCAATGCCATTCTATGCACTTATTTCCCAAAGTCACAATGCAAAATGTTAAGGCTCCACAATCACCCTCTGGTGTTTGAGTGTGGTACAAGTTCTGCCACTGAGATCATTCAGTGAGCCAGGGTTTAAAATTCAAAGTACTCCTCACATGCATATAAATGAAGACTAGTCTGATATAAGATAATATAGTGTTTATAACAGTTTTATAACAGTAGTTCAGAGTGTCAATAATACTGAAAATGAGAGAGACATGGCTGTACATTGTAAATAAGAGTAATGTACAAATCAGTGTGTGCTCACATTTATGTACATGATGTAGACCTGCATAATATTTACAGTAAAGCACTAATCAAATCCAAGCAAACCTCACAACATAATGAAGACATAATGAAATTTACTGATGTTGTTGCATAGGGCTGTACAATCAATTGAAGGTTTGTCATCAGTACAGAAGGAGCACTTGCACTGCAGTGGATGTCTGAGTGTTTGCTGTGCATGACATCCACAATTTTAATAACATTTGGCCAGTCAGTGCAAACGTAAGTCACATTTATTGTATGCTAGAAAGGATGATCAAATAAGACGTACAGTTGCTGCAACCTTTTAAAAGCATTTTGTATTGCATTTTGTGCATCTGTGTTTTTTGATTAGTGTGGGCGTAATATGACCTCACAACATCACAAATGTAACTCATTATCGCAAACATCTGTATAGCAAAAAATGTCTTGTACAGCAATAACGCTGTGGTCGTCTATGTGATGGATCATTTATTTTTTTTATAAGTCATTAACCTGTGTCCATTAAATAAGCCCTGGTTTATTCTTGCATAGTTTAGACTTGTTGGGGCTCCAATACCATCACTGTGTGTGTGTGTGTGTGTGTGTGGGCGTTTGGTGTCCATGTCTATCACTCTGCTCACTGTCCATGGCAAACTTTCACTTTATAAAAACCCTCTGTGTATTGGCAGCAGCTGTCCTCTCTGCTGTGTCTGTGTGCATGTTGCAGCGCTCCATCGCTCGAGCCTGAGCACACATTGTGTTGGCTCCACACACAAACGCTGTCAGGTCCCGGTGGCGGCGTATTTTTAGCGTAGCAACACAGGCTGCACCAACAGGACTGGTCGTGGAGCTGCGAGTGGGTGGCACATGCACAATCAGCGAATACGTCGAGGGAAAAGGCAGATTTTTAGTCTCTGCCGGCCAAATGGATAGAAAGATTGCTTGTTGAATTAAAGAAGCAGAAACTAAGACATACATATAATTTGTTTCATATATTTGAGTTGTCGATCTATTTTTGTTGTACTTTCAATCATAATGTCCTTGTTTTTTCAAGGTTATGGTGCTCTATTAATGTGCAGAGTCATGGTGCAGTGTGCTGAATTCAAACAGCCTAGTTGTGCTGCTGACTCGCTGCTGTTTACCTGCTTGGTTTTTTACTAGAATTTGTGGTGGCCCTGAATGCCTCGGTTACAGTTTAACACCAATAAACCCATGCAAATTGTACAGCATCTCAATTTAAAAGATGGTTATCAAATGCAGCTCTTGAGGAATGGCTGAGCTGAAACATGAGCAACCATATTTGGGCAGTATTTGCAGACTAAGCTAAAAAGCTAAAAAAAACATTTGATCCATGATTATAATGAATCAGGAATTGTTTATGAGGTTTGTGTAGTAATGTGTTGTCTACAGCAGAGGGCAGACTGCTCCTGTGTTTGTGCAGTCTGCAGTAGAAGAGGCTCAAGCTGGCTGCAGCCAATCACAGAGCAGAGTGGGGGTTACACACAAACAGAATGTAGTCCAAAGATGCTCATGGTGATGTAATACATGGACTTCTGATAATGCATCATAAAAACAAGTCTTAAATATATGGGTTTAATCCAATACAGTTAGAGCATATATTATTACCGTTTTTTTATTCTGTGGCATTAACCTAGTGGATGTTAAAAACCTAAGTCCCGATGCGTTTGCTTTAACCTTTTCTTCCAAAACATAATGTTTTTAAGCCCTTCTGTGGAAACCTATTAGGAATTTAAAGTTTGACTTTTGATCCTCTGAGGCTGCTGTAGTTTGTCACTGTTGTCAAGTCATCAGACTTAAATAGACATCTAAAACTCAATGTGCTCTGTTGTAAATGATATAAACACTGTTCTGAATGGACTTGTAAAGTCTTAACTATGTCATTGGAATTAATTTAATAGAAAGAGTGGGAACCCAGTTTAGCATGACTACATTTATGATTTTTTTTTGCATCACTGCTTTTACCCAAATGTCATTTACCCAAATACTAAAATGCAGTGACCATACAAAGTTAATCACAACCTTGTTGAAATCCTTTTATTTATATTTCTGTCCAATTACCGTCTTTCTCGTTTTGTTTTGTGCAGGATTTGGACCTGCCTCTGGACCTGGTGGTGTGACTGTGACAGCGTTTGAGTCTCCTGTCCCGCAGCGAAAGGACAGCAAGTGGAAGGAGTTGAAGGCATCGGCGGTGGAGAGGGTGGAGTCGCATTGGGGTCACCATGACGTCGGTCGCGGCCGAATTCGAACACATGGAGATCCAGCAACAGTACAACGACGGTGTCAACAACCGCTGGGACGACGACTGGGACAACGAGAACAGCTCGGCCCGGCTGTTCGAGAGGTCACGCATTAAGGCTCTGGCAGGTAAGACACGGGATGGTGGGGATTTATGGTTTACAGGTCTACAGTAGTTTCCATGGTTTTAACGCCACAGCTGCTAATATGACTGAGTCAGCTTAAACAGAGTAAAGACTGTCCCTGTGGAGTCTCCTTTCTTAATGAAAAATGTAAATTTCAAACTGATTTAGCTTTCTGCACAACAATCACATCATCTACAATAAAAAAATGGACATGGTTTTTCAACAGTTTACAATTAGTTACAAAAGTTACTGAACACTAGCAAATTACCGTATCCTTGTTGCTATATTTTCCTTATCGCAAAGAATGACTCGTATCACAATAATGCTATATTCCTCCAGTTAACAGACTTATTTTTCCAGTCAAAATCATTGTCCAAACAGAGCATGAAATAGTTCTTAAATGTCTTAAATTTTTATCAAAATTTCAGGTACTACACTTTGCTTTTGTATAGTATTGTATACATAGGTTATTGATTGGTTTATCACAGTTTATAAAGCATTAATTAAGGACTTTTAACACATTGAAGAAAGGACAATGGTGGTCTGTTGTTTGCCAAAAAGTGACCTCCCACATACAGTGTCGGTGACATTAAAGGTATCAGGCTAATCATGTAAAGGTAAGTGTTTTTGAGTTGACTGAGTTTTGATCCCAACTTCCGTGTTCCATAGCAGAATTTTTGTTTCAATTTCAATTAAACACATAAACTATGTTCAGCAATTTAGTAACACTAGTGCATTCCTCTCAGATTGAGTCAGAAAATACATTTTTATTCTAAAATTAAAAGCAACAAAGTGAATATACTGTACACCTCCGATGTCACTTATGGGCAAGGTCACATTAAAGATAAACAAGTCCCAGCCCCAGTGCGAGTGAGGCTGCTTATTGGCCACATGCATTAGTGCGAGTGTCTTACTGTAACTGTAGCTCTCGCCTCCTTCTGTTTTTAACCTGATGGGCTCGCTCCTTCCCCTGTGTCTCGCTTCACTAAATAATTCACATCAGTGTTAAATATGCAGGGGAGGTTGATGGTGTGTCCATGAGCTGCTGAAGGTAAGGGGGCGGAGCTTGTGTTTCAGTCTGAAAACTGACGCCGGGACTTGAACATCTACTTCTGCTGTTGTCTTTTGTGTGTGTGTATGTAAGAGTGCGTGTTGGATCCATATGATATGCTGGGAAACACAAAACCAGCGGTCGTCATAGTAACCCTGAGCAGATCTGCTTACAGTGAGGCAGAAGGAGAGTGCGTTTGTGGAGTGTGGGAGGGTGTGTGTCGCACTGACGTCTGCACTAGACTCACAGGGATAAATCGATGTGAAACAGCCTTTATGCAAACAGGCGGCCGTTATGTATTCTATTCATTTGTACTGTTTTTATATGTATTTTTAGGGGTTACAAACACTGTAGACCTAAGATTATCACTTCTGTTGTAGTTTGACAGTGTTGGCTGGTCGTACACAATAAGCTACAGTGTTAATCAGAGTGCAGCCAGTATAAAATCTCACTTTGTACTATGATTGAGCTTAACATGTATTTATATATAGCATTCAATCCAAAAATAGTTCCCTACAGTTGTACATGTGTCTTAGAATTCAAATTTTACAATAATATCATTGTAAAAAATAAGCCAACAATACCAAAAACACTCCTACATTCAAAGTTAATTTTTAGCTATGCTAACAGAAGCTAATAAATGTAACATTGTTGAGTTATTGCACTAATAATAGTATAATCAGGCTCAGAAGATTATTTTTGCAAACCAAAATAAATGATAATCTTGTTAATACCACATTTATTAAACATTTCTCTAATAATAATCTCTTTTAACTGTTACCACGGTTACCTAGGTCTCCTTTCAGTCATGCTCTGGATAATGTAGCTAACCTTTTTATATTCTTTTATTTTAGTAAAATCTCTAAAGGTAATGGGTATCTATCAAGCTAAGGTTAAATGACAAAATATAACGATATGTACAAAGGTGATGAGAATCCATCTGGTCCCTTTTCAAAGCTGATGTCCATCAAACCATTCCATCAACAGCTAGTTCAGCCCAATGGTGTGGCAGTACTGGTAGTTATAGGTAGGCCTAGCTATGAGTGTGTTTTAGGTTGGATGACAAGTTGGCCATTGAACATTTTTTTCTATACACATCTTTACAAAGTATCTAGTGATAGGCAGTTCCTGACAGTGATTGATTTCAAATTTTTATTATTATAAACATTTTGCCATTTTAACTGTTTGTGTTTAATGTAAGAGCAGGCCAGAAGTAAAATAATCACAGAAGCTCCTAAAATAAACTGGACTTTTGCGACCCTGAGGCTTCTTTCTGGCTGATGTTAATCCGTAACATAGATCACTATCGGGAGCAGCAGTGGTCTGAACTCTCAAAGTGACGACTTGTTCAGACGCTCGGTAATTAGAAACAGAACGGTCCAGGTTCCCCACAGAGACGCTCACTTCCTGTTCAGAGGCCAGATGGTGGAATTCCGGGAATGTTGGTGTGTCTGTTTGGTTAATGTGACCTAGACGCCCTTTTTAAAAACATCTCTGCCTTTTTTGTTCAAAACTGCTTTGTTGTCTTTCGTCTGCCCCCTTCGTTATTTCACTTGACGCTGAATTAAACGGTATTGATTTTTTCCAGTAGTGGTAGTGTCAGCTGCTGAAGTGAAGGAGCTGAAAACCCTCTCACAATGGACAATGGAAGGAAACATGTCCGGCTGCTAATGCTGCTGGTGTCATGAGCTCATAAATGCCTGACGCCGAATGCATGTCTAACTCTGTCATGTTCATTCACTCCATTATCTGCAGACATGGTCCAAACTTGTGTCACTGGGGTGGAGAATTTCACAGTGAGATGCTGCCTCACCCTGCTGACCATAGTAACTTTCCTGTGAGCTCAGAGTTGGCTTTCTGCGTGATGTCTGATTTCATCCATAAAACCATGAACTAATCCCCTCCATTTACATGAGGTTTCAGAGAAAAGAAAACTATTTGTTATGATTGAAATATGCGTTGTTCTATTTTTCCAGGACAATAAGTGTGGTTACGTACCGCTGACGAAACTTAAGTACCGAATTAGTCCAACAGTACGTGTCGGCTCAGTACGGGACGATTTATTACATGTTACCTCTAAGGGCCTGACGTTTTTATTGCGCTGGGTCCTGACCCCAAATTAATACTGCATGCGTCTGCGACTCAAGAGATACACAGCAGTTTTATTTCTCTGTGACGGCGGAGCCAGTTTGTGTCAATTTGCACAGATCACATCGTACTAGAGCAGAAACCACACAAGCACAACATCCAGGTATTTACAGTAATATGAGAATATACTTACCAATTTTCTTTATTTTATTACTTATGTTTATTTACATGATTAAGCATTTAATTCAATAAGATCTGCAAAAACATTTTTTCTGTGTAAACAATCATGAGGAAAAACCCTGTGATGATTATTAGAACAACAAAATGATCTCAAATTAAACTTGTTTTCTGGTCTTTCCGCTTCTGAATAAACAGTTGTTTTTTTTTCCCGGCACACGTCTTTATCTTTCATACACCAGCTCGTACTTCCTGCGCATGCTCTTCTGAGCTCCGAGGAGATCTGAAACATCCAGGGGGCAAGGGTCTGCAACAGTGTTTGCTGCCACTCTGCAGCGCTGCGTAGACACAATGCAGTGTAAATTGGGGGTTAATAGTGATGACTGCATCATTATTTACCAGTTTTAGTCTCTCTTTCCAATATTATGTTATGCCATACTGTTTTGTGTTAATGTATGGGCTTTTTGTAATTTATTAGTATTCTAAAATAAAATTAAAACGTGACTGCTACATAAAAGTTCTCTCTGAGATATTAAACCTAATTGAAGCATACTTTTTAAAAGTTGAATGAATTGCCAACAGTTTAAAACAGGAAAGAGCTGTTGGGAAAAATACAATATTTAGCATGTTTTCTGTTGAAATACTGTAGGATGTAAATTTACTTTCACTCCTCGTATTCCCTCGTCCTATCAGCGGAGAAGTGTTTAACTCCAACTTTCTGAAAGCGAACCACACACTTGGGACTTCTTGGGGCCTCTTATCGCAATGGAAATTTACCCATACTGATCTGACCCAGACCGTACCGCTCCAGTGAAAATCCAACTTCACTTTAGTAAACAAATATTGGATACTCACTAAAAAGGGAAGATTATTCACCGGTGCAGAAAGAATGTATGCTAGCATCTGTCGCGGAGGTGGTAACAATCCCACAGTTAAGGACCAGGTGATGTGTTCTATCAAGTCTATCTCTCTGTCAGATACGACAGCTGCAAGACGCATTGATGTTTTAGTCACGGATGTTTTCAAGACTCTTATTATTCGTTTGTGGAAAGCCAGTAGCAGTAGTAGTGGTGGTGGTAGCACTCAAAGCAGTAGTAGTAGTAGGATCCGGCCCACAGACCTGAAGACCTCACATCATCTGGCCCTGAGGAAAATGTTGTTGAAGCCCTGTTGTAAAGTATTGTTTTAGTTTGCAGCTAAAACAAGTAATGGCAAACATGTTTGGTGGTTTTAGTTAAAACAGACACTGTTTTTTTCATTTGTCATTTTGACAAAGATCAGATCACTTTTTTGATGGTGATTTTAGACAGAAATGTTAGAAATTCCCAAGGGTTCAGATACTTTTTTAATGCCACTGTGTATAACAACCTCAGTTTATGTCCCCAGCCATTTCAGATCAGACCTCTGCCATTGTGGGTATTTTGCTGGCAGTTATCATGAGTTGGATGTACATAAGTTGGTCAAAAGTGATTCCACTTCCATGTTTTTATTGAAATCAGTTGGTTCTCTCTTGTTATAAGGAAATCTCTGAGTAAACCCCGTGTCATGACTCTGAATGAATGGTGCATTTGGTCGGTTGCCAGCTGCCTCAGGGTCCGAGCCACGAGGAAGCCAGATGACAGAGGGCAGGTCGGCGTGACGCTCAGCAGCAGACACCGCCACGGGACTCACTGCACCGTCCTATAGCAATTAGCAGCAGAACCTAAAGAACACATGCACCAAGGAATGTCTGCTGCATCTGGCCTCTGTTTGTCATGCCTCTCAACTCTGACCTGAGCTGGCGCTAATCAGGACCATTGGTAAACAAACAGGGGCTGGCCTGATGTGATGACTATTTGGTGTTGAAATCTAAATCTGCTAATGCTAAAAGTAAAGTCATAGTAGACACTGTCTTGCAGATTTTAGAGGTTTTCCAGATGTAAGAAATATAGCAACACCAGGAATCAGACCAGAGAAACAAACATGAAATTTGTGTTCATTGCTGAATCCAAAATCTGTTACTCAAATAGAATTCATTGTGTTCACCTAAACATTTCACCTGAATCATTTGACCAAATAAAATAGACAGAGTAACAATACATACATTTTGAAAATAATTAATGTGCAGTTTGTAAAGTTTTTTTTAGTATTAATTTGACCAAATTGAACATATCTTGGTCCAAGAGACAAATATGAAGAAGAATAACCGGATGATAAAATACCATGGCAGTTGCTAGAACCAAAACTTGCTAGTCATGTGTTGTGATTTTTGTTTATGCAGAAATCTGTGTTTTTTTTTAGTCTGTCAATATTCTTCAGAAATACTATAAGATTTATAACAACATTGCTGTGTTATGCAACAGGTTATCTAGGAAAGGGTCCAAGACTAACAGGCTTAAAGGAGTGTGTGGTTGAAAATGTACCACATAAATGAGTGACTGGGGTTTTGGTCTTTTTAAGATTAACATGTTTCTATCCATGTTTCCTGTATTTTCTCAGCTGTCATTTACAATGACAAATGTTGAAATGACCAAAATAATTAAAATACAATTTTGTTCCAGATTTTAAAAGTTATTGTGTTTTGGAGTAGGAGTAGGTTTCCAAACCTTGTGTTTTTCACTAGGTTGCATGATTGTTAAAGCAAAACCTTTTAAAAAAAAAAAAAAATGAATGTAGACCTTTTCTTTCCACCATTGTTAGACTTTGGAACTGTTGCACATCTTTATTAGACCTCTCCACTTTTACTGCACTGTGATATCTCTTGTGTGAAAGTCTATTATCGTTTGATATTGAAGATTTATTGTCTGAATCATTTGCAACGTGGCTTAAAGAAATGCATTTTTCAGATAACAAACCTATTGTTGACCATGTCCTTTGTAGTTTTTATTTGCACTCGAGCAAATTACCTCAACTGTCTTTGCCAAAGAGGCGCATAGCTTTACCACAGCCTGCCATTGCATTAGTGATACTCTAAAGGTAGCCACCTTATCAGAAGGACAAAGGTTGTATTTGCAAAGTTGAAATAGTTGCGACAATGCAAATAAATGCATAAAAAAAAAAAAAAACACAGAAAAAGTGTGTGAAAACATTTAGCTATGAATGTTGGGTGACCTTTTACCAACTTACTCCCAGACCTTGTTGTGCTTTTATTAGCTGATTTGTGTTGAGTTAAACATCCTCATTTCCTCACATTTTTGTCAGTTGATGTCATTGTTTCGGGGGTTGGTCCCAGCCGCCATGAACCAATAGGTCATGGGGAGATTGTTCTTACGCTGGCGCCCAGAAGAAAAGATCACAAGGTCATTGAAATGATAAGAATGTCTTTCTGTTCACGGACAAACCATCAGGCTGTTGTCTGCAGTCATTTAACAGGTCATGTGCGTATTTGTTCCATGAATTGTCTCGGTGTAGTAACCTCCAGACTTGGTTGGACTTGTCAGCGGCAATTGTGGTTGTGTTGATGGACCGCAGGATCAAACAGGAAGTGCTGGCAAGGCTCGAACAGGAAGACCATCTACACAACATGCTAATATTAGAGTTAGGATGTTTGGACGTGTGTGTGAACGATGAGCCAGGGAGGAAACGCTCGAGCACACACTCCGTTTCTTTTAGGCTTGGTTGGTTCTCCTTGTGCTCTTTGGACATACACACCCTTCTTTATTAAAGTTATGGGCATGAAGAAGAATGACCACTCTATTGGATGAAATTAGATAAGGGCAATCCCATTTCACGTGATGAACTTTGGATGAGTGAGACTTTCATACTTTCTTCCAGTTCTGGTGTTTTTTTTTGTTGTTTTTTGTTTTTGTTTTGCGACACACGTCGGATTTGTCTTGTGTCCAACTTCTAATAAACTTTTCTGCTGTTCACACTCCCAACAATAAACTATAGTTTCTAAATAATGACTATGTTTAGGTATCAACATTTCCTGAAATTTACCATGCCTCCATAAATTTTTGCTAAAAGTTGATCCTCACGGCAAAATGTGTTAAAGTTATAGCAACATGCTTATTGTGCAAGTCAGTTGTACAAGAGTACAGACTGCTGTGATGGGTCTATGTGTACGGGGGCCAAAATGTGTCAAATTCCCAAATTTTTGACAAAATTGTATTGAGAATTCTTCCACCCAATGTTTTGTCTTGTAAAGTGCCATCTTATTTATTTAGTTTAGTATTACCTTTAACATTCCTTACTATTGACAGCTTAGTTGCATGTTATCAGTAAACTCTCTGAAGCATGAACAGGCAGCTTGTCTCTCCAGCTGCCTTTCTCACACCCTCCTCCCACTCCGCCCCTTATGCTAATGTTCCTATGACATCACCTCTGCGCTCCTGCCCTCCCATTGGCTGTGCGTTGGCGTACAGCTGCTCCCATTGGGGCCCCTCCCCCCGAGCTCTGCCTCTGTCTGAAAGGTGTTCTCAGTGTCTGCGAGCTGCTCCTAGTGCTGCTGCTGCTCTACCGGAGGACAAACCCTTTCATTCTCTACCTCCCTCCCTTCTCCCACTCTTCCTTCCCGCTCTATTCTTCCGTTTGTTTGCTCCGGTGTTGGTGTTCTCTCTTGAAACGAAAAAGGCATGGTTGGGTTCCTTTAGCGGAGGGAAGGTGTGATCTGTATGGAGACAATGATGGATGGAGAACACATAGGAGCATGATGCTACAACCGCCGTTGCCTTGCCACTGCTGAGCCAGCAATTTGAGCTTCCAATTTGGCAAGATATACACCCAAAGGAGAGAGGGCTATACTGTGTTCTCAGTGTCTCGGCTCTCCATTGCATGGGAGTGTTCAAGAAAAGGGGAATTGCAAGGCTGGGGCTGGATATTGCAATATATTCTGCAATAAAAGAGGCTTGTTTTGTATCATCTACTCAGGATTCTCTAGAAACTTAACTTCTATTTTTGGACACAGAAGCTTTACACTTTTATTCAGACTTGGATTACTTTATTAATTTCTTGGGGAGTCCTTCCTCAATGGCTCTTGGGATTACTTTGTAAAACCTTGGAGTGTTATCATGGAGTTTCAGAGTGCTACCACAGGACTGCCCGGTCCGCTGTCACCGTCCTCAGACTATGCCGGGCCCCTGTCCCCCAGCGGTATACCGGGTCCGTCACATGTGGGCAGTCCCGCTCGGGGTCCCAGCCCTAGCCGTAGCCCCATCAGGGGGTCCAGTCCCGGCCCTAGCTTCTCAGGACAAGCCGCGTTTAACTACAACCAACTGGAAGGACGGTTTAAACAGCTGCAAGGTAAATGGGTGTACTTCTTTCGGATAAGGTGTTAAAGTGTTACATAAAGTTGTTTGAGGACTAGACGGGCTGGGAGAAACAGGATTTATAACTGATTTAGAATTATAAAGGAATTGGCAACAATGCTAAAAAAAAGTGATGAGAAAATTATATCAAAAGGGAAAAGCTTGCCCACCTCATGTGCAAATCCATTGGGAAGACTGCAACACCTATTACGCTCAACAGGCTATGCAGCAGAAAACATATATATATGGCTAGGTAGGCTTAAGGTCTGATTAGCAGAAAACTTTTTGCACATCATCACATTCCTAGAAGTAATAATTACTTATTTTCATCATGGGTCAGTAAATGTGTCATGGTCTTTGTAACCACTTGTTTTGACTTGGTTGATTTTTGCTGCTCTGCCAAAGCAATAAAGCATTATTCTCACAACTTTTAACTTGTAGTCTAATAAGTTGTAAGGCAAGCTCATTCAATCATTTTCTACTGTTTATCCTGTTACAGAGGGCAGAGCCTTTTCCTAGCTGCTCCTGGACAGCCACCAGTAAATGGTCAACACCTTGGGACACACACTGACAGACATCAGTTTACTCTCACATTCATTTACTTTCAGCAAGTTGGAATTTACCTAAACATGCCCAGATCCCACAAAAAAATAACCAACATACAAATAAAACGTTCCTTGTATAATATCAGGATCTTATCTTTGTAAACTCATTGTATCAGTGCCCCACCCTGTTCATACTCGTATAACCTGAGAGTGTGGGGGCCGCTCTGTTAAAGCCACACACCTCAATAAAGATGACTCCCAAACTCATTTCAACACTGACTAAGCTATGGGACGGCCTGGTGTAGAACTGTCCCTGTGCTTAGTAATTTTCAAAGCTGAAATGAATCATGCATTCCAGAGCATGTCATTTGAAAGTCTGGCTGCGGTCTAGCACTGATATTTGAGTAGAAGGAAAAACAACTATTGCATTAGATTGTGAAAGATTTACACTATTGTGTTCCTTTTTATAATTTCATCTGGAAAATACCAAAATATGTTATAAGCAGAGTCAGGGAGGATTTTAGCTTTTTCCTATGTTTATGAACTGTATCTAAATCTATAGGTCACATTAGATGCCTTTCTGTTGCAAGCTGAATGTTTAAGTACTAAAGAAAAACTGAGGATATTGAAAATGTCAATATCCTATCGATACACTTGAGTATGTTGGCTGCTGTGTTTACCATTAGCCACTTGCCATTTGATTTATGCATAGAGTTATATTTTTTTTATTAATCCAGAAATTTGGAATCCACTTAAAATGTTGATAATGTAACTTTTAGGCCTTTCCTCACATTGGAAACTGACCTTCAATGAACCTTAGTCATTTCGGCTTTCCATAATACCTTGCCTGCCAGTATTCTCTGGGACATTAAGAGAACTGTTATTGGCGGGCCTCAATTTAGCTGAAGGCTAATGGAGTGTGTTTGTATCGACCTGTAATACCCAGGAACCTTGTAATTGTCATAGCGTCTCTGCCCAAAGGCTGGCTCAAGGCAGTTGAAACAGTCTGATTCTCCAACCTAAGATCTTGTCCCAACAATAGAATGTCACACTGAAATGAGGTGGTATTTTTAAAATATGAGATGAACCACTGGGAATGTAGACTGGGACGTCTAAATGAGCTCAGTCGAAGGCCTCAGATAACCTCAGAACAGGCCAGGAGCAGTGTTCTCAGTTCTCAATGCAGTGCTGTTGTTTATACGGGATGCAATTGGGGCCATTTTTTTCCAGCTCATCAATGGGTTTGTTTGAGGACTGCATTGTAGCCTGGTTGGAGTTTAAAAGTTGAACAAGTGAGGTAGTTGTTGGGAATGTGTATGACTCAATCTGTTCTAGAACCTAACAGGAAACGAGCTTTAAGATCAGATGATACGTAATTTTGAAATGTTAAGACATCTTTATACACCAGTGACATGTATCGCATGGTGTCATGAAAGACGTTTATCAGTTTGGCTTGGGATTTATCTGTTCTGTTATCTTTGTAGTGCCATAAATTGTTAAATGCTGCAGTGTAAGCAGGTTCATCTGGACTGCAATACATAAAGGGACAAAGCAAAACAACATAATAACTCCTACACCATAATGCTTTCTATCTATATGTTTTTGCTTGTACTCCTCTATGATATTGTACTGGCAGAATGTAAATCCATGTGTCATCCCCCACATGGCTCAGGTGGTCACATTCTCAAACCTAGCAGATTCAAGTCCCAGTGGACCAATGCAGCTCTTCAAATGTGATAGGCAGGATTGTAAGTAAGCACTTCCTCCCCATTATTGCCCAGTATTGAGTGAACATTAAGAATTTAGCAAGTAAAGCAAGTCATCAAACCGCCTGCCAAAGTGGCACCGGGAGAATTTGTATGCTCAGTAGCAGACATTTAGGACTTTCTTCTGTTTTTGTGCTTTGATTGAAGCTGAGGGCATGTTGCAGCTGTTGGAGCATGTGTGAGTGTTTTTAACTATTTATTTGTGATGTGATATTACGAGACTGTATTTGAAGTAAATCACCTCATTGTTTTATGAAATAAATTAGAAAATACAAGGTAAACCTTGGGCATAGTTCAACAATAAATAAAACACTTAGGGCTATTAATTTTTTCAGATAAGAGCGTTTAAATGGATGTGTCAGCAAGTCAAATAAAGTTGATTATTATAGAACTAAAAAGTAATAAATGTTAATCAACCTTTTGAAACATTGGTAATCAAGTTGAATAAGTTTATTGATGCTGTGATGATATTTTAGTGCATGATATGTCATGTTCTATTATAAAGTGTCTTTCAGCTTTGTCCCCATCCAGGGGTCCAGGTTTATGCTGGATGTGCTTCTTCATGCAATCCTCATTTTCAACTGTTGATTTTATTTATATATATATATATATATATATATATATATATATATATATATATATATATATATATATATATTATTTTTTTTTAACCATTTGGTTTATATAAATAAAATCAACGAGGATTGCATGAAGTATATAATGATAGGATTCAGCCAATCAATTGGCTGCTCAAGTCCCTTAGCCCGAAATGTTGTGAAAGCATGGCTTCATGTCAAAGTGTTGACATGAAGCCATGCTTTCACAACATTTCCCCTCAGTTGTCCCGCTCTGGCCAATTGCGTTGCACCCTTGGTGAATTGGGGGAGGGGCAAGTACATCCAAACCTCATTATGGCCTTTCTCTCTCTGTCTGCAAGGTGTTTATCCCTCTGCTTCTTCCTCCTCTTCCCCATCAATGTTTCATGAGCTTCTGCAGGGCATCTGTCACACCCCCCCTCGTCCTTGGCCCCCCATCCCGCCTTTCTTCTCCTCATCCCTCTGTCCTCTTAGTGGAATTAAAGGAAGCCGTCTAGGCCTGATAAAATTTACACAAAGACTCCGTCCACAATAAACTCACATCTTTTATCGTGTGGTGGGACGATAATGGCTCTTTAGTGTCTCTGCTTCACGCCATCAAACGGCTCACGGGGAAACAAATTAAAACTCTCTGATGTAGCTAAAAAAATGAAAGTGTGTGATAATATGGCTTGTGTTTTAGGTTTGTTCAAAGCATGCTTACAGCCATATTATCAAAGGAGCATCAACTATATTTTATATCTCTTGAGTGTGGGTCTTGTTACATTATGAGTAAATACTCTTTGAATTGCAGCTTTTTGGAGTAAAAATCCAGATTGGGCATGCCAATACGACTTTCTAAAAAACGAGTATGGAAAGTATTCGCCAATACGGAGTCCAGATACAGTACGCAAAGTTTATGAACCATACACAGCTTTCAGAGCTCTATTCATCTTTCATATGTTTTAATGTTTACCACTTGATTGTGAGTATTTAAAGTTTTATCTCCCTCATATACAGTAATACACTTCCAGACAGTGAAGAGAAATGGACACAGTGACTGCAATGGGTAATGTACTTTTGAGGCAGTATCTCAGAAGGTTAAACATGGCCAGGGCAAAGTACTTATTATCCTTAACTTCAGCAGCAGTTGTTTTTGAGAACTGATGAGAACATGTTGAGAGCGCTGAGAACAAAGCACAGATTTTAAATTTTGTTGCAAACCAAGATATACTCCGACTCTTGTTGTAAAGTGAAATGAGTCTGAAAGTCGTGAATTTAACTTTATCCACAATAGAATGCCATGCTTTCTCTGATTTGATTTTCTGTTCAGCCTAGTTGAAACCTCTACTTATTAGTCATTGTGCTGAACTACAGTGTGACTTTTTCCCGTTGTCTTTAGCAGGTTACTATGGTGATGGTGCCTCTGTTTACTGTCTGGTTGTGCAATTGTTCCCTTACGTTGAACTTAGGATTTATGCAGTACTCTAGTGGTTTTTTCATAGACTATAAGAGCTCTACGTTGTGTTGTGGTTGTTAAAATGTGGTAAAGCTGGAGCATAGTCAGCGCAGGATCACTTTCAGGAGACAAAGAAAGCCTCTATTGTTGAATGTTTGTGCAGAAAGTGACATGAGTAAGCGTTTAAGGAAGAGCTGTGTATTTCACTCTGTGTGTGTGTGTGTGTGTGTGTGTGTGTGTGTGTGTGTGTGTGTGTGTGTGTGTGTGTGTGTGTGTGTGTGTGTGTGTGTGTGTGTGTGTGTGTGTGTGTGTGTGTGTGTGTGTGTGTGTGTGTGTGTGTGTGTAAGCACTCTGCAGCCGTGTGTGAGACTGTGCTTCATGAAAGACCTCTTTGATGGGGACGCTCCACTGAGCGTGCTTACAACTGCAGAGGAGTGGGCGGGGCATTGCCAAGGACACACATCAAAAAGGCTAAAAATAAAAGCTAAAATGATAAAGGGTGTGTCCTTTGATTACATTATGTCAGCTGCAGATGTTTAATAAAAAGCAGTACAGAAAGGTCATGAGCTCATGGTTTAGTAATGAATTTTTGGAAGATGCACAGTAGGACTAAGACTTGATAGTATAAATGGGGAAAATACAACTTTGAACCCTGTGAGGGTGAGCAGGTGGAATGTCATTAATAATACTATGGCTATAGTCGTCCTAAAACTAACTATTGCCGTAAGCAGGTAACCACTCTCCCTTGCTTCTAATATTCTCCAGCACCACTCCTGGAACAATCCTTAAACGGCTGAATGTTGGCTTGTGAGTAATTTAGGAGGAGTTACAGCATTTCCTAAACCCACTCTTGTGGAGTACGAACATACTATTAATACTAACAATATTTGAATAGTAAGAAACAAGATAAGGATTTTTTTTTCAGATTACACGACAAGCTGAACGAAACCCAAGACTGAAAATGAATGAGGGTCACCAGAGAAGCCTTATGACTAAATGATATATGTCTGTGTAACTGTGTCACTCCGCTGCCGTTTCATTAGCATCACGGTGACACAACACACCCTCCGAGAGTTTCCTTTCTCATCCTCCAGGAATTCAAGTCACCCTCCCCTCCTGGTGGTCATTGAGTTAACGCGCTCTCTTTAATGAGAAAAGGCTGATGTCTAAAGACCGCAGTGTGTTTCCTGATTGCTGACAGCTCTGTGTATCAGCTGCTGCCTCTTCCGACGACAACGCTAAAAGGCCCTGTTTGTTTAGAAGTTCTGGGAAGCAGCGTGAGGCGAGCCCAGAGGAAGAAGGAAGGCATGGAGTCTTTATTCAGCTGTCAGGCGGGATGCATACATGAAGCTGCACAGAAATCTAAAATCACAAACAAGTCAATGTGTGTGATAGGTTAGATCAGGGGTGTCCAAACTGTTTGCAACAAAGGCCACATTTGTGTGCCTCCAAGGGACACGCAATACAAGGTTTTAGTTGGATGTGTATATGTTTTAGTTGGATTTGAACAGGTTTTAGTTGGATTTGAACAGGTTTTAGTTGGATTTGAACAGGTTTTAGTTGGGTTTGAACAGGTTTTAGTTGGGTTTGAACAGGTTGGGCAAGACTTCGGACATGTCTTGGTTAGATCAATTTGCGTATGTGCAGTGGCGTGCTTACCATTAGCCAAGAATGGGCAATTGCCTAGAACCCCCAACATGCAAGGGCCCCAACAAGAACCTGACCAACACTGCCGGGAAGATCATCTGTGAGCAGTGCTGACAGTGAGAATGTGTGTCTCCAGACTCGGAAAAAGCCTCAGTCTCAGGAAGTATACTTTTTTTAAGAACAGAAAGCAATGAACCAAATTTCATCATTAATAGCACTTATTGGTGCTTCAGATGCAGTTATTTAAGACCTTTCATGGTTTTGTAGTTATAAATTCACTCAACATAAAGCAGCTAAAATCTTCATAAATTAATTTAAAATGTGGCTTAGGTTTGAATTATTGCTGTATGACAGTTGTGGAGGGGCTACAGAATATCTCAACCTCAAGGCCTACCTGTACAGTAAGGCAGACATGAGGAAGGGTCCCTTCTCAAAGGTTTGCCCCAAATTTGCTAAGCACGCCACTGTAAGCTTATGAGGACTGCTTGAGGCTAGCTTGTCGATTTGTTATTAATTTGCAGTGGCTTAGTGGTACAGCGGTTGTCTTATAACCAGAAGGTTGGCGGTTCGATTCCCGCTTTCCCCACTCATACTGCCGTTGTGTCCTTGGGCAAGACACTTAACCCTCCGTGCCTCCAGTGGTGTTCTAGCTGTAACACTGCTGAATGGAACCTTAATGTGAGTCGCTTTGGATAAAAGCGTCTGCTAAATGAATAAATGTAAATGTAATTCCTTTATTTATAAATTTATTTGATTGGGACAGTGCATGAAAATGAACATACATGAGACACGTCAGAGTGTAGCAGTAAACCAATTTTCATTCAATTTCCCAACATTCTCACACATTCATTCACCAGAGCTGCGTCACTGGAGGCAAGGAGGGATAAGTGTCTTGCCCAAGGACACAACGACAGTATGAACGTTGGGGAGAGCAGGAATCAAACCGGCAACCTTCCGGATATAGGACAAGCCCTCCAGCACTGAACACCAATGGCAGCCCTACAGCAACATGTTGTTGACCTTAAACAACCCCGTTCACCTAAAAGTTCTTAAATTTGTTGTTTGTTGGTGTTTGGTGTTGTTCAAACAGACTCTGGTATGGTTGCTCTGTTCACTTGAATAAATGTGAATGCTCCAGACAAATCTCAGTTCGCACCAAACATGGACTCCAAGACCCCTTTAAAACCGAGGTCTCCGAGTGCTACCAAGTGAACTCTGGTACGGTTTGATTGTCTGACCATTGACACAGGACAACAGGAAGAGCATCATAAATTGGCGATTGAAACCGTCACGCAAGGCTTAATTTCCCCAAGGTCTGAAAAGAAAACTTAGCAAAATAATATTTTTACTAAATAAAATGAGAAGAGGTCAATTTAAGTAAAGTGAAGCACTCCATCTTCTTCTATTTATCTGGGGCCTAGTCGCGGGGGCAGCAGTCTAAGCAGAGGTGCCTAGACTTCCCCTCTCTCAATGTGGAGGAGCAGCGGCTCTACTCTGAGCTCCTCACCTTATCTCTAAGGGAGTACCCAGCCAACCTGTGGAGGAAACTCATTTTGGCCTCCTTAAACCGGGATCTTGTCCTTTTTGTTCATGACCCTAGGTGAGAGTAGGAATGTAGCTCGACCAATAAATTGAGAGTTTTGCCTTGCAGCTCAGCTCCTTCTTTACCACAACAGACTGGGACGATTTGCAGCAGAGTGTGAAGCGGCTGGGATGAGACTCAGCACCTCCATGTCCCAAGCCATGGTTCTCAGTCGGAAAAGGGTGGTTTACCCCTTTAAGTTGGTGGAGAGCTCCTGCCTCAAGTGAAGGAGTTCAAGTAAGTGAATCACTGAGAAGTTAAAATGCTATGGTAACATGCCTTATTAGCATTTGGGCTAAGAGTACCATCTAGTGTCTTCTTAAAAAAGCATGTTTTTCTGCTTGGTCCGCTGTTTAAAATGCCAGCTGTAAACGCTTGGCGGACCTGGGGCTTTTAGCTGACAAACCAAACTAAATATATAGTTTTCTTTTTTGGTGCAAACTTAATGAAACGGACTACAATTGTGAACACACCCTTCAGAAGCTGCATACAAACTGTAAAAGATAAGTCAAACTGTGAGAGAGACATTAGCACATTTCTTGAGTCCGTTTATATCTTAACAACTTTAATAGATATAATAAAAAATATTTTTACATTAAAGACACAAAGCCGTCAGCTGTAGCTTTTAAATGTGGTTCTGATGAGAGAGCAGTCGGTTAAACAATCTGGTACTGGGTTGGTCAGTGTGTTGAGCAGACGCCTCTGAGTGCTGCTCTGTTCCTGATTCTGGCCCCGTTTTCTGCTCCGATGGGAACACACTGGAGTATTGTGTGTGTCTGGTTGCCACACACATAACCTCTCAGTCATCCATCCTCACTGCGCGCTCAGCTTTTGGGGAATTGAAGTGTGTGATTGGTTGGACTTGGGCAGACCAAATATTGTGAGTTGGGATTGGGTAATAAGATTGTATTGCAGGATAAGCATATGAACAATGTGACAATAGACCTATTTTTTTATAAATAAAAATTGTTAAATGTGAAGAGTCTAAGGATACTTACTTTTTGATCCCTGTAAAATTTATGAAACTGGGACACCAAGACATCAAGTCCGTTCAGAGGTATTTGACTTGCAGGAGCGTCTGTTCCTCTGTTACTCTGGTTAATATTCAGCGGCCTCCCCTCTCGTCCTGTGGGAGATGAAGAATGCTAGAATCCTGGAACAGCAAAACTGGAAGTGTGTATTTTGATAATGTCACATGATCTTCTCGGTGTGTGTATGTTTGGTTAATGTCATGCAATCCAGTGTGAATGGCCATTTGGATTTGGAAAAGCATTGTGCAGACATGGGAGAGTGAACAGAGGCCTGAGTGTGTGGACACTCTCTGTCTCTTACTGGAAACAGATGTGTGATACACTGGATAAGCTCGAGTAGTCCTGGCACTACCACTACTACTACTACTCAGTCATTCACCACTCCCACCTCTGAGCACCGAGGGACCTTTTTCTTTGCTTGGAAATCACCCGGAAATTAAGCTTTTAACTTTAAAAAGATTTCCCGCATTCCTTCTGGGCTAGAGCTTTTTCAACAATTTTTACATTTAGTATTGTACAGTTCAGTAGGTTACACATGTTCCTGTTTCCATTGTCAAACTGTAGTGAGTTACCAAACTATTTATAACAGCTTTAGTCCCTTTTGATTCTTAAAGGTTACGTTAAAGGTGCAGCCAGACATACTGGATATTCATTTGTCAGCACTAACTTTCATGCATAAACAAAGCTTGTCTTGTTCTTGTGATGCACATTATACTGTGTTTCTTGTACATTTGCTTTTTGTTTTCGATTTATGTCATTGACTGTTAAAGTTCTGGTCACCCAGCCTTCTTATACTTAAAGGAAAAAAACATACGGTATGATTCTATTGCTGTGGCATTATTAGACTTGTGGCCAATGCCCAGGAAAACAAACCTGGCCTTTAACAGATTGCTTAAGAGCTGCTTAGCAAAATGATGTTATATTATACTTTTTTATCCATCAAAGTTGTCATGGTTCATAGTGTCACAAGAAAGCAGCAGCAAGTCCATTGGTCAAAGTTGGATCATGTGGAGTAGAAGATGTTGAGTCTTTTTATACCAAAACTGAAGGGAAACAAAGTTTGTCTTGTTGTAATTTAATGGATGTTAAAAGTGTTGTTGTAAATTTTAAAAAGAAAAAATGTACACCTACTACTTTTTGCAGAAATGTCAATTCAACCTCAATTCATCTGGTCACTAGAGTGAAAGCTTGGTAAGCTTACCACATTTGGCACATACTGTATTACCCTCTATAGGGGTTCTTTGTTGCTGAAGGCTATAACTGAGGCATCAGTGCCAGTACTTCAGATGAATAAAATACAGACAGGTGACTATTGGGTCTGCTGCTATTCAGCTGCTTGTGGTATCTGTGAGATTATTAGTCATAGTGCTATTGTGAGGCAGTGCAGCAGGTAAAACCGAACTCTGCAGGCTCAAAAGCTGTAATGAGCCAGCTAAAAATGAATCTTAAGTTTTTAGTGAATGCAACATGAACAATTTTCCTAAAAATAAAAAATAAATCATCAGTCAATTACTAATAGCAGAGAAGTAGGCCACAGGTTAAAAACATGTTCTTCCCTTAATTTCACGGTTCCTCTTTTTAGGATTTATAAGACATAATGTGGGCGTGGGTGTAAGTGAGCCTGTCAACATAAGTATTAGTCATTTTTGGATGAGGAGGAAACCATGAAAACACAAAAGCTCCCACTTTTCCTGGAAGTGACACGCAGGAATGCACATTCACACACAGTACACATGTGTAGGAGGCCCAGCCGCTCGTTGTGAACAAACAAATTAAAGATTTATTTCTGACCTGAATCCCATTAACGCTTAACCTAGATAGTGAGTGTTGTCAGTTACACCCTTAGGGAAGAAAAGCTGGGCATTAGAGTGCGTTTGGTGCAATCAAATGTGTCATTTGTAATGTCTGATGTCACTGAGCGGAATTTTGCCCTGAGATAAATCACCGAAAATACCCCGCTTCATGTCTGTGAATGCCACTTTGTCTTCATGTGACCCTAACCTAATCAATAAATGAATAGCAGTTATTGGTGAAACTTTGGTGAAGCTTGAATTCAGTTCTAGGGGCAGAACTATGATGAATAAAGAGCAGTGTTTGCAGAATGAGTTCCATTGTTACTGTGCGTTGAAAAACTGTTTGAACTTTGTTATGAATTCTTGTCATATCCTAGACCTTGACTTCCCATCATGCATTACAATTGTCCTGTGTTTGAGTGTCCTGGGAGTGATAGATTTGTACAATAATAGGAGTTCTGGGTCACCTCACACGACGAAAGACCAGCACATTCTTTTCTCTACTGTCTGCTTTTGCTTTTTTTATTCTATACTCATTAAGACTTTATTAATCACTTCCGCAAACGCTCTTGCGACATTACAGATGGGGTTCTCGCTAGGGCTGCACTTTTAATATGCAATATATATATGTACTGTACTGCTTGGGGCTCACTGCGTTAGATCATTTCACTGTTAGCTTGGTTACATTTGTGTTTGGTTTGACCAGCATTATTAAAGTGATTTGAAATTCCCTAGTACAGTGTTGTTCCTGTGCAGCTACCCAAAGCAGACAACCTAATGCTCTTGGAGGAAAAACAGACAATCTTGCATAAAGGCTCGGGAAATTAATGTCCCCTACTAGAATGTAGTCCCAGAAAATAAATGATCTCTAGCATGATTGTTTAGAGTAGGATGGGTGATAAAGTTAATACAATTTTGAACAATGTAAGAAAATGGCTATATCGGAAATTTTATTTAACAGAAATGCAGTTTCAGTTTTCTGACACAGCACTGTTTTGTGGCTAACACTTCTGCTAGCATCAGAGTATCATAAATAAAGGCTAATTATATAAAACCCAACACAAGCTGCATTTTTACTATTAAGTAAATGCATATTGCTGCTATTATAGCAATATAGATTCAATCAATAGAAACCAGTGGCCACACCCCCATCTGCTCTGTGTGTGCTCAGGTTAAGGTCACTGTCTAATTATATGATTGTGTGTGTGTGTGTGTGTGTGTGTGTGTGTGTGTGTGTGTGTGTGTGTGTGTGTGTGTGTGTGTGTGTGTGTGTGTGTGTGTGTGTGTGTGTGTGTGTGTGTGTGTGTGTGTGTGTGTGTGTGTGTGTGTGTGTGTGTGTGTGTGTGTGTGTGTGTGTGTGTGTGTGTTATTGACCCGCTGAGAGGGCATCCCATCAATACATCACTGTCTCCCCTTGCTCTAATGAAACACTCCCGCACAACGCTGCGTCCTGTGAATTCAGCAGTACCCTTTGTACAAAAAGTGGTAATTGAAGCCATTGACATTGAGTTGTGCTGAGTGGGTGCTTGTTTATACACAAATTCTGGAATACCTATCTTTGGAAACCTGTAGACTTTATATAATGGTTGAATTATATAAAAAAAAAATATATATGGTTATTTTGTGTTGTTGTTTATTTTTGTTTAGTTTTTTTTTTTTTTTTTAAGAAAATTTATATATATATATTTTTTTTTTCTTTGTTGACCGAACTAAACTAATTAAATAAAAATCACATACTGATTTAAGCGGAATGTTACATTTTAAGGTGTTTTGTATATTTTGCAATAACATTTAAGTAGATCATCTTTTTAGTTTGCTCTGCTTTTGTCATGTTTGGGGAAAGTAGGATTTTACTTTCCAGTGATTAGCTACTTGCACTTCAAAGAACTTAACATTTATAAAAATACATTCCAAATGTGATTCCAAGCAGTGGTGTTGGGACAAATTCATCTGTGTCCATTTAATGCAAGGAGGAATATAGACAAAAGACGGAGACATTAGATTTTGTGGCATTTCGGAGAAAAGTTCTAACAGGATTGTAATGCTAACTGCAATGTAATGCTGTTTCTTTAGCAAAACTAATCACAGTTAAAATCATAGGGAAAAAAATTGTAAATGAAATCAGCAGCTAACTTTTCAGGGCTTATTTGCCAGAATGCTACGCATGGTATGAAAACCAACACTGTAATCATATATGCTATAAGTCTATATCATGATTTCTATTTGGGAAAACACACACTATATTGCAAATTTATCGTTGTGGTAATATCAACAACTGCAATATCCATTAATTACTTACAATTGACACTTCAAAACAATTAACTAATCAGAGCGTTGCATCACATTGGGCCATGACTAGATTAGTAAAAAAAAAATTGTTGGAGAAAGCAGTTTGAGTGGCACAGGTATTATTATTATTATTATTATTTTAATATGTATATTTTTATCTGTTAACATAATCTAGTTTCAGTGACTAATTTTTATGGAAAATGTGCATTGACAGCATCTCCTACATTCTGTAAAAGTATCGTTAAGCTGAAGGTGGTGAAAATATCCCACGACGGGAAAAACTAGAAGGGTCCATTGTGGGTCGTTTTGTAAAGTGAGAACACTGCGGCGGCTTCATTTGGACCCGCCTGACTCTGGGTGTAGTCAGACTGCTTCGGTGTGTGTCTGTCTGCATGTGTAAGTGTAAACACATTTTCCTGCTGGGACAAGCATCTGTTTCTTTTTCAGCACAGGAAGGGGAAACCCACCAAACACACACAAACACTTGGACTCACACACCCTAATTTGCACCAAGTGGACAAACTCTGGGCAGAAAATGCAAGAGGAAGCGTGACAATAGAGATAAGACACAATGCTTCTCACAGCTCCTTGCCGCAACCCTGAGGGACGAATAGCACACACAGACAAATCAGGGAATCTTTTCCTGACTTTATAACTTACACTTCCTCATGACTCTGAGACAAAGACAAAATATGCACCAGGACATTCCATTTCCTAAAAAACATCCTATAGCTTGTCCGACTTAAATAGTTGAAAGACATAACTATACCGTACTGACGTCATGTAAAATGTTTTACGTATTCTTCTAAAGCAATAGATGCCTATAATATAATGTTGTGGTAAGAGCAAGCCGTGTTTCTAACTGAAGCGTATTTTCACTATCGAGTCATTAACTTTATTTTGGAGACAAATATTATATTTAACATATTTTTTTTAATGTGTGTTTTGGACCATGATAAGCAGAAGGAATTTAAGGCTCTATTAACCATTTGCTCCAAAACCAAACATACAAAGGTGAAAAACCAGTCGACTGTGGTTTAGACCAAACAGCTGGTCTTTGGTCTGGCTTAAAGAGGCAACCTTAGTCTGAACAAAACTGTTTTGGGGAGAATAATCTGTCCACCCAAGTTTGTTAGCGGTAGATTGACAGTCCTGCTTCCTCTAATGAGTTTGAGCTGACCTTTAATTCTGAACCAGCCAAAAGGAGCACATTTGTGTCGATTCAAACCAGTCCAAGCTGCCAAGACGTCTCGCCCACGTATTTCCAGTTTGATATCATAAAGTCAGTGTAACGTGTTTGTGCACAGTGATAAAACCGCTGAAGGCCACCCAACACTGAGCCTATTGTCCCACTGCAAAGTAACAACACTCCCAAGTCGAGGTCAGGGATCCGTAAGAATGTTTGCTTCTTTGAAATATTCACTGACTCTTATCATTCGGGTGTGTTTCAGTCCACTACACTTCCTGAGGTCAGGCAGAGTTTAGAGTAAGTCATGCAGTCCAAACCTGGATAAAAATTGGAGACTGAAAAATCAACATCGCATTTTGTAAATTAATCATGGGCACCATTGTATTTAGCTGTGTAGTCGCGTCTTTCTACCCCACTTCGTTATTAAGGGTCATAGAAGCCTTGAGCTAGCAGATTTGAGAAAAGAGCCATGGTACACCCAAATACCAGTCACAGTCAGTACTCCGATACAGTCCCATACTCCAAATGTTTTGCAATAAACAGATATGCATGGAAAATATGTTTTGATAAACACTTAAGTATGGTAGCAATTTGAACATCATATTTTCTTTTTGGAAAACGTTTTCTAGTAGTAGTTTAAACAAATCATCATAATGTATCACAATACATACGATATATTGTCTCATCAGTACAAAGAATTAGTCTGTCCTATGTGGATTTGATTAAGATTTCCACGACAAAAAACCCATGGGCAGAGTTCAAAACTGCTTCTGAAGGCAACTGGATAGACAACCAATCAGAATTCAGAGGCCTGTACCAACATACGTTCAATAAACTGCCTCTCGATCGACGCTTTCAGGAAAACATACAATCAACCAGAGAGAAGGAGCATTGAGTAAAGTCAGCCCCATTTTAGAGCAACGGTCGGTCAGGTAGGATTGAGGATTACTTTTACTGCCTTGTTATTATGTTGTGCATTGGAGTAATTTTTGAGTTTTTGAGTACACCATTGTACTAACTGCTATAACTAAGACAACATTTATAAGATTATTGCCGATAGAGTAGACTATTGTATAATTAGAAAGTTGTAAATCTAAAAAGAGCAACTAAATTCTAAATTTATAAGTCCTGCAAAAATCTTAACGTACAATCCTACAGCAGCCAATTTTAACTTATTAAAGAAGAACTTAACAGGATTTTCACCTTAACATAAGAGCTTCAAAGTCATTGTGATGGCTTAAAGACTTACTTGTGGTGGATTGGGTCTGTCCCAACCCCATTACACCGAAGCTGTAGGGGGAGCTCTGTAGGAAAAATCCAAACAAACGCAGCAAAGAAACTCCCAGATCTACAGTGTTTAACTGAGTTTTGCATGTGGTAAAATAATTATCCAAGTATAACATGTAAATGCAAATACCATGAACACAGCTGTACAATTTTGGTCACACCCCCACCTCCCTTGTGAGTGATTTCCTCCCGCCACGGGGGGGGTCGTCATGGTTGCTGACCTGAGGTTCAACTGAGGAAATACTCCAGCATTAACAGTATACAATACTGTACACACACAAAGAGACTGTTATAATAATAATAATGAGGCTTGTGGGAATTCTTGTGTGCAGACCGCTGGTATGTGCCTTTAGACTCTGTGAATATGTCAAGTCCTGATTTAGATTTCTCTGATCAGACACCGGAAACCTCCCCAACACAAACTCTTTCCAGGAACAATGAGGCAACGGGTCGCAGACAGCACGTCAACATCTAAACGCACCTGCATCAGCATGACTTAGACTAGCACTATTCCTCCTCTGGCTCTTTTTACCGACTGATGTAACTGTCTTGTTGCAGATGAACGTGAAGCAGTGCAGAAGAAGACCTTCACCAAATGGGTCAACTCCCATCTATCCCGAGTGTCCTGCCGGATCACAGACCTCTACATGGACCTGAGAGATGGACGCATGCTCATCAAGCTGCTGGAGGTCCTGTCTGGAGAGAGACTGGTGGGTTACAGCGCTGTAGACTGAAAACACAAATACAGACGCATAGTACATGAGCAAAAGTGACAGACTAAATGTAGCTGTGTGGTATGACACCAAATAAACGGCATAACACAAACATCTAAAGGGAAAGTAGGTAACTAGTAGAATGAAATAACACTTTATTCTTTAGAATGGAAACACTTTATTCTGCATTCAGTTTTTTTTTTTTATCTGGAACAATGTTAATGTAAAGAGAAAAACAGGGCATTGTAGGGCAGTGAGCAGTTGGACCTGTTGGCTTCCTCCAAACCTAATAACTACATTTAAAGCCAAGAAAAGTAGACCACCACACCTATCTCTCAGAAGAAATAATAAACTAATCAAATGAACAGGAACTTGGGTCTGAAGGTGACGAGGCGGCAGCAGCTCAGAACCCTATCAATTAAACTAAGTAGAAATGACTAGCACTGGAACAATGTTAATGTAAAATACTGTTTCCTCGTTGGACAATATCATTCTGCCCCGATGATAGACACAATAAGGAAACACTTTATTCTGCATTCAGTTTTTAAACTTGATTCTGGAAAAAAATAGTGCTAGATGATATTGCATTTGTGATTAAAATGTTATCTGTACGTTTTGAAGGGGTCACAGATCATTTTTATTGATGTTTGTATGGCATTCACTCTAATCCATCTGAACCGCACCAGAGTTTGTTTTAATCATATTAAACATAGCTGTGTTAACGCAACCTAAATTAATCTTTGTTGGTGCAACTGGGTGAAAATGACAGGATATTGCTTATGTATTTTAATAATGCAGAGGGTGAGGAGGTAAACAGTATTATGAACATGTATCACAAACAAAAGTATGAACTAAATCAGAGCAAAAATGAGAGTTCAGCACAAAAATAGTGTGTGGTTCTCTGCAGCTCGATCAGTGTCCAAATGTTATACTGAAGTTTCTAACTATCTGCTGTCCAGTACAATCTCACCATTGTGCTGTCTCCATGGCAACAGTGGTGTGATAGTTTTGGACTGGCTCCCTTCTAAGATCGTTCTGCTTAGTTTTCTGCACCAAAGTCACCTCCCGCTTTGAAACTTTAGCGATTCCAGCCAAATTCCCAGAAGTCTTTGTCTCATTCTGTCGTTTCTCTCTTCGCTCTTGGCCATGTGTCTAACCTCTCAAGCTGATCCGCTGTCATCCGGCCTTTTTTTTACAACCTGTCAAACACACACAGAGAGACAAAACACAGCCACACACTGCATGCCAGGGAATTAAACAATGACTATTTCAAAATTATTTCATAGTGTGGTTTTGAACTAAATAATGTTTGTAATGAAGAGTTAGCAGGCTGGACGGACGGATGGATGGAAGGAGGGAGGTGGGAGACATTATGGGCAGAGTTGTGAAAGGAGTTTTTGAGTAACTCTCAGGCTTTAATTGGAGCCAAAACGCCTCCAAAAGCAGCACAAGAATCTAACAGAGCGGCTGTTTCTGCTCCGCACGGAATGCAGAATAAGAAGATTGATCTGGTCCGAACAAAATGTTTTTTTTCTATTATTTCATTCATAAACTGTTTATAATGGCTTTAGGTCTGGAAACAGATGGACAATCATGCAACATCCTGTAGTTTGGACTCATTTTTGATTAACAACTTTAGAGGCAGGCTGAAGTCACATTTGAAACTGTGGTGTGTATTAGTGGCTGCTAGATTTTGACACAGGGGTCTATTGTAGCTTGTCTTTATCACAAAATGGTTACATTAAATGGTTAAATTAAATTAAGAGTTGAACAAAATGCCACACATAGAACCGGGCAATAAAAATTTAATTTTAATTATTTTGAGTTTTTAATCCATTGTGTTGTGGCTAATGCAGCTTAGTTTAAATAATGTCAAGACACTAATAATCCCCAGAGAAAGAAGTCATGTTAACTCTGTAATGCTGTTAACTTGGTTTTAATGACAAGAAATTAATATAAATAGGAACAACAAAATTTGTGCAGTATGCAACAGACTTTGTTGATTGATGCAAATTTTCCATGTGCTTTGGTAAATCTGTGGAGTGTAAATTATAGACATGTCTCTCCTACGTAGTTAGAACAAACCTAACAAATCCAGTCTGGGATAAGTGGTTTCACGAAGCGGGTTTTCAACTCATTCAACCCTGAGTTTTTCTTTGGAGTGAGAGCACGCTCATGGGAAAAAGGTAAGGTTGACATTTAACCAATCACAGCGACACGTTTTGAGAGAGTTAACATGAGGAAAAACACAAAGTAGGTTTCACTAAACTCCTGCAAAACCAATAGCATCAGAGACTGAATGAACAGCATATACTCAAAGAGTTAAATATTAACAACAACAGAAGTGTGGCGTCTGTTTTATATTGCTGCATTAAAATATCAAGGAGTCTATTAATCTGTTCATCTCAACTTATGTTACTGACTAATAAACCCATTGTGAGCACAATGTCATTCAGACGTTTAAACCTCTAAGACTAAGTTACAATATGACGTGACTTTACAGTGTCACTAGATCACTGTACATGTGTGCTCCAGTCAGCCAGCGCTTGTGCAGACACTTCTCTATTTTGTCTCTTTGCGATGCATCTTTTTCTCCTCCTCGACCCCAGCCGCTTTTTCCTGATTGGTCAGTGTTTGTTTTCCATCGTCTACCTGCAAACTTAACCTGCTCCAGAGCACCTTAGACATTTAGCTACTGCTGCTGCTTTGCTGCTGCTGTTTTGTGCTTGCGTAAAGCAGAAAAGGAAATGTGGGTGAATGGGTGGACAGATGACAAAAAGATGGACAAACAAATAAAAAGAAGAGAACAAATGCAAATGAAAGAAATAACAGGTATACCACATAAAGGATGGGCAGATAACAATGAAGAGATGAAAATGGATAAATAACTGTTTAATGGAATGGCTTGATAAATGTTTGGATCAATGGATGGACAGATGGATGGGTGAAAAGAAGTATGATTGATGGGTCGATGGATGATTGGCTCTATGGATTAAAAGATAAATAGATGGACAGACAAAGAGAGGAATGACTGGATGTAGGTAAAAAAGTTAGGGTCACTCTTAAGGATATTTTGTTGTCTTGATTTGTCTTCAGAAAAAAAAAACTTCCAAATAATAAGCTTTATTGTCTCTCTTAAAACATAGTGCAGTAGTTGTGCATTTGTGAATAGTAACCACTCCACTGAACCCAGAGACACTCCTGCCCTGTACTGTCTGACTCAGCATCAGTTTGAGGGTAAAATCCCGGGACTCTGGAAAGTCCCCCTTTTCCATCAGCAGTACATGTTTGGAGGCAGAATCCTTTTTGTTTGCTTTTGGGGCTCAAAGTGCTGCTTTAGCGAATAATGTGTGCAATGTTTGTTGGATTTGTTCCGAGACAGTCCAAAATATCCCAGATCTGAATCAGGTCGGTGTTTGTGTGAGGAAAGGCCCGGACAGCAGTGTTACTGTTGGCCATTTGACCTGCACCATTTTACTGCGGTAATTTATTACTGCTGCTCAACACAGGTTATTATGATTTACACTAGCTTTAATATGCCAGGGTCACACAAAGGACTTTTCCACATGCTTAAAACAATGTTAAAAATGCCTAACAATAAATGAAACAACAATGAGGTTTGACATGACATATACAATGCATTTGCCAAAACACACAGTTATGTGGATTTAATTAAAGAAGATGTGACTCCCTTTGTCAGTTTGGCTAACTTTCTACTATATGGTGCCTAAAGCTTTGTATTTCACAAAGTAATATAAAGAAGAATGAAGAATCAAAAGAATTCGAACACTAGCATGAAATCTAACCTACTGAGCTAACAAACCGCTATATAGCAAGTTCCTTAATTGTTGGTTGGTTGTTAGCTGCTCCACTATTGTTTAAAACTAGATCAGTGCACATAAAGCCTATTGGATAAGTTCTGGCTTATTGTTGTTGTGCCCATTATCTGACTATATTAAGTCAGTAAAATAAAATTCCGGATGTAACCACCTTTTTTTTTTGCCCTGTGGATACGACATTATCAGCGAATGGAGGCCTAATGGGCGGAAAACGTCCATATTTTATACAGTCATTGGTTGTGACACATAGCTAATGATCCGTTGAGACGGTTCATCACCAAATGTGAATGTGTAAACCTAATTTAACTAATTTACAACAAAGTTTCCTCTGGTGTCCCCCAGGTCTGGAGTGTTTTCATAGCATGTACTCTAGCAGGTTTTGGCCAATCCATTCTGACCAATGCCATTGTTATAAAAACACGTTGGTGTCCTTGTAAGAACTGGTGAAGTCTATGACCGAGGCACACAAAGAAAACTGTCCTGAGAGTCAAATACAGTTAACTACAGAATTCCATTCGATTTACAACATGGTTATGACGTAATATCATAGAACATCCATTTGACGTTAATCACTTGTAAATAATTGTTGATTTGTTCCACAGCCCAAGCCGACCAAAGGGCGCATGAGAATCCACTGTCTGGAGAACGTGGACAAAGCCCTACAGTTCCTGAAGGAGCAGAGGGTGCACCTGGAGAACATGGGCTCACATGACATCGTGGATGGAAACCACCGCCTCACGCTGGGCCTTATCTGGACCATCATCCTCCGCTTCCAGGTAAAACACATCTCCACATGTCATACTTTAGTTCATCATAAGCCTCAGATGAAGACTTGTTCTTATGCTAAACAATCATATTCAGAAAGTATTCAATTTGTCTGTCACCAGTTTTACATCTTCTACTCAGTGTTCGGGTTGCAGACACAGCTCTCCAGCACACTGTACAGTGGAAAGGCAAACCTTATATGGGTCTGCTGTACCAAACTGTGCCGTACCGACCTTTACCCTTCCTCTTATTGGAAGTCCGGCTTTAGTCTGCTTAGTAATGACTTGGTACTTGGCTCATGGTAAAAATCAAACCAAATAAGCACACGGTAATAAAAACCTATACGTTATCAATATCTAGACTTGGATTTCAAATTCTAGTAGATTATACTACTGTTTAGTCCAGCTCAGTATGTATGTAGTTGAAATGACCTTTGGGGAGCTGTTTTCACCAATGATATAAAAGATGGTGAAGTGTATGTTTTGAGGTAATTTAGGTCTATACCTGACATAATGTAGAGATATGGTGTTCATGATAAGCTCTAAACTCATCGTGTAAGTAACTGTCCCGTTAGCATCAGTATATTTACCTCATTGTAAGTTTCTGTCCAAGAGAGAAGCTGCAGGACACCAGTTGTTCATGGCTTACACTCTGGGAAGAGCTAAACATTGAAGCAGCAGTTTTTGCAAGTTTTGAGATGTATATACTAGTCTCCTTTAACAGTCTTTGCTGAGGTTCTAAAACCATTCATGTGTATCTCCAGGTCGTCCATGTGGTGTTTGTTATTCTGTACAAGTCCAGCTTAACAAAGTCCTAAGCATCCAGTAACTTTAGCTTGTAGCCTTTAGCGGCTGTTGCAAAATGTATAAGTTAGTTAAAGCCACACTGTGACTTTTTAAGTAAATTTTTAATTGGCTAGCTAAAAGTTACGCAGTTACTCACTAATGCAAAGAGCATCAGAACTTGCACTGTATATGTTCTCAAAACGGAGCGCTCTGGACTTGTCACAAAGGCTCCCTGAAGGATCAAGTACAAGTTTGAAAGTAGGGTGAGATTTTGTTTATATAATCATGTCGCATGTCTACGATCGGTGTACGGTGCCGGTCTCAATGGATGTGTAAAAGTTGCTCAGTGTTTCTCTACCCCCTTCTGTACCCCCTCACTGACATCACACACAAACCATCCATTTTTGGTGGCTAACCGGCGTGTGCTGCCAAAACATGCACACAGCTTATGTTGTTTACATGAGAAATATGTCACAAATCCCCCCAATCAAGATATTTCAACAGGAAAAGATTTTTGCCTACTGCGCCTTTTTAATAAGACATTTTTTGTGACAAATGCAATTGAATTAAAAGTACTTGTAAAACTGTCCACACTATCCTCTTACTGTCCTCTGATGCCCCATCACTTTTCCGATGATGTCATGACGAGCGACAGTTGGGGAAATGGGGGGGAAAGGATTTAGCTTTTTTTTAAGCCGGTGGGATTAAAAAAGAAACGTTTTTAGTGGTTTTAAATCCTGCAGTGGAGGCTGAAATGGAGCCGAGTGCAGAGTGTGTGTGAACAAGCGAGGGATATACGTATGTGTTGATTGTTGCTGATTTGTGCCTTCGATATTTGTGCAGACAGACACTTTGAGTCAATGAAGGTGAGGGGTTTTGTTTGTCAGGCCATTTAGTATAGAATAGACTTTTCTTAGAGGGAGGCAGGAAGTTAAATCCTTCTTTTTAAAAGCATGTCTGATGTCTCTTAACCTTTTTGTGTGTTCCAGATCCAAGACATCAGTGTGGAGACGGAAGACAACAAGGAGAAGAAGTCTGCTAAAGATGCCCTGCTGCTCTGGTGTCAGATGAAGACCGCAGGGTAAGACGTTGTGCATCCCAGAGTCTTAATGTAGCTCTTCTTTTGATCGACCATTAAGTGTCCTCGAAAAGAAGGCTTTATGTGGACTTTAATTACTGTATCTGAGATCACTAGAGTTTAAGTTCTGACCTCAGGCTGGAAGGGTTCAACCAATCAGGACCAGTGTGATGTGCTGCATGTGACGTTTACAGACTGTTCACAGGAATTACTGTGCTGATGGCTGCAATATTTTACTATTTAAAGGGACAGGGTAATTCCCTGACCTGCAATACACAAATGTATTTTTATTAATTTGTAATAATAAAGAGATGTGCCAAATGTCATAAAGGCTTTTAAGATACTGCGTCTGAATAATTGTGCTTAAATATCACAATAAACTGCCATTTCCAATATGAACTGGACTAGTACTAGTATACTATACTATATATACTAGTGATGACATAATTTAAATATTGTAAACAAAATTAAATTACTTGCAATAAGAGCCAAACAAAAAACTATTCTCAAGGGAAGACTGATAACTTGCACATACAGTATTGTTCAAATAAAAGCAGTACAATGTGACTAACCAGAATAATCCAGGTTTTTAGTATATTTTTATTGCTAAATAGGGACCACCTGATTCACACCTGTTTTTTTTCACAAAATTTATGACCTCCGTGTTTGAATGCCACAGTGCAATCTTTTTGAACACACCCCTTTCAACTAATTCCCCAATTGCTCAGCCTTTAAGAGCGTGCATATCATGAATGCTGGGTCGTTTTTTTTCTGAGAATCTACTGCACCTACTGGTAACTTGTTTGCCACTTAGCAATAAAAATATACTAAAAACCTGGATTATTCTGGTTAGTCACATTGTACTGCTATTTTTTGACCAATACTGTACCTCTTGTGTGTGAAAGTTATGAGGGTTGGTAATGGTTTTGTAATCCATTAGGATAAGCACTTATTCCTCAGCATTACTTCTATGAAACCTGCACAGTGCACACAAAAAACACAACACTTAAGCAAACTCTTACTGGTGCAGTGAAGCATTCAAACAGAACTAAACGCAGATGCTAGAGATAAAGAGTTTTTACAGCCAACCTCTTTAGCAGCATCAGGTAAACCACTGACATCACAACTTGAGGTGAACGCATCAGTGGAATTTCTGGAAAGAAAAACGTCTTACAATAATCTGGACATTCTGCTTATTTTTATAAAGTACCATAGTATAAGGAAACATGGTTGGTGAATAAGGGGCTGGAATGTGTCCCAGCTGCTTAGGACTTGAGCCAGGGTACACTACTTTGGACAGTAGAAGGAAGCCATAGTACCCAGGGAGAACCTACCCTCACATGGAAGCGACAGAGAATGGCATTATAACGTTGGATTCTCTTTTGTTCTGCAGATATCCCAACGTCAACATCCACAACTTCACCACAAGCTGGAGAGACGGCATGGCCTTCAACGCTCTCATCCACAAACACAGGTACAAAGCCCAGTCGCAATCGACAATTATTATTACTCTGAAACATATCAGTACGCCTCAGTGCCTATGATTTAACTCAATACATGAAACAGTGTGTGTCACAGTCCGGTATGAAAAAAACTGAAGTGATTATGACTACATGATGAGAATCTCAATGGCCCTTCAGTCAGAATGTGATGCAGTGAATGTGGGCTTTATTTGAGTAATGCGCGTGAAGGAACATTTCAGATCTTTATGTCAGAGGTTTGAAGAAACAGTCCGGTGACCATCAGCTGAGCCTCGCTGTAAACACCGGCCTGTTTACAGTCAAAGAGATACAGGGCACACTAGCAGCGCAGTGTGGGTTAGGAAACATGTTAAGGTTTTTAAAGTAGTTTCAAAAGTCAAAGGGTCATGCCGAGTTACATTACATTCATTCTATTTATTTATCAGAAGTGAGTGATGAGGTATTGTATCATCCTGCTTAAAGCCATAAATATTGCAATGCCACGCCTCATAGCTGTCATTTATACAGCACCTACGGTAGCCTGGCAGGGACAGGCTGTTGTCTGTGAACTAACCCAGTTGGGTCATTATCATTTTACTTTCAAAATGAGTTGAGTTCATGTATGTCTTAACTCTTAAAAGTTAGCTAATTTTAGCTAAATAAGATCATTGTAATTATGTAGTAATAATTTAATAAGACTTTATTTATGTTAAAGTTATGTTAAATATGGATTCACTTTATCATATCAAAAGGTCTTTTAAAATACAGTACGTACCATAAAGGCCATTTTTATTCATCACACAACTAACTAAATTCAGTTCCTTTTGCAAAATACCATCAAAATGTGGACCATTGTGTTCTCTCTTATTTTAGACCGGACCTGATTGACTTTGATAAACTGAAGAAATCAAACGCTCACTACAATCTGCAGAATGCCTTCAACTTGGCGGAGCAGCACCTGGGGCTTACCAAGCTGCTGGACCCCGAAGGTAAGAGGGCTGCACGACACGGAGAGAAATATCAACTAAAAAGAACACACTGATGTTGTGTTCGTATGTATGGGTGTATTTGTGCAGACATCAGCGTGGACCATCCCGATGAGAAGTCCATCATCACCTACGTCGTGACCTACTACCACTACTTCTCCAAGATGAAGGCCCTGAAGGTGGAGGGCAAAAGGATCGGCAAGGTCAGAGCACTCAGGAATGCATTTTCTTTCAGATACAACTTTGTAGAGTCATTCACAATTTAGGTGTTTAAGAAGTCTTGTGTGTTCTATAAACACTTTTTCCCAAAGAAGGTATTTAAAAAATCTTGTCTAAGGATTGAATGAACTTTGTAATTTGTTCAAAAACCCCAGTACAATAGGCACAAACTGAGAGATGTCACACTTAAGAAACTCTACATGTAAGTCTGCCTGGAAGGATTTTTCTGTGGCGAAAATGCACACAACTGTGGTTTTCTCCAAATAACAATGGTTTATTGAAAACACAGTTCTAAATTTGTCTTTTAAATTAGTTTCACCAAACAACAGCATCGTCAACTTTCCATGACAATAGACTTTGGCTAGAGGGGGCTAGATCAGTCTCACCTCATTTTCTTTCCCAGTTGCAAAATGCCAAAACTGACACAATGCTGTTAATTCAGCACCAGAAGGTCTTTAAATAGCCACATATTTTGCAAAAGCACCAAATATAAGCCAACTGAAATATAAAGGCACAATAGTTAAGCTTTGTCCGGTGTTGCAGGTCTTGGACCATGCCATCGAGACGGAGAAGATGATCGAGAAGTACGAGTCCCTGGCCTCGGACCTGCTGGAATGGATTGAGCAGACCATCATCATCCTCAACAACCGCAAGTTTGCCAACTCCCTGGTGGGCGTCCAGCAGCAGCTCCAGGCCTTCAACACCTACCGCACGGTGGAGAAGCCGCCAAAGTCAGTACACACACACACACACACACACACACACACACACACACACACACACACACACACACACACACACACACACCTCCTCTTTTCTGATGCAAACCAGATCAGAATCTCTCACAAACCAATCCCACAGCATCAAACTGATACTTTACAGGTTCAACGTTGAATCATTTTTCCTCCCAAACTTGCTAAAGGAGTATGACAACAAAAGCAGCTGAATCTGATTGAGATTTTTTTCCTGGAAACTCTCAAGATAATGATTCATAACAGCAGCTGCACACAAGGCAAAATAAAAACCCAAATATTTGTAGTGCCAAAACGTTTATTTTTATTTAAACCTGCTTAAAAGTGACAAAAAGTTTCTTAAGATTTCTACTTTACACCAGCAACTGTTTGTTTTCTGCTTTACCCTTGTATCCGTCTCAACAAAATCTACTAAAAAGAGTAAATTTAGGAACTCTGACCCTCACATTGACCCTCACTAATTGTCATTATGTTTTTTTTTTTGTTTTTTTTTGCAGATTCACAGAGAAGGGAAACCTGGAGGTGCTTCTGTTCACCATTCAGAGTAAAATGAGAGCCAACAACCAGAAGGTTTACACACCACGAGAAGGAAAACTCATCTCTGACATTAACAAGGTAACCACGCTCACTGAGTGCTCAAAGGTATTAGCCATGTCGGAAATATTTATTTAAATGCACCTCCATATACTATAAAGTCACATGACATAAGGTATAAGGCATTAATGATTTGAAGGTCTACTGTGGTTTCAGAATATAACTATATATGAAATACAGTTCATATTTTGGAGCTGATAGGACCAGAGAAGGAAGTACTATACAGCCCCCTCACCAGTGCTTTTTCAGTTTTTTTTTTACCAGAATCTGATACTGCAACTTACCCAAGTAACAACTTCAAATGACAGTTGCTACTGCTTACATTGAGAGGCTCACAATATAAAGGCAGTGCCTAACCTTCACAACTGATCACTGACTGCTCTGTGTGCGTTTGTTTCAGGCCTGGGAGCGGCTGGAGAAGGCAGAGCACGAGCGGGAGCTAGCACTGAGGACCGAGCTGATCCGTCAGGAGAAACTGGAGCAGCTCGCCCGTCGCTTCGACCGGAAAGCCGCCATGAGAGAGACCTGGCTCAGCGAGAACCAGAGGCTCGTCTCCCAGGTAACTAGTACAGTATAAGGTGCAAGATGGAATACATGACAGTGGGATAATCATGCAATGGATTACTTTTTTAAGAAGTACAGTTATAGGATTATATATTATTATGTTATTAATGCAGATCTGTATGTCCCTCTTCTGCAGGATAACTTTGGATTTGACCTTCAGGCAGTTGAAGCAGCCACCAAGAAACATGAAGCCATAGAAACAGACATCGCAGCCTACGAGGAGCGAGTGCAGGTCGGCACATACAATAAAGAGGACTATAACCAAAATACACAGTAACCCATATTTTATACTTGATGCCTCAGCTTTGTGTTCCATGAGTTTCACACTGGGCACTTCTCATTAGTGTCACTGGTAGCTGGCTTTTTTATTGGATGCAATGTCTGGAAGCAGCAGTATTTGTGAATTTGCTAAATCAGAACACAGTTTTGTTGAGAGGTTAACAAACACAACAGTCTGTTTTAACCCCAATATTAAAAAGTGACTGCTGTTATGTTAGGTTTTTAAACTTTTTATTTTTTTTATTTATTTCAGCACATCAAGCACCTTTCAGGAAAAAAACATTCACAAATTTAAACATATCTGTCCGTTTTAGTGCAGTGTTGATGATTAAATAAAACAGTTAATAGCATATTTAATCACATCGGATTATTTTTCCAGGTCTGGAGGTTGCAGTGTTGTTGCATTGATGCTTTCAGTGCAAAATAACATTTACACTGCTCTAGTTTAGTGTAACTCCACGAAAGCCTATGATTCATAATGAGATCTATTCAAACAAATGAACAGCTCTCCTCTAAACATAACACTCTCTTTGCCCGACTTGTTTTATCTTTTGTTCTATATTCATCTCGGCTTTAACTCCTCCGTCCAAACGTTGCAGGCTGTGGTTGCCGTGGCAAAGGAGCTGGAGGCGGAGAGTTACCATGACATCAAACGCATCACTGCTAGGAAGGACAACGTGATCCGGCTGTGGGAGTATCTGCTGGAGCTGCTGAAGGCCCGCAGGCAGCGGCTGGAGCTCAACCTGGGGCTGCAGAGGGTCTTCCAGGAGATGCTCTACATCATGGACTGGATGGACGAGATGAAGGTAGAGACTCTCAGACAGCTTTACACTTTCTATAAATATACACATTCGACTACCGACAAACTGTGTTTCATGTTTTAGGCACACAGGTATTAGGGTATTTGGATAAATGTTTGTAGCTAAGTGAAAGTTTCTATAGTGTCCTGGCAGTTTGTTTGACTTTTGACCCTGGCCTGTCTATGTGCAGATGCTGCTGCTCTCTCAGGATTATGGGAAGCATCTTCTGGGAGTGGAAGATCTGCTTCAGAAGCACGCTCTTGTGGAGGCTGACATTAGCATCCAGGCTGACCGAGTCCGCAACGTCAACAGCAACGCGCAGAGGTTCGCCAGCGACACTGAAGGTACAGGTACAGCAAACCTTATATCAATGTTGACGTAAGAACAGTGCCATTAAGTGTCAAAACCCATTCTAAACAATGACATTTTAGCTTGGCTTTAAACTGAAGCAGGCTGTCGATGGTGTGTAACATTTCTTATGAATAGGATAGTACACTGCAATGCTGAAAATTGCTTTAATAAACTTGACTTTAGCCAAAATATGAAGCCAAAAAAAAAGCTTGCTTTCACAGCTGTTAGTCCAATTTTAAGCCATTATCAAACCAAATCCTAACCACTTGTTTGGAGCAGTAGAAGTAGTAGTAGACAAGAGCGCCAAGATAATTGACAACCTTATTGTCACCTTCCATTTAAATGAAAACATATGTCAACTTTATGCAAAGGCACCTTTCTTTTCTAATCAGTTCTGGTTTTGTCCCTTCTTCTGTTTCCAGGTTATAAACCCTGCGATCCTCAGATCATCCGAGACCGTGTGGCTCACCTGGAGTTCTGTTACCAAGAGCTGAGTCAGCTGGCTGCAGAGCGCCGAGCACGACTGGAGGAGTCACGCCGCCTCTGGAAGTTTTTCTGGGAAATGGCAGAAGAGGTTATTATTCATTTCTTTCATGTAGTTCATTCCCTTGTCTTGGTACAATATGATTTATTGTAGGTTCCTATAGGTTGTAGTTGCTTTTAACAATGCTTAAAATTGTCAAGTAAGAAAGGGTTTACCTGGATATCCATACCCATTGACTTTGTGAATACGGCACATTCATCTAAAATGTACAAGCTTCATGCATGTGTTCCTTTCTCTGACTGGTTGTCTTCAGCGTTGATAATGGCCCTTGGAAATCCAGCTAAAATCTCACCAAATTAATTCTTAGTATCAAATTGAAATTAAATAAAAGATGGTTGGCCAGGCCAAGTTTAAGATGAATCTTTTGTTGTCTCTCAAACAGACACATGGTGAGAATCTTCAGTTATGATTATACATTCTTTACTGGACATACCACTTCTGGGATCTTTGACATTAAACTGGCTATAACCATAAAAAATACATATTCGTTACAGTATGTTGACTTACTGTTATTTTCCAACCCGTGCTGGCAGCACAGCACAGTCCTAACTCCCACTCCGGTTTGACATGACACGACCTCCATGTGTTTGTGGTTTTGTAGGAGGGCTGGATCAGGGAGAAGGAGCAGATCCTGTCATCGGAGGACTACGGGAAGGATCTGACGGGTGCTGTTCGACTGCTGAGTCAGCACAAGGCCTTCGAGGACGAGATGAGTGGGCGGGCGGCCCACCTGCAGCAGACCATCAAACAGGGGGAGGAACTGGTGGCCAATGACCACTTTGGAACAGACAAGATCAAAGAGCGCATCCAAGACATCCAGGTACGGAGAAAAAAAACATGAGATTAAGCAGCTTTTGACCAAACTATACATTAGACTAACTGCAAGTGGAACTTGAATGAGATGAAAATATAATAACTATAATAACAAATAACTTTGATAAAATTGATCAGGGGTTAACCAAGGAAATGGGATGAAAATGTTTTGGAAAGTCATTAAAGTGTCCAAAAATCCTTGAAATGGTGTATATTGTTCCTGTATTTTTGCCCCTAACAATTTTTAAGATTGCTCTGTAAATTTGGGATTTTGATCTGAATTGTGACACTGTTCTGAAAACTCATGGAAACCTCTGTTATTGAAATAAACTGTGATTTTGAAATGATAAAATCATATTAGTAGAGTAAATGTGTGTATAAGTGCAGGATTATCTTGAAAAAACACTGTAATTTGTTAATGTTTTTTGTCTGTATTGCTTTAGGAACAATGGGCCGCTCTGGAGCGTCTCTCTGCTGTTCGTAAAGCTCGTCTGCAAGAAGCCTGCAACCAACACCAGTTCCAGGTAAAGCACAGCGCGAGTTTCCTTTTATATGACTGTGACCGGCACCACCTCATGTGTTTGTACCTTTGTTCACGGATACAGCATCTGAGTTACTGAGACACCACATGTGTTGCTTTTACTTTCAGGCTGATGCAGATGATATCGACACATGGATGCTGGATGTGCTGCGTATCGTGTCCAGTGTTGACGTGGGCCACGATGAGTTCTCCACTCAGGCTCTGGTGAAGAAACACAAGGACGTGGCAGAAGAAATCGGCAGCTACAGACCTGTCATCGACGCACTGCACGAACAGTCCCGCACTCTGCCTGAGGAGAAGGCCAACTCTGAGGAGGTACTATAAAATATTATAAAAAACAAGATTTCTAAGTCCCAATTCTCTGTGAAAAAGGATAAGTTGGAGAAATAAATGACTTTCTCTGTATTAAAGACATGGCTAATGTTTGTGCAGGTTCAGAGCCGTCTGGCCGGCATTGAGGAGCGCTACAAGGAGGTGGCAGAGCTGACTCGCCTCAGAAAGCAGGCCCTGCAGGACGCTCTAGCGCTGTACAAGATGAGGAGTGAAGCCAACGCCTGTGAGGTGTGGATCGACGAGAAGGAGCAGTGGCTCAACAGCATGGACATCCCTGAGAAACTGGAAGACCTGGAGGTCGTCCAGCACCGGTCAGTATCGCTACTCTCTGTTGTTCAAAAGCACAGTACAGGGGGCCGTCCATGTTGTTCTGTATAGCGTCTGTCCTGTGGTGTGTCAGTGTAAAGTGGTCAAGATGAGCACTACACTCTCTCAAAATACAAAAATAAACTTTCTTTTAATATTTTATTTTGATTGTTTCTCTGCATCATTTGATTCAAAGCATCGCTAATTAAAAATATTAAAATAAATTGCCCAGATTTTAAAACCATCTCATATTAATTAAATTATTACAAAATATGACATTTGTCAAACTTGTTTTATGCTATAAATAATAAAAATCCACATTTATCTTTTTTATAAAAAATATCTTAGCGGGTATATTCTATTAAAATGACACATCAAATACCATCAGAATGAAACAATAATAAGAGACTGGAACAAGAAATCCATACCTTACATTTTAAATCACTTTTTCATATTGTTTCATTCACTTGCCTGAAGACAGGTGTTTTCTGTCACTGGTGTTTTTGGCAGTTCTTTTAGGTGCCTCCAGTTTGTTGTGTGTTTGTCTCCGTCTGTGGGAACCAGAGCAGAAAACTTGTTTGCTCCAGACTTTCTCTCTCTGTGTGTATTTAGGCTGCGGTTCCACAGTTTCTTCTTTACAAGCTCTAGTGTTCCCCCACACATTTTTTGCATTTTGTTCAACCACAAAACATCACACAAATCTTTTTCCCAGGCGCTTCTCTTTGGTTGTGAAGGCTGTTTAGTTTCCAACCTTCAAAGAACTTCTGTGTCACTTTTGACAATTGTGTCAATTACTATTCTTCTCACTTCATCGGGAGGTTTAATGCACGTTCCAGTTTTGGATTGTGGTTCAAATTTTGGTGTAGTTTGCTTTTTACAACGTGGAATGAAACTGCACACAAAACATTTGAGAATGTTAAAACCTTAGTTCACTGCTGTAAAGTTGAATGGGTCATGCATGGTAACAAGAACATTATAATAAAGTAATAAAAAAACTTTAAACCTATAATAAAATGATACTGTTATTAATGATTGTAACTACTGATGTGCCCTTTTATTGTACATTTCTGATATAGTCTAGCAGCAGTTAAATAAACGAATATAACTACCAGTCAGATTGTACTGAGTTTATTTGATTTTATTTGATTCTATTTTTCAGTTTCGAGAGTTTGGAGCCGGAGATGAACAACCAGGCGTCGCGGGTGGCTGTGGTGAACCAGGTCGCCCGGCAGCTGATCCACAGTGGCCATCCCAGCGAGAAAGAGATCAAGGCCCAACAGGACACTCTGAACACTAGGTAATCCTACTGGGTTTAACCAGATTAGACAGTGTGTTAGAAAGAGAAATTACGATTAGATTAGATTCATTGTCATGTACACGTAAATTGTAGAAGTAGTGCAGAATAAGGTAAGTTATGAATGTTAGTGTGTTGGTTTTAGTAAACTGTAGATTGTATTTTCTAAGTAACCGTAATATCTTATTAGCAAGTAATGCCAGAGTTAACTGAGTGGACATAGAGCATAAAACAAGCCATGAAAGGGTTGGGGATAACCTGGTTTTGTGGGCCGGTGCAGGTGGAGTCAGTTCAGAGACCTGGTGGACCAGAAAAAGGACAGTCTGAACTCTGCTCTGGGAGTCCAGAACTACCACCTGGAGTGCAACGAGACCAAGTCCTGGATCAAAGAGAAGACCAAGGTACGGAACAAAACTGCACCACAGAAGAAACACGTCTCCTTTAGATGCAACAAAGGAAGAGATTTAATAAGAGATCATTTGTGTGTCATTGTGTGCACGAGTGGTCAGCACTCCTGCCTCACAGCAAGAAGGTCGTGAGTTCAAAACCCGGCCGACTCCGGTCTTTCTGTGAGGAGTCTGCATGTCCTCCACGTGTTACTGTGGGTTCTCTCCGGGTACTCCGGCTTCCTCCCACCGCCCAAAGACATGCATGTACAGGTTAATTGGCAAATCTAAAGTGTCCCTAGTGAATGAAAGTGAGAGTGAATGATTGTTTGTCACTGTCTGTCTCTATATGTCAGCCCTGCGACTAACTGGCCACTGTCCAGGGTGTACCCCGCCTCAGGCCCAAAGCTGCTGGGATAGGCTCCAGTCACCCGCGACCCCTCACGGGACAAAGCGGTAGAAAATGAATGAATGCGTTTCTATTACCTTTTTTTAAATAAATTTTTTGCACCATTGTTTCTTAGATTTTTTTATTTAAACAATAAAGAGACAGGCATATAGAATTTTCTTTTTTACAAAACCACATAAAATACAACAAGATTTTTTTTAATTAACATAAATTCCAATATGCACAGCACCTACATAAAGTCCACTCTAAAAATACAAAGTGTGACTTTTTTTCCTTTTCCTTTTAAAGACTAGACATTTATTTAAACCCGGGGGTGGCTGCACAATGTAGACAAGTCTTTGTATCATTCATTCATCTTTTAAGGTGCTTAAAGCTAGACCATTTTTTTGAGAATGGTTTTGCTAACCATTTGGATATGTAAAGGTTTCTTAATTTTTGTGTGTGTTTCTGGTTTTAAGGGTATTCAACTATAGCTCCTATTTTAATAAAGTTAAAATATGGAGATGCAAATGTCCCGATTCTTTCCAATAGTCCAATAGAAGATGTGCCTCAAGTGTAAAATCATAAATAAAGGTCTTTATGTAACATAGAAAATGAATATGGAAAGCACCTGTGGAATTGAAACTTAACTCCACATGATTAATTTCCAAAACAAGGCAAACATTTTTTTGGGGATCATTCTTAGAAAATTCTCAATAATTCCTCCAACCACAGACCTACTCTGTAAGTGACCTCTTGCTCTCGTCTAGGTGATCGAGTCGACCCAGGAGCTGGGCAACGACCTGGCCGGGGTCATGGCTCTGCAGAGGAAGCTGACCGGCATGGAGCGCGACCTGGCTGCCATCGAGGACAAGCTGGGCGACCTGGACAAAGAGGCGGAGCGACTGGCCACCGAGCACCCCGAGCAGTCTGAGGCCATCACAGGACAACTGGGCCAGATCAGAGGGGTCTGGGGCGAGATGAAGGTACCACCTGTCTTTTATATCAATAAGTTTATATTTATTTAACAGCTATATTCCACCGGCCAAATTGCTTATTGGATAAATAAAAGATTGATAAAGCATAAAGGCAAAATAGTCAATAACAGTATATAATTCAAAATATTAACTTCTACTACTATACTACTATCTACTAATAGTCTAGAAATCAGTGTGATGATTTTTTTTAGACATAATACAGTAAAACTAAACTTTTTTAAAGATATATTTTGGGTGAAGTGATGCTGTTTATGGCTAAAGAAAAAAAACTTAAAATAAATCTTGCAGTCTATTCGAAGCTAGTGAAGAGAAGAAAATCGGGGTCATGTGATTTTTGCCTGACAGTATTAATTAAAAGGCACACTATAGACTTCTATTTGAAAGTTATTATGCAGTTTAATCGACTTCAAGATCTTACACTTTGAGATGAAGAGATTGTATCGTTGAACTTGTGTTTCTGTGGTTTAGGACACCATGAAGAACCGTGAGGAGTCCCTGGGTGAGGCCAGTAAGCTGCAGCAGTTCCTGCGTGAGCTGGACGACTTTCAGTCATGGCTGTCCCGGACGCAGACGGCCATCGCCTCCGAGGACATGCCCAACACTCTGGCCGAGGCTGAGAAGCTGCTGGCCCAGCACGAGGGCATCAAGAACGAGATCCACAACTACGAGGAGGACTATCAGAAGATGCGTGACATGGGTGAGATGGTGACGCAGGGCCAGACCGACGCCCAGTACATGTTCCTGAGGCAGCGGCTGCAGGCGCTGGATACCGGCTGGAACGAACTGCACAAGATGTGGGAGAACAGACAGAACCTGCTGTCCCAGTCCCATGCCTACCAGTTGTTCCTCAGGGACACCAAGCAGGCCGAGGCTTTCCTCAACAACCAGGTACTGCCCCAAACGCAAGAACATAAGACATGGCATATTGTTGAAATCATCCTTCTACTTCTGTCAGGTCTTGGTATACTGATAGATACTGTACAGAAGCCAGCATCTGGTCATAGTTATATCATTAATAATCATAATTTCATCATTTTTGGAGGAATGAAACATCTTCTGTTTAAAGAAAAATGTGTAGATGTCCACCTGAAAGATTCCTAAAACTGTGCCCAATCTCAAATGCAAAATACTTAGACAATGCATAAGATCAGAAGTTTACCTTAAACCTCTGAACTCTGAGTTAAGTTTAAGACCAATACCATCCCACAGTTAGCTCCACCTCATTAAACATTGTGTGAATGCACTGTAAATACTTATCCATACCTTGCCAGAATGCACTGAAAATTCTATGAAAATTTCAAAAATAAAACCTATATGAGGTCTGTAGCTTTTAAGTGAAACGGTTTACACCTAATATTATTGTATAACTAGTATTGTGAAAATATATCTTAACAATAAAATTAACTATAATTTAATAGCACACAACTGTATTACATTATTTGTAGGCCTTGTTTATTGCTGAATTCACACAAAGGCAATAGAAAATGCGTAAAATGACAGTCATTCTTCACCTAGTGCAATGTTGTTGGAGAAAGCTAATATAAAGTAAGTATAAAGTGAATACATGCAATATATACTTCAATATAACCATAAATATTTCTTCTGCTATTTCCTTAAATTACACAATCTCCTAAATCATCCTTTAATTCAATGACAAGTTGCTTAGACTTGGTTGAAGTCCACAGCTGCCCTCATGTGGTAGAAAGGTGGCATTACTAGACAGTGCAAACATTGTCAAGAACACCCAGCAGCTTTAAATTTTATGCAAAAACAATCATTTGTGGTGCTACTATAATGCATCAGAAATTCAAATGACCTTCTCCATGTTCCACAGGAGTACGTCCTGGCCCACACTGAGATGCCAACCACGCTGGAGGGGGCTGAGGCTGCCATCAAGAAGCAGGAGGACTTTATGACCACAATGGACGCCAACGAAGAGAAGATCGGTGCTGTGGTGGACTCTGGCCGGCGCCTGGTGTCCGACGGCAACATCAACGCAGACCGCATCCAGGAGAAAGTGGACTCTATTGAATCCAGGTGAACGGTTTAATATTTGTCTGCAATGTTGTGAAAAATAGTAGACGTATGTCCCAGTAAATTAATATTCAACTCGACATATTACAGAAGTAGACAAGTTTTAAAGTCAGCATAAATAATTACTCAGTTTAAACCCTGTCCCTGGATGACACTGAACTGAGAGGCTTAAAGAGTAGTCTGGAATAAAAAAAAAGAGCGTGGAGCTGGAAATAGCTGGAAATTTGTTCCATAGAGCTAAGTTTATATTTATGTCGGAGTGTAAATCATACAGTATATTTTTGGTCTAGACGCAAGAAGAACCGAGAAGCTGCCAGTGAGCTGCTGATGAGGCTGAAGGACAACAGAGATCTGCAGAAGTTCCTGCAGGACTGCCAGGAGGTAAACCACTCGTACACAAGGTTTACATCAGTGTGTCCAAATCCACTTCCTAGTCTTTAACCCTTCAATCCTTCACTACAACATATAATGGACTTTACAGTGCAGGGTTTCTCAAACTTTAGTTATAGGGACCCATATTTCAAAATAGATTATCACTTTATGCCAGTTCAACTGCATCTGTAAAACAATGATACAGAGGACTTTCCTGTTTTTTTTAATATAATAAATATATATTTTTTTTACTGCTTATCACATAAAGCTATCTGTCTATACAGTCCAAGTGAAGCATTTAACATTAGCTAACAGAGTGACCTCATAACAGTTTACCAATTATCTGAGCACAGAGTCAGATACAAGCTTGTCTCATTCAAACCATTTGCACAGAGACATACAAGACATATGGACACCTTTTTAAATTTGAGTAATCTGTATATCTTGCACTACTAGTGAGTAGAAAGTGGTTTTGGACACACAGTTTGCTTTGTGTGAGACTAAATTGATTACTTGAGCACAAATATTGCAATTACTGATCACACAAATTACATCCATCTACACATCATACAGTAATCCATAGCTTTAATCTATAAAGAGGCATTTCAATTTCAAAATATTGAAGAGGTGGAGAAGAGCAATGTTTATAGTCACAAACTATTTAGAAGTGTATTCTGTTTAAACCTGACTGATGTGAGAGGCTTAAGATAAATAACAAAATATTTGCTGAGAGAGTAGAAAAGAGTATTAGCTGTACATTACAGTAACTTGGGAGAGGTGTAGGACATAACCTGGTGTTTGTGATCATCAGCTGACTGTATTTGTCCATATGTCTTCAGCTCTCTTTGTGGATCAACGAGAAGATGCTGACAGCCCAGGACATGACGTACGACGAGGCCAGGAACCTGCACAGCAAGTGGCTCAAGCACCAGGCTTTCATGGCTGAACTGCAGTCCAACAAGGAGTGGCTGGACAAGATTGAGAAGGTACTGACACAAGATTTTCAAATCCAGAGTAAAAACAGTCTATAATCTTATTTGTGCGTTCTAGGACGGACAGGCGCTCATGGCCGAGAAACCAGAGACTGAGGCCATGGTGAAGGAAAAGCTAGCGTCACTGAAGACCATGTGGCAGGATCTGGAGTCTACCACTCAGACCAAAGCCAAATGTCTGTTTGATGCCAACAAGGCCGAGCTGTTCACCCAGAGCTGTGCTGACCTCGACAAGTGGCTGGCCTCTCTCGATGGACAGCTGCAGTCAGACGATTATGGAAAAGATCTCACTTCAGTCAACATCCTGCTCAAGAAACAGCAGGTATGTGGGTTTACTGTTGTACACAGGTTTAATATCTCATTTACAGTGGCAAGAAAAAGTATGTGAACCTTTTGGAATTTCATGGTTTTCCCCAAAAAATTGTCTTAAAATATGATCTGAACTTTTTGATCTGAACAATTACACAAAAAAATCAGATCTTTCATGTCTTTATTGAACACACTCATTCAACATTCAAAATGGCAGTGGAAAAAGTAAGTAAGAATGAATAACTGGTTGACCCTTTGCAGCAATAACCTCAACCAGGTCCTTCCTGTAGCTGTGGATCAGACCTGCACATCGTTGAGGAGGAACTTTAGCCCATTCTTCCTGCAGAATAGCTTTAGCGCTGTCATATTCTTTGGACTTTTCATGTGTTTGGCCCTCTTCAAGTCAATCCAGAGCATCTCTATTGGATTGAGGTCTGGACTCCAAAAGGTAGATTTTGTTTTTCTTAAGCTTGTCTGTTGTGGACTTGCTCTGGTGTTTTGGGGTGTTATCCTGTTGCATCACCTTCTACACAGTTTCAGCTGACGTACAGACATCCTCATATTATCCTGAAGAATTGTCTGATATACTTGGGAATTCCTCTCTCCCTCAATGGTTGAAGCTGGTCAGACCCTGATGCAGCAAAGCAGGCCAAAATCATGATGTTTCCTCCTCCAGACTTTACAGTTGGGATGATGTTTTCATGATGATATGCTGTGCTCTTTCTACAGCAGATGTAGTGCTGTGTGTTTTTTACAAATAGTTCATGAACAGAGATGTTGGCAAGTTCCAATGATGCCTTCAAATCTTTGGCTGTCATTGGGTTTTTGTTTTTTTTTTACCTCATTGATTAGACTTCGTTGTGCTCTTGGTGTCATTTTGACTGGGCGCCCATTTCTTGGTAGAGTAGCAACATTACCTAAGCGTCTCCATTTGTAGATTGTTTCACAAACTTTAGACTGGTGAATTTCTGAAGTCACTGAAATAACTTTGTAAGCCTTTCCAACTTTATGTAAAACAACTATTCTTGATCGTAGCTCCTCTGAAAATTATTTTTGGCGAGGTATGGCTCACATAAGAGTGTTCTTCTTGTGCAGAGCAAACTCCAAATGTTTGAGGGGTTTTTTATCAGTCAAAGTAGCTGTACTCACCACCTCCATATGTATTATCTTAACGAGACTCCATGTGTGCTAAAACCTGACTCGTATTAGCTTTTTTGAGGTCATTAACTCAGGGGTTCACATACTTTTACCACAGGCACCACAAGTTTTTTTTTTGGTTGTAAGACATGAAAGATCAGAATTTTTAACATATTATGTTTGTCAATACCCTTAGATGAAGATCAGATCACATTTTAAGACAAATTTATTCAGAAAACCATGAAATTCCAAAAGGTTGACATACTTGCCACGGTATATTCTATGGGTCAAATTTTATAAAAGAAGATCAAAGTTGTTCTTAAAGAATCCCTGCCATACATGTAACAGAAAGGCTGCTGATAAAAGGAGTACGTCCTGGCTCACACTGAGCACCAAACAGGAGATTTTACATAATTCATTCACTCAACATTTCCACATTCCCTCAGTTCTCATGCAATCTTTTGAAGTGTTATGCGTGTGTGCTATGGTTGCGTGTTGACTGTGCTTTAACAGCGCAGAGCGTGTGGAAGCATCTGCAGGTAGAAGTTATTTTTAGTCCAATAGAGCCGCTTCATGTTTGATCTGTGCAGCAACTTCCAGTTAGTGTGGTTAAAGGGAAGGCGTATGTCGAAGCAAATCGTTTTGGCGAATGTTTGATCTGCTAAGGGGTGAAATAGAGCTTCCGTTTTAGCCCTGTTTATGACCACAGAATACAAATTTTATTTTAATTTATTTGCCCACAGCAGCTGGTGGTTATCTTTTATCTTCTGAATTGGATATTCCTCATATTTTTTGATAAAGGGTGTAAATAGGCCTGTAAATAGATTTTACATTATAAAATTGTAATGGGTAACATTTGTGTTTTTTTTTTCTTCTTTTTTTTTTTTGTGGTGACTTTGTTAAGCCAGTTTGGATATGGACCAATCAGAGCTCCGTCTTTCCTCACTGAATGTTTTTATGTTTATCAGTGTCTTACTTCTTTATTCCTCAGATGCTGGAAAGCCAGGTGGAGGTGCGGCAGAAGGAGGTGGAGGAGCTGCAGGGCCAGTCCCAGGCCTTGAGTCAGGAGGGTAAAGGGTCAGAGGAAGTGGACGGACAGAGGATCAGCGTGGAGACAAAGTTCCAGTCGCTCCAGTCGCCACTGCAGAAGAGACGGGACATGCTGATGGCGTCCCGTGAAATCCACCAGTTCAACCGAGACGTGGAGGATGAGATTGTAAGTACCGCCATACACAAGGAGGTTCTTTCATAACCTGTGATGTCTGGATGAGAAAATACTTGTTTAATCCAAAAGCAGCTATTTGATTTTTGAGATTTGAAATGGCAGTTGTATTCCTGTTGAGCTGCTTGTGGTGCATCGTCTTACACTTCCCAAACATATATTTATCCACTGTCTGTTTATTAGAGCTGTTTCACATTTCAGTCACAGTAAAAAGGAAAACTGTAGTCTGTATGGGCCCATTCAGAGTGGTGGCTGTGGTGCATTTACTGCCAAAAAATACCTTTTGCAACCATTCGACAAATTTAATGCCGTTATTTATGAAAGTACTTGTGTAATCCTTTAACCTTCTGTGTTTTTCATGTGTGTTTGCAGTTGTGGGTTGAGGAGAGGATGGCATTGGCCACCTCGACTGACCACGGACACAATTTGCAGACTGTCCAGCTGCTCATCAAGAAGAACCAGGTACATACACAATTTTTACCTGTTCACAAAAAGAAAAGGGTATTTTTCTCGTCCTCTGTGGGTCAAATTGTAGTAAATACCTCTTCTGCATGTCTCTGTTGTACTACCACTCTTACAACTAGATAAGAAAATGCCATATTTAGTAATGATGATTTAATAATGTGACCTTTGCCCTGTTCAGACCCTGCAAAAAGAGATCCAGGGCCACCAGCCGCGCTACGACGACATCTTTGAGCGCAGCCAGTCCATACTGCGGCGGAACAATCCTACGGCTGAGGCCATCCGTCAGCGCCTGGGCGAGCTGCAATCGCTATGGGAACAGATCCGGAAGGAGACGGAAAAGAGGCACAAGCGCCTGAGCGAAGCCCACGAGGCTCAGCAGTACTACTTCGATGCCGCTGAGGCCGAAGCATGGATGAGTGAACAGGAGCTCTACATGATGTCAGAGGAGAAGGCCAAGGTAAGGCCAAGGGTGGCCTTTGTGTTGACAATTTCTTGTAAAATTGTGTAGATTCTTATATCCAAGAAAAGAGTTTTCTATAATCATCATTTACAGATTGCTTATAAATACACATTATTCCTGTATAAATGTGAAACCAAATCTTTTCTCTGTGCATTTCAGGACGAGCAGAGTTCAGTGGCCATGCTGAAGAAGCACCAGATCCTGGAGCAGGCCGTGGAGGACTATGCAGACACTGTCCACCAATTGTCCAGCACCAGCAGAGGCCTGGTGGCTGCAGGACATGCAGACAGGTCAGTGGAGGGTGGGGACTAAAGCAGAGACTTGCAATGTATCAGTGTCCCTAGTAAAGATGGGATATGAGGTATACTCTGTATATGAAGCAATATAAAAGTTGTAATTCCTAATCAAGGAAAGGAGGGAAGGTAATTTGCGGATCTGTTCATGCAGTGAGCGAATCGGGATGCGCCAGTCGCAGGTGGATAAACTGTATGCAGGTCTGAAGGACTTGTCAGAGGAGCGTCGGGGCAAACTGGACGAGCGCTTCCGTCTGTTCCAGCTCAACAGAGAGGTGGATGACCTGGAGCAGTGGATCGCAGAGAGGGAGGTGGTGGCCGGATCTCATGAGCTGGGACAGGACTACGAGCATGTCACTGTGAGTCAAATACACACTGTTCAACTTCAGCATGAGTAAACAAGACAACTCAGTTCATTAGTTTTCTGTTGTCCAAATTAAGAATAGGAGGAAGCTATTTGAGTAGTGCATGCAGGATTCTAATATTCAATATTGTTGGATGTGATTACTTTTTACAGTCAGTTGCAGTTTTAAGGGCAGGTTTAAAAGTAAAATTGTGTTCAAAAATATATAGAACTGTATTGGATGTGTTGCACTCATTGGTCTCTCAGAAAGTCTGCTTCAGCGGATTCAAAAAGAAACGCATGTACCTTCTGATCTGTAGTCACTATCTGTAAATAAAAAACAAATCAAAACTAACTGTAAATGCTTTGTTTACAACAAGCTTTGCGCAGCAGTCATTTTGTTTTCCTCCCTTACCCAGATGCTGCAGGAGCGTTTTAGAGAGTTTGCCCGCGACACCGGAAACATTGGTCAAGAACGCGTGGACGCCGTCAATAGACTCGCCGATGAGTTGATCAACACTGGCCACGGAGACGCGGCCACCATCGCAGAGTGGAAGGACGGTCTGAACGAGGCCTGGGCCGACCTGCTGGAGCTCATCGACACTCGCACACAGATCCTCGCCGCCTCCTATGAGCTCCACAAGTTCTACCACGATGCCAAGGAGATTCTCAACCGCATCCTGGACAAACACAAGAAGCTGCCTGAGGAGCTGGGCCGCGACCAGAACACAGTGGAGACTCTGCAGAGGATGCACACAACCTTTGAACATGACATTCAGGCTCTGGGCACACAGGTACTGTACACACATTAAAGACACACTCCATGGCATTTACCCTCCGGATGGATTCATTTATATATATATTGTGTGTTTCAGGTGCGGCAGCTTCAGGAGGATGCTGTCCGTCTGCAGTCCGCATACGCTGGGGACAAAGCTGACGATATCCAAAAGAGAGAAGGAGAGGTTGGTTCTACTCTCAAAATGCACCAGAATTAGCCCATATGTCTAAAAAAAAGTGACACAAGTCCTTTAATTGTTAATGTTTCAGTTTGATGCATGACGTTTTAGTGTTGGCACTGATGTTGGTGATGCATGCTGCACTGCCGCTTTATGTTTAGGTTTTATCTTTCCTTGTCTCTAAGAATCAGTTTAAAAACAAAATGTAAACCGTTTACCAAAGCTGACTAAAAATAAGGCTGCAAAATTATAAGCAGTAAGAAATGTGTTCAGTAAAGATAATAAACAGTTAAATAAAAGGATACAGGGCATGGTCAAAATGCTAAAGACTTGTTACTATAACTGAGGATTACATTAGTCTTTTTAGAAGCAGTCTGAAATCATATTTAATGTATTTCTCAGTATTTATAATTTAAAGTTGTCAAATAATATTATGGTACATATTTTTATATAACTAAAAAAAGGTTAATGACTTTTCATAGCATTTACAGTTGTCTGTCTTCTATGGTTGTAGCTAATATGTACTCAAGTCTGAGCCATAATGAAGCACCCTGTTTTTAGGTTTTTTAATAACTTTTTTGTGATCCAAAGTCAAAGCTCTTGTGTAGACCTGAGGGAGGTGAGAGGAGTGTTTGATGGCATTGTGTTTTGACCATTCCCTGTATGTATGTATGTCGTTTCCCTGCATATCCTCCCTGTCCACCAGAGGAGAAAGGGAGAGGTGAGACTCCGTTTACCAAGACATTGGCTTTGCATTAGTCTTCATTTTTGGCTGCAGTTTTAGACTGAATTCAAAGGCGTGACTAAAATGTGACATTTTAGTCTCCTTCATGCAGCACTGGCATACACAGATCTGCTGATTTGCAAATAATCCCAGTGTTTGTCCTTTTCCAACGTAAGACTGACTAAGTGGATTTTTTGCTGATTTCCCTTTTCCCTGCAATAGTACGTTAGCCTACTAATTCTGCATGAGAGGAGTCACCCCCATGTGACAATATTAAATATTAATTATTAAAGATTAAGCGAAAAATGTAAGAACTTCTTTAATGGATTTTAAGTATGTTTTCTACGGAGCCCCTCTGGTCTCACTATGTAAAAAATATATATATATATGTAACTAAGTCGTGGCCACGAGATACGCTAAGTCGTGGCCACGAGATACGCTAAGTCGTGGCCACGAGATAAGTAAATATGAATAAATATAAAAGGAGAATGCACAATGGAGCAGCTTTTCTCCCGAAAGCATGCACGCTAACTCTGCCACCCATAAGGCTCATACATACAGCCAAATAGAGGTACCGTGACCTAAGCCTACAACGCCCTCTGCTGACGTTTTATCGTAGGCTACACAGACATGCTTTTCCAAAATGTCAAACACTTCAATAATTAATAAACCAGTCTGCACACTACTATAGACTATCTTAAAATCATAATCAGAAATACTTTATTGATTTTTATTGATATTGATAACCTTTGTTATTTAAATGGACCCTGTACTGTAGTGCAATGTAATACTTCACATTCTGTGCAATATTATCTGTTTTAATATTCAGTGTAATATAGTTTGCTGCAGTTCTGCTTCTATTTATTTACTAGTACTGTTCATCACAATCAATTCAATTCTGTTACAGTAATGTAAATCTTGTAGGCTGCATATCCATGGTCCTTTATAACTCTTATTTATATTTTATAGCATAAATTTATACTTTTTACATGTATATAGGCTACTTGTTTATTTACCAACTTATATTATTATTTATATTTCTTTAAATGTCTTGATGTGCACATCAACTGTGACACAACAATTGTCCCCTGGGTTATCGATATCAATAAAGATCAATAAAGTATTTCTGATTATGATTTTAAGATAGTCTATAGTAGTGTGCAGACTGGTTTATTAATTATTGAAGTGTTTGACATTTTGGAAAAGCATGTCTGTGTAGCCTACGATAAAACGTCAGCAGAGGGCGTTCTAGGCTTAGGTCACGGTACCTCTATTTGGCTGTATGTATGAGCCTTATGGGTGGCAGAGTTAGTGTGCATGCTTTCAGGATAAAAGCTGCTCCATTGTGCATTCTCCTTTTATATTCATTCATATTTACTTATCTCGTGGCCACGACTTAGCGTATCTCGTGGCCACGACTTAGTTACATTTTTTTTTTTTTACATAGTGAGACCAGAGGGGCTCCGCAGTTTTCAGCTTTTGTCAGTTGCTTTTTTTTTAGGATCTGTTAGCATTTGCTTAGCATTAGCTGTTAGCTGCTTCAGCTTGTAGTTGTATGTCCCACATGAGCTGCCTTTCATGTAGACATTTAGTCAGTTATGCAAGTTCAAAACAAAAGATTTATATGAACGTTAGAAATACTTATAATTAAATTGATATTGGACCAAAAGATGTCAATGCCATAGCTTTGTAAATGGATTTTAAGTAGGCCACACGTTTTAAGGCTTTTTATTTTTTTAGTAAGTGTTTTTTTTATTTTTTATTTTCAGTTTAGCTGCTTCTGTTGGCGTTTGCTTAGCATTAGCTCGGCTATTAGCTAACTGTTAGTTCTCTGCAGCGTCGTCCCATTAGCTTTAACAGAAACTTGTCTCACATGAATCTGCTGCCTGTAATTTACACGTTTTTGTCAATTATGTAAGTTCAATATACTTATATGTGCGTGGCTAATATTTATACTAAAGATACACTTGTTAAAATATATAGTTCTATGTCGGACCTTTATAAAAGAGAATGAAAATGACCTGCATCGTGTACTCCTGCTTTTAAATTGAGAAATAATGGGTGTTGGTGATTTTAAAAAAAGAAAACCACTACATAAAATGGTAACACTTTATAGTACCTACACAATACAAGGCAAAAGTTTAGTATTTGAGTATTAATTATTTACAAAACATTAGCCTACTCCTAGATTAATAATTAATAAGCTCATATAATTATTCATATCAATGATACATCAACATTTATAAGCTGTTTATTCATTAAATTAATTACATATATTAAAATGCTTAACTACAGTTGAATTGTGTGTAGTTATTAGAAAATGTTACCCGTAAAAACCATATAACAAGGAATAGAAACAGCAAAGATGAATACTAACGTAACTACTAAAAGTTAAAGCAATAAATAATTGAATGTATTAAATTTGTGAAAGAATGAAATACATGTGGGTATTTTCTATTCTTTTTAGTATTGCATTGTGAACTGCATGAGCCTTTTATTAAGGGATAATCGGTATACAAGTGTATGAATATATAATCAGGTTAAGGTTTAAAGCCTCTTACCTTTAAATCACTGTCTTATATTTGTTTGAATGGCCCTGGCATGTGTTTAACCAGCTGTAATATCTGTAGATTGTTGGCTGAGCTGTATTGTGTATCCCTGTCCTCTCAGGTGCTGGAGGCCTGGAAGAACCTGCTGGAGGCGGTGGAGGGCCGGCGCGTCAAGCTCCTGGACACCGGGGACAAGTTCCGCTTCTTTAGTATGGTGCGTGACCTCATGTTGTGGATGGAGGACGTCATCCGTCTCATCGAGGCCCAAGAGAAGCCCAGGTAATGCTTTCACAGTGAGGAGATATAGATGGATCCTGACTGCAGATCAGCTAGTTACCAGTATATTTAAAATAAAAATAAGTGTTAATATGAAGACGCATTGCACAATTTAGGAGAAGAGGGCAGTATCTGTGGCCACAGCTGTACTGACGTTCACGTGCTTCTTTCAAGGGATGTGTCCTCAGTGGAGCTGCTGATGAACAACCACCAGGGCATCAAGGCAGAGATTGACGCCCGCAACGACAGCTTCACTGCCTGCATCGAGCTGGGCAAAGCTCTGCTGGCCAGAAAACACTACGCTTCGGAAGAGGTCCAAGAAACTCCTCTACAAACAACACAATTTTATTTAATGTTAAAGTTTAGCACGTTAGAAAGAGTAATAAATGGAGGCATTGTTTTTAGTCTTATAGTGAATGCACCTAAAGCTTTCAAAGCACTCTTTCTGCTTTCTTGTTCCCTTTTTTATTTTGTGTTTTTAGGCATTGTCATAAACATAACCACAAGGAATAAATTGACTATAATCCACACATTCACATAAAAAGTTTACACTCAAGTTTGACGTTCCTTTTAGACTGTCTCTGCCTCAAATTGTATAAAAGTGGAATGAATTTGATTGTATTATTTATGATGACTGTCCATTTCTTGGTGCTATATTCTCAGATTAAAGAGAAGTTGCTACAGTTGACGGACAAGAGAAAAGACATGATCGACAAGTGGGAGGACAGATGGGAGTGGCTCAGACTAGGTAAGATGTTAATAAATATTCAGTGTGATAAATCCTGCTGAATGGAGTGTATCTAACCTGAACCCGCCACAGTGCTGGAGGTGCATCAGTTCTCTCGGGACGCCGGTGTGGCTGAGGCCTGGCTGCTGGGTCAGGAGCCCTACCTGTCCAGCAGAGAGATTGGCCAGAGCGTTGACGAGGTGGAGAAGCTCATCAAACGCCACGAGGCCTTTGAGAAATCGGCTGCCACCTGGGAGGAACGCTTTGCCGCTCTGGAGAGGCTGACCACGGTGAGGCCAAGCACATTGCAGATGAACACAAAGGAAAGGGAAGCGACAGGACTAACCATGTGTTTGTACAGATGGAGTTACTGGAAGTGAGGAGAACGCAAGAGGAGGAGGAAAGGAAGAGACAGCCTTCAGTCACTGAGGCTCAGCCCAAGGATGCTGCTGCACGGTCAGTCCACACACACACACAGTCAACAAAAGTCACTTCAGTGTCATGTTTCTGTGTATTAGAATATTAATGATACTATGTTTGCCTTGCATTTATTGCAAAATAGTTGCAATTCATTTTACTTTATTATTTTTATTTATTATTTTTTGTGTACAATAAAATAAACTGTTAATAAAATCAAATAAATAAATAATAAATAAATAAACTGTTTACACTACACTATAGCAAAAAATTTCAAGATTCTATAGTTTTTATTCTAAGTTTCGCTTATTTGTTTACTGTTGTATTATACTGCCTGAAAATTTGTAAATACATTTTAGAAAATAAATGTATTTATTTTTTTATTTTTTTTGTTAATTTATTATTGTCTAGTAAACATGGTCATATAGTTTTTTTGTATTTGCTTTGGGTAAATTCTTGTTAAAGTTTTTCTTAAAAAATTTTGCCCACCAAACAATTCTTTTAGTCCAATTGAATTGTTTGGTGATGTGTTCACAAAATATAAGCACAATTCTAAAAGAGCGAGTACAGTTCTCTAATTATTCTAAAATAAAAATGTCTATTTATGGTCTTCATTGTTTGAGCATCACCAGACAAGGCTTCATTCACTAATTAAAATCAGGCATATTTCCGTAAATTTAAAACGTAGGCCTGTCGCAATAGTCAATATGGCGCCATGGCAATAAAGTTACCCTATGAGTTCACTCAGCCACTCCCCCATATACAGAGAAACGGCTTGTGATTGGAGGAAGGGATTTGCTGTGAGAAGTGGACCAGACCGTCGTTCTTTTTGAAAAAAAGAAAACGGTCTGGAATACCAGGCTAGAGCTGACCTGGAGCTGCACTCTCACAGACACGGAGCACACAGAGCTGCATGCTCAAGCGGGGGCAGACTGACAGAGCAGAGTGGGGTCAGATGAAATGAAGACAGAGAGCAATATATTGTGCTGCTTGGGACATTTTTATAGTTGTTCAGAGATATTCTTGTTAGCAGCGAGATGAAGGAAAACTAACTTTATGTAGCAACAGTTAGTTGGAGTAAGCATTGATAATGAGCTGTTGTTGTATTACTACTGTAGGTTTATTAATTTAAATTAAACAAGTAGGCTATACCTTAAATTAAGGTAGAGCTGTGACGGTATCATCACAAACAAATCATGATATAACAAATATTGAATTATCTCGGAGTATGTGAACATGAAAAAGTCAGGGCAACATTCTTTAGTTAAATTTTTTTATCTTTTCATTATCTTTGATATTTTCATTTTGCTGTAATTTTTTGTGAAAATAAAAAGTATTTGTAAATATAACAATTAAATGTTAACAATGAAAACAATGTATTTTTATACAACAGAAACTATCTTGAAACACAAGCTCTTTTTGGCAGAATGACTACCTTTGGTAACACTTTATTTTACACTACACTGAATACATTGTATCTACCTCATTAGATGCAGTGTAACATGTAACTACATAGTACTTAATGAAATGATGTGTACTTACATATTGTAGGTATGGTTAGGGTATGTGTGTAGAATGTAGTTACATGTTACAGTTTGTTACAGTTATAGAGATAGATGCAATGTCTCAAGTGTAGTGTAAATTAAAGTTTTACCCTCCCTTTTTATGAACATGCTGAAACCAGGGTCTAACATCACTGTTTGTGTGTGTGTGTCTCTCCGTGTGTGTGCACGCGTGTGTGTGTTGCAGGGAGGGAGAGACAGCAGCTCAGAATGGCCTGCCGTCGGACCAGGAGTCTCCCAGGGTTAGTTACCGCTCGTCTGCCTACCAGAAATACAGCAACACCCTGCAGAGCCGCAGGCCCAACGCTGCACCCTGACATCACCATGGCAACAGCACACACTACACAACATACATACACACTCACACACAACAACAACCTACTGTATCATATTATTCATGTCGCCTTTACGATGACTGAAAGTGACGATCTAAAAAAGTGTCCACTGACACTAGGTGCTGATTAATCCTGATCTATAGATAGTTTTACAAATATTGCTCTATATTCTTTTAAACAGTACCAAATTAACAAATAGCTTTCATCATACTACAAAAGGTGTGAATGAAAGTGGGACCACAAAGGATATAAATTTATAACATAATATTTTCCTCAAAAATCCTCTTTTTATTCAACACCTTTATTCTTCTTCTTTTCCCTCTGCCCTCTCAGCTCGACACTTCCATCATCATCTCCCCCCAACTTCTTGTCTTTCTGTTAGTTTACGTCATGATTTACAAACTCACTCTGTGGAATATGGTTGACTGAGGATGGTACTCCATCTGCACATACCACAGTCCACAGGAGGGCTTATAGTAATATAGCTGCTGGCACCTAATAAAACTGCACTTACAAAATACTTAGAATATTTAATCTTCACAGTAAGACAAACCAATTATTTTGATCAGAAATGTCCCCACAGATTTATCTTGAATCGATTAGATCTGTGTTTTGCTATTGTACCTTTGCTGAAAGCATAAAATGTCTTAAGTAGCAGTCTTAAAATAAAACTTTAAGCTGTGAAACAACTAGCTTTATTGTTAACATAGCAATTAGAATCCATACATCCATGGCAGTTTATCATCTGAAATCCATTACTATAATAAATGCAGCTGGCCCAGATGTGTCCATCACATTAGCACTGACCAACCAAATCATTCCTTTATTCATTAATAAACAGCCCATTTGTCGTTAATACTACATTACAATTCAGTTTTGTATTTCAATTTGACATTGAGTCTTCAATAGAAATAACTGCACTCCACTGGTTCCCATACTCATCAATAACTGCCTTGTACCAGTATAAATGGTTTGCAATGGTGAATATCTGCAGACTACTTAAAAAATTTAAATGGTAAACTTTATATTTAGTGCAAGATAGAAACTAATATTCATAATGGGTATTTGATTACTTTGCAAGACATTCCAGTCTGTTTCTTCCTCGATCAGATTTTCAGATCAGGACGTGTGTGTGTCTGTGTGCATGCGTGATCACTACATTACTGATCCTTACATCTTCACTCCACCTCTCCATGTTATCGTATTATTTGTCATGTGTTTATCATATTTTGTATTATCGATCTGTTGTCATTGTGTCATTGTATTAGAGATCCTAATTTTCTTTCACAGTCTTGTTGCATGTCATTCCCAGACTAACACATTCTCCAATAAACCCTGTAACGACCAATCAGAGCACTCGGCCTCACCTGGTTTGTCTGTCCAGCCTTTGTCAGTGTTTATATTTTTACTTTAGATGTTTTATTGTTTCATCTTATGTTTATTAATTTTCACCTGGGCCTTTTTCAAAAGCAATTCCTTACTGTAGTTGTTTCATAAAGGTTTAGTAAAGCTACAGGTTCCAATGTGAAGCGCCTATGATAACAGAGGATGTCTTTTTAATGCTGTGACGGTCACAACTGCTAAGCACAACAGCAAATGGTAAAACAATGAAACTTTAACATTAATATGAAATATTGAAACAGAAAGGGTTATTGGGGGCACTACAGGCCATTGTTCTGTCTCTTTCTGACTTTTTTAAATTACTCATGTGTCTTAAGTTTTTGCTTGAATTTTTTTGTAGCGGTCTCACAATTTTCTGCAATTTCTTTTTGTGTTTCACAATTTCAATTGGCATTTTTTACAATGTTTATTAAAATGTTTAATATATACATTTATACATCAACAAGAGAAACACCAAGGGCTGTAAGACCAAAAAAAAATGCTACATGATTATTTTTATTTTTTTTTAAAGGGACAATAAATAGAGAAAAGTAGCACACAACGTTTGTTGTCTGATCTGAGAAAGGATTATATTTTGTCATGTGATCCAAGAAAGGCTGCCATACATTAAAAAAAAACTATTAGTGTTGCCCCCCATGGTATATCTGATTTTCCCAAATGCAATACATTGGTCAGATCAGTTAAACAAAGTTTGAACTGAGGAACAGTATCTTCTAAAATGTTTGACTTTCTTAGTAATTACTATTCCAAACACGACTACAATTTGTTCAAAGGGGCTGAGGCTTCAATTGGCATTTTAACTGTATTTTGAATATTTTTAATTCAACTTTTTTTGCATTTGTTTTTATTTCACTATTTGCTTTTGTATTTAGCCTTTTGTTGCACTTGTAAATAGTTGAGTTGCCCTTTGTGTGTAATAGTTGGACTTGTAACCTATTCAGCAACCGACCTCTAGAGGGTGACACTCTTATTTTGAACATCTTACGCACTTTATGTAAAAGTTTTTGGAATTTAAATATAAACCTTCGTGATCAAGATAAAGTTATTAGATTTAGTTTTGATCCAAAAGACTTCTCCGGATAGTTTTGCCCCAACTCCTGCAAAAACATTGGTTACAGTTCGTACAGTTGAGGTTCCCAGGATTTGTCCAGATCCTCCAAAAGCCTGCCCATCATTGGTCCAGCCACTGAGGAGCTCAGTAATGGGGTAATAAGCATCGGCTTGGAGTGGGTGTGGTGTGGAACATAATTACTCGACCAATTGCAATATTCCCTCACCAATTACAATACTTTTGATTCCAAACAATTAGCTGCATAATTGTTTGAGACCTTTGGCTTCTTTCTGTCCAATGTGTGTTATGCAGTGGTGGTTTGACGATGCATGTCCTAAAAGTTGTAATCAGTGCATGATAAACCGATGTGAGGCTGGCGTATTTGTTAATCCACACTTAAATTCCAGCTAAATGTGAGTGTGAAGAGGCTGGTGATGCTCGTAGGCACTTTTGAGAGCTCAGTGAAATCGGTTTAGAAAATCGGTTTTGAAAAAGACAGGCTGCTGCTTTTTGACAAACAAGCTTATAAAATAAAGGTATCAATATTTTGTGTGTAATAATAAAAAGTTAAAATTTTACTCTCAATCACACAACTATTCAAAATTTTCAGGCTCTGTGTGGATTTTAAAGCACACAACCTGCTCTGCTCTGCATGCCCATAACATTCCCGGCTTTGGAAAAAAAAGAATTGCAAATACATTTCAAGCTTTTTAATCAATCTGTGTTAAATTATCTTCTGACGTTATTTTTCCGTTTCCAGGACAACATGGACGGAGGGGAAGTGGTGAATGGAGTGTCGGAGCCCAGTCCCTCGGGGTCTCCCGGGGCCACTCGAAAAGGCAAGCCCAACCAGGCTGCCACTCTCCCGACCAAAACACAGGACAGCCCCACGTCGCAGCTGGAGGGCTTCCTCCACCGCAAACATGAGTGGGAGGGGCATAATAAGAAGGCTTCGAGCAGGTGAGACAATAAATATTAAGTAGACTTAAGTTTGCTGTAGCAGTAAAAATCTCTCCATCTTTTCACTCTCATCAGTTTTTCCTAATATATTGATTTTAAGCTCATAAAGTACAAGAACAAAGTTGTTTTAGATATGAATATATTTTTATTATAGCAGTTAGTATTGATCTCATGCATCCTAGAAAAACTGAAAAATATATTTTATTTTTCAGTATATTTTACAATTAAAATATTTTTAATTGTAAAATATTGCTTTATTTGCATTTTCCCAAATTGTCTCCCTAAACTTCACGTTTGAATATAGAATGTTTGAAACTCAAAGGGCCGCCAGGCTGTAATTCCCTTCCATAAATACATTGGTACTTGGAATTTTGACCCTCTTGGATGCCATAGTTTACTATTTACCAGTAAATAGGATTAGTCAGATTCATTTAAAGTAATGGCTATACATAAAACCTGCATGATAAACAGTTAATAAAGCTAAACCTGTTGAAGGTTGTTGAAGCTGGAACATCTGGTGTTGAAATTGCATATTGTAACTAGCCTTTTTGCATAGTGTATTATGAATGTTCAGTCAAAAAAGAATTGCTGACTGTGTTTTTTTTTGCAGGTCGTGGCACAATGTGTACTGTGTGATCAACCAACACGAGATGGGTTTCTATAAGGACCAGAAGAGCGCCAGTCAGGGCATCCCCTACCACAGTGAGATCCCCATCAGCCTCAAGGAGGCCGTGTGTGAGGTGGCAACAGACTACAAGAAGAAGAAACATGTCTTTAAACTGAAGTGAGTAACTCGCCCATGGAAGTGTTTGTTCTAAAGAACATTACAGTAAAAAGTCTATATTCATTGAAGATGTTTTTTATTTTTTTTCCCAGAGTCACTGATGGGAATGAATATCTCTTCCAAGCCAAAGATGATGTAAGTACAATGTTGTTTGTGTGGAGCATTTATTTTAAGTAGTAATTTGCATAACCTTAATATACATTATTAAACTATTTCACCAAGATATTTTTATATTACTTGCATTTTTCTTTTTATTCCTAAAACAAATCAGCTCAAAATATTAGACTTAAGAGTAAAGTCTATAAATAATAAGTCGCTTTGGATAAAAGCGTCCGCTAAATTACTAAATGTAAAGGTTATTTTGATTGTTCTCTAGTCTAAAACATAGAAAATGACCCCTTTCTTATGGACATACCTAATTCAGGTTGCCATATACTCACCTTTGTAACTCTAAATGGTGGGGCATGTTAACATCATGTACATTAAACTCACCAAAACCCCTCACATAAAACTCTTTACAAGTTTTGTATAAATAAGAAGATATGTATTAAAGACCTACAGTTTATCTTATGCCAGTCATATACGGGATTTTTGTTCCCAATCTAGCCCTAATTTCTGGTAGTATGACAATTTTCTACAAGGGGTAGATTTCAGGTATTTCATAAATTATGTTTGCAGCAAACTATTGGGGCGTACAGAGTGAGTTTTGGCTTTCCTTTTATGTACAGTGTGAGGTGGGGTTCTGTTTAAAACGCAATAAAATTGCAGAATCTCCCTTGTAAGCAGTAAGCAAAATATAACATTCTTACCCAGTAAAAATGTATAGCTCAGTGGTAGAGTGGCTGTCCTTCGATCGGTGGGTGGGCGGTTCGATCCCCGCTCGGAACATCCCAAAACATCATAACATCCCGCTCTCCCCCACATACTGTCGTTGTGTCCTTGGGCAAGACACTTAACCTACATTGCCTCCAGGGATGTTCTGTAACACTGGTAATAGTTTAATGTATGTAAAGCGCTTTGAGTGCCTACTACAATAGGTGGAAATGCGCTATATAAAAATAAAGATTATTATTATAAGATTTGTATTTACATTCATGTGTTACACTTATTCATAAAAATATGTAAATAGCTGTAATTGCCCAATGTTTAGGAGTGGTAAAGAAGACTGTTTGACTTTTGCCAGATTTTGAAAAAATTTAATAAAAAAAATACTTTGCACTTTCTTCTTTATGTCATGTACTTTCATAATGTTTCAGCTTCTGAGCCATCTTTTTGATTAGTGTATAGCTTACCAACAAATTATTATATAAAATACCTTTCCATATTCATTATCTTAATTATTATTAATATTATTATAAACACAACCGTTTGCTTTTAACCAAATACATAGTCCATATTGTACAGCCCTTGATCAGGTTGTGCAACATGGCATAAATACCTACACAGTGCCATATAAGGGCCTCTTTAACTCTTATATCTCCTGCTCCTTCAGGAGGAGATGAACACGTGGATGTCTGCCATCTCAACTGCCGTGTCCGGCGAAAAGACCGAAGTCACCCCGAGCAGCCACAGCACGCCCGCCCCAACCTCACGCGCCCAGACGCTGCCCGCCTCTGTCGCAACAGCAGCAGAGTCCAGCCCGGGCAAACGCGAGAAAGACAAGGAGAAACGCTTCAGTCTGTTCAGCAAGAAGAAATAGACGCTCTTCCTCTTTTCCCCTCCTCTTCTTCCTCCTCCCGTTATCCCCTTTCCTCTGGTGCTGTTTGGGTTGCTGCACATTACTGATCAATCTAATGATCCGATATCTGTTGCTGAAATCAGTGGAGTCAACTTGTAGCACCTGGCATTGTAATCTCTAAATACTACTAGCTCTAAATCCTAGCATAGCACTGAATTTGACCTCTAATTTCAATGTTGGCTAAAAGCATTCAAATGACAAAATTCCCCAAACAGCTCATTTGTTTATTCTTTCCTTTCCCTCCTCTTTCTCAAAGCGTGACTCTAGCATGCAAGCTCCGAGCCAAAACTCTCCACTCTGTGCCTATCAACCGTCCGGTCTGGCTCAGAGCGACAGTACAGCTAACGATAACACTCCACCAAAACGGTATCCTCTGTTCAGTTTTGTAAGATAAGGAGCAGGAAATCAAACACCTTGAAGATTAGATCAGGTTTAAAAACGAATCGTAAAGGGGTCCGCAAGCGCTTGAGGCAGCTGCTTTTAATGAGTAAATCCAGTTAGCCTCTTTAACAACAATTTAAAGAGGAGTTCCCCCAAAATATCCCACTTATTATTGCTTATTTGTGTTTTCTATCTTTCTGTTTTGCTTGGTCATCATCCCGCCTACTACTGCCTTCTGTGCGTTTGTGTTTACGCTCTCCAGCGACTGTCTCAACTTTATCTTTTTTTTATTTTATTTTTTTTATTCAATTGTAGGTAAATTTATTTAGGGTCCATTCTCCTCATTTCTTTTTTTTTTTGTTTTGTTTTGTTTTTTGCGAGGCCTTGTCTTTGCAAGATGAGTGTATCCCTCTGTAATGGGGAGACCACAGCAGGGTAAACCTCTGTAATTTACATCTCGAATTTGATCAACTGAATGAAGTTGCGCGGTAAAAATGCTAATGGTTCGTGAATTTAAAAGCAGAAAATATGGAACCTAATTATGCACTGAATTGTTTTAATGAAGGATGATTTGTCATAACCTGCCAATGAAGAATAGAATGCGTCTTTGGTGCTGGAGTTTGGCTGTAATTCAGAGCGTTACCCTGCAGTGCTTTGAACTGTATGTATAACTTGTGTATAACAAACTGTTAAAAATAAACCTGTGTTAATTTCACTTAATCCTACTACTACTAATAAGACCTACCCACAGTAATAAGCTTCATAACTTTCTTAACTTAGCGATATGTACACTTTAAATCTGAATGAAGGAGCCGCCGGGTTTCAACTCGGGTGGAAGAAGACCAGTGAGAATGTTTGATAATGCATCCAATAAGGTTTATTTTTATTGTGTTATGTATTTGGACCATTACTGCTTCCCATAAAAATTTGGAAAATGTTTTTTGTTTTGTTTGGTTTTTCTTCCGTATTGTAATTTCTGTTCCACTGTTATGCTAAGTCTAAGGTTTATTTAGTCCAACAAGTATGGAGACGTAGATGTACTATAAAATCAAAAAATTTACTTTTAAGCATTGCTGTTAAATGAAAAAGTTGGTTTCTTAAAAAGCATTTACTGGAAGTGAGTCGTGTTGCAGAATAATGGTCGCTTGCTTGTTGGCTTCAGCACTCCATTATATTGACTTTAAACCACCAACAACTTTGCAGTGAAGTTGGTTCAGTTACTTCTAATGTGTCCTTTGCTGAAACAGAAGGCGATTAGTGACCAAAATAACCTACATGTACAAATATATGGAAAGCCATTAGTGACAAAATTAATCATGTGTACAGAAAATATGGGAGACATTTAGTGGCAAAAATAACTTGTGTACAGATGAAATTTGCATGTGATGTCCTGCAGTGAAGATGTAATGCTTAAAATACTATTTCCGCTTCTTAAACTGACTTTTTAATGTGTTAATGGTTGTGGCAATAAGATACATGTCAATGCCATAAAGCAAAAATTAGCTTGGTTTAAATATTGTACATACCAAAGACACCACAAGCTCACAGTTTCTACTTTTTCACTTGCAAGTTCATCGGCAATGTATCTTGAGTTGATACCAATAGCTTGGAATGGGCATGTAAAGTAGAAGTGCATGTTTGTAAAAAATATGCCCTAATGGCTGAGAATAATTAAATTACATTACAAATAAACGTTCTGCTAGTTTGAATGGATACTCATTTTTATGTAACTTTTTAATTGTAAACAATGATAAAGAAAATGCAGGTGGAGCGTTTGATTTTTCCGCTGGTGAAACATTTAAAGAGTAACTGGAACACTTCACTGGGGTTGGTGGTTCCCTCTTTTTTTTTTTTCTTTTTTTTTTTTCTCTTGCTACATTCTCTGGCAGTTTGATCGATATAGTGTGCATTCTTCTGTCACTGTAACCATAGTAACGAGATCTTTCTTCATATTGCACAATCAAAATGCCACGATATGGGGTGGGCGGGGCCAGGGTGGGGGTGGGCTTGGCGGGTTTGTAGGTGAGGTATTGTGTGTGACGTGGACAGGGGGTCACTGCTAGTTGGATCTGCACCTGTAGACTTCTCCCCTTCTCTGTTACATATGTGCAAAAAGCCATTAAAATGCTTTTAAAATGAATGCCACAGACTCTTGTTGTATTTGTATAGCACTAACAACGGAAATCAGTGATTTGTGAGAAGAAAAAAATGAAGGAAAATTAGTTTTTTCTTCTGATGCTTTATATATAACCTCTGAAATAAATTTATTTATAGTAAATATAAACTAAAAACAGGAAAAGTGAAAAAAAAAAATTTATATTTCCATTAAAGTGGCTTAGAAATGTGTGGCTTAACTTACATTCTATAGCCTTGCCAGCCATCCTAATTAGTTTTCTATTCCATACAAAGAATTAGTCTGGTCCCAATCTCAGTTTGATTCTGGGGTGCAGGACAAAGTTAATCTGAGAAACATACAACCTGCCAAAAGCAATGCGACAATGATGCTTCTTTGTCGTTGCACAAATAATGCCCTGTTTTAGATAAACAATAATAATTGGTCAGTTTTGTTGGGTGGAAGTCATGCTCGATGGGTAAGATTCCAGGCCCACTTGACTTTGCTAAAGTCAGCTAGTATAATTTCTTGTTTGTGTTGACAAGAATATTGGAGTTGGAGCTAAAGCATTCCATTAAGACTAGTTTAGACAAACTTGATAAGCCATGATAACGCTGAACTTCTGCAGCCAATTGAAGTCAAGCAGGGATTTAATCAAGCCTCAAAGAGATATTGCTGTAAAAGAAAAAAGTGGAGAAACTAACACAGAAATACACCACTTTTCATCTCATCAACATAGAATACGCCGCAAAACAATGTGTGTGTCTGTGTTTGTGTGTTTTGAGTGTGTGGTGGGGGATTACACTGTAGGGAGCAGAGATTTGTCAGGATTACAATCTACATGCAGTCTGTTTAATTTAACACAGAATGAGCTACATGTCTGCTGTTGGCTTTATTTATAATGTAAATTATAGCTGTGTATGTTTTTATTATACACTTAAACTTTTCACTCTCACATTCATTGTCAGTCTTTGAACGGTGGAGAGAAGCTGGAGTGAAAAGATAGAACTAATGGTTACACAGTGGGGCATCCACGCTTGTTGTAAAGGTGGCGTTTGATATGAACAAACGCCACCTTTACAACAAGCGTTGTTTTAACTTCTACAGACCCTAAGATACATAAGAAGTAAAGTCTACCTTACAAAAGCTTGCATTTTGTAGCCATTTATTTAATCAATTGTAGGTAAACTAAAACCCTTTTCGTCATTCTGTTTCTTATTTCACTGGCATGCCGTGCTAAAACAAGTCGCATTCTACTTTAAATGTTGAGCCAACACATTCTTACAAGCGTCTCTTATGATTTCAGCACCACAGACAGCGCTCGGTTGTCCCTGTTGGTATTTGTAGTCTTTTTTCACTTCCACATTCTCTGGGGATTTAGCAACATGTCCGAGATCAAACTGCGAGCCAAAACACACTTTCCCATAAGTCTTCGGTGCAGCGTGTGCTCGCCAGTGGAGCAGGGGTGTTTGCTCACCGCGCGACGTGGTAGTTACCTCCTTCTCAGCTGGAGCGCGAGCGTTTTAACAGCAGACAGGAAAGGGGTCGGTACTTCAAAGTAAAACGTCAACCGTGACGTCTCGTGAGATATGTAGACTACCATGTAATTTACAGCAAAACCCCTTTATGGAGATTTTTTTTATTCTGCTTCATCACAAAAAAGATTAAGTAACCTATTGAATAAATTAGCTATAATTACAATATAATCAGCAAATTCTGTATTTACCATTTTTGCTTTTTTGCTTTTAGATTAGGGCTCTATTGATTTAATTGTCCAAAGTAGGTTACTTTTAAATCAATGAATATAATATATTATATTTACTGCAAAACAAGAGAAAAATATATATAATAAAACTATAAATATGGTCACTCTTTCAAAAAGTTTCCAAAAAGAGATATAAGTGATATGGAAAGTAACTAGGCAAGGTTTTGATAGACCAGATATAGACATGGCAGTGGCTCAGTGGTAGAGCGGCAGTCCTTCAACCGGAAGGTAGTAGGTTCGATTCCCGCTCTCCCCACAGTTCATACTGTCGTTGTGTCCTTGGGCAAGACACTTAACCCACCTTGCTCCCAGTGTCCGTAGCACTGGCGTGTGAATGTGTGTGACTGTAGAGGTGTGTTTGGTGGTGGTAGGAGAAGGTTGAGCGCTGTTTGTGTGGCAGCCCCCCTCTCTGTCTGCTCCAGGAGTGGATGTGTGTGAATGGGGTGAGTGGAAGCACGATGTAAAGCGCTTTGGGTGCCCGAGAAGGGTGCAGGAAAGCGCTATATAAATGCATGCCATTTACCATTTACCATGCCACCTGCGGTTAAAAGGTGATTCAGAAACAAGCTGTTGTTCACAGCAGGCTTCCCCTCAGCTCTGAGATGAAAGAATGTCTCCCACACAACAACACTGTTTTCTTTTGTGCCATCCTTTTTATAACTATAAATATTTTTTATTAGCCTTCTTGGTTGCTGATTCCAATTGTTGCTATGTTAAATTTGCCTTATTATTAACAGAGAAAACAAAAGCCGAAAATTACGTCAGCTCAGCTGCAATCTTCTACATTAGGCTTTGTAATATTAATTCCAGATTATGTCTACAGTCCTCGCTCTGTGTGTAAAATGCTCTTGTGTGGATCTTCAACAAAACCAAAACTATTTGGAGTATCAGTAAGGTTCATGCTCAGTAGTTGCCTCCAGAAAATCTTTTATTTTTATTTATTTTTTATTTTCCAATGGAAAAATATGTCTTACTAATTTAAGTAATTAATAGAGACAAAAGAAAAAAAAATCCATTTTGATTATCTGCCACTCAGCTCTTCCCATGTAGTACATTATCTAACTGGCAGGATAGTCTTCCATGCCACTGAGTCAGTTTTGGTGGATGCACTTTGAGAGTAACATTAAAAATAGAAAAACTAGCAGCATACAATGTAATAGATATTATCTTAATTTCTCAAATAAAAAAGACAACAAATTAACACCAAGAAGACAGAGCTTTAGAGCCTTTGGTATTTTAAAACCAAGACCACTTTCTAAGAAAATAGACAAGCCAAATTATAAAATCACTGGACATCACCACATGAAAAGTATTTTCTCTTACTATATTTTAGTCCATAAGGATTTTAACAATAAATACTTTTTATTAACAAACTGACTTCTTTGGCAGTTTAAAAAAAACAAAAAAGCAGTTGTAGTGTTACCATCAGCTCACACAAGCTGGCATCAACGTTTCAATTCATTTCATGGTTTTGGGGAGTTAAGCCAATTCACTGTGGTTCAACACATTTGAAACGGTACATATGATTAAGTAGGCCTTCTATGTAAAATTATTCTGGGCTAAATTTCAACAATAGAAAAATTAAGTTGTTAGCCTATTTGTGCAAAAGATTGTCTATGTTTGTGTGGAGTTTTATTTTGAAGCCTCTAATCCGGAAGACAGTCCTAACTATCTACTGTGTCTCTCTTGTTGCTTGTCAGTCCCCCAAAAAACGAGCGAGAAAACACCAGTGTGTCGAGACGGAGCGGTCGGAGGGGTGTCCATAAATCGTCTGGACGTCTGCCTATCGATTAGCTTTCTGTCTGTCCGTGTTTCTGTCCGGTGTCTGTCTGCAGGGCGGGGGCCGTGGCTGCAGCGGGGGAGGATGCTGTCCTCCAGCCGGGAATCAGGACTTCCCTCTTGGCCGGGATGCTACACTCTGGCCGCGCAACTTGAATCATCTACGGGGATTAACGCCTGCTTCGGAGGCTGCCTCTCACTCTTGTTCGTCTTTTTTCGGAGCAACACGACAATTTGGCAACACGGGAACTAATCTGCTGTCTTTTTTTTTTTTTTCTTAAATCCTGTGTGGACTGTTACCCTGCAGACACCGTGTCCTCCTGACTTCGGTGCATCGCACACAGATTTTGTGAATGGGTTTGTAGGATGCTCAGTGGGATTGAGGAGGAGAAAATAGAAACGCCCGGGTTTGTGAGAACCGTGACTGGCGCTGAGGTCGAGGATTAGTGTGGCGACGGATTATATTTCCACGAGCACAATACTCCCATCAGTTTTGTGCTCGTTTTACCTTTTTCGCCTGTCACATGTAATTTTACTTATTGAGAGAAGTTTCTAGATTTATTATTGCACCTACAAACAGGTAAAAAATTATACTTTTGATAACTCAAAGAATTAGTGCAAAAAAAGCTTATATTTAGTTTTCTTTGAATACCACATTTAGCATATTCAAGCTAGCTAAAGTTGCTCCACTCTCCATAACTTAAGGCAAATACACTAAATGTTTTTTATATTCACAAATGCTTTAGATATAAGGCTGTTGACACATATCAAGGTATAATCACTTGGCTTGGCTTCGTGTAGTATTAATTTTATTTTATGACATAATTTGCACCCCCTAAATCTAAAATCTTCTCCAATTATCTTAACATACTAGAATATTCCAGTCTATGTTATAAAAAATATGAATGAGGCAGAAGGTGTGCATTTTAAACCATAGTTACACACCTTTCATGAACACTTTAATGGTCGTGGTGCTACCATCAGGGCATGGTTAGTCTCTCTTAAGAGCAATTACAGGATATTATGATGGGACCTCAAGAGAAAACGCGATCATAATCATTACTTCTAATCACGGCAAGTGCAAACACTCCTTATTCCACAGCAGGACCGAGCCTAGGCTGAAAATCCACAGAGAGGGAATGTCATAATTTATTTAGAGCAAAATTGTTAAATATAAAGAGAACCGTTATATGTGATGATAAAATCCTAATTATTTTATGCACCAGGCACATTTTACAGAAGGCAATTTGGGTACATTTGCACTCAATGATCACTGCTGCACACTTGAGATTAGAACAATATTAGCTGACGAAATGGGCTTTTTATGAATGGAGGTGATTATAAAGTGATTAGTGAAAGTCAGATGGACAATAGAACTGCTGCGAGGAAGATTTTTGGGTAAAACCATCCAATATGGCAGAGTAATTTATTAACTTCTGTGGATATTCTGGAAGGAAAGAATGAGACAATTAAGGAATAGGAAAGAAGACTCAAGGACTATGTGAAAATAAAAAACAACCTTTACAAATTATCTGCTGTTGGAAACTACCATAAACTCTCATCCCCGAATATCTTCCAAGTACTTTTACAGATTTTTTTTCCAGTGGAGAAGGTTGGTCCAGACGTAGGTCCAGGAGTCCAGTTGGCAGATGAGTGAGCATGTCGGACCGCAGCGCCCCGGCCGGCCAGCTCAAACTGGACTGGGTCTATGGGTACCGGGGCCACCAGTGCCGCAATAACCTCTACTACACCGCCGGCAAGGAGCTTGTGTACTTTGTGGCCGGAGTGGGCGTGGTCTACAACACAAGAGAGCACAGTCAGAGGTTCTACTTGGGGCACAACGATGATATTATCAGGTAAAGACAATGTTGGAGCTAAACTTATTACATCGACATGTAAAAAAAATGTTTTGGAACATTTCAGTGTGTAGGCCAACAGCAGATGGTTTCACTCTGGATGCACTGTTTCCATAGCAACCACCAATAACCATTTCTAATAATCAGTCAAGGTTAGTGTGTGACGGATGGAGGAATTGATTGCTTGGAAAGATGTGTTGCTGTGTGAGACAATATCTGCAAAACTATATAAAAAATGTCACCTAAAGCCAGTGACAGAAAACAGGTGCATGCTTTGGGGGTTTGTGTAATTTCACTTGCCGCACATTTTATAAAACAATTTAATTCTACTTTTCATTTTTGTCATGGCCAGAGAGACATTGCTTATTTGCCTTATTTTTACTATTCAACTATGACAACTATCCAGTGTGATGCTTAAGTTGAATGCAGGGGGTGGTCAATGTTGTTCAGTATAGCATCCGTCCTGTGTCGCTTCATTGCTTCAGCCAGAGTCTCCAAACTAATACCTATAGCTGAAGCAGCCTTCTCTATTAGTTTTTCAAGGCGCTTGCGATTTTGTTTTCTAAGGCTGGCCCCAGCAGACAAACCTTGTGCAGCAGCTGGATTCTTACAATATTTGGGAGTTTACAAACTCACGAAAATCCATCTTGACCTGCTCTAAGCAAGTATTTCCGTCTGAACTGTGGTCTAACTTGGTCAGTGTGTCCAAAAATGTCCTAAGTACTGACAGGTCTGGGCGTGTTTTAGAAGATTTAGATTTGAAGTGTTATTTTAATGTAGGTTTGTTCCCATTAACTCGAATAAAGAGGCAGGTAAGTTCTCATGTAGCCGTGTGAGAGGCTCGAGATATAGCTGTATACTGCTGCAGTAAACAAAAAGTAGAAGAATGTTGCCTACAATGTATTTCCAGTTTTCTTACGTTAAGCTTTCTTTCTTCATTGGATATAAATGTGTATTATAAGATAACATTTGAGTAAACAGTTTTGTTTTTTTCTTTTTGATTTCTTCTTGCAGCTGAATAAAAATTGCCCGCTGAACGGCAGTGTAACCTTTTAGTAACCATTGAGACTAAAGCCGAGAGCTAAAAAGAGTGTTACAGTACGCTTATTTTGGATCTTTTAGCTCTTTTGATAATTTGACTGTTTTGAAAAGTACCTGTTTTGTGTTGGATTTCTTTTCACTCCAACTATTCAGCTTGTCCTCCTCAGCTTGATGTTTCCTCTATCTTTTATTTGGAGTGCTTTTAGGAAACCCTAGCGGGGGCTCATCTTTCCCACGCACTTCATTTTCCTTCACTTTGACAGAACCTTGCTCTGTGCCGAAGAAGGCAGCTCGCTAGGCTGGCAGTAAATATTGGTAGTGTGATTTCAGGACATTATCCTGGACAAGACATATCTCTGGAATATTGATATCCTACCATTAACTGTGAGGCTGCTGATAGCTTGTTTTTTCTGGCAGATCATTTATTACACATGCAGGGAGGCACTGTTTAAATCAGATTAGCAGGGAACATGACACCTGCATTTTGACTGCAATTATCTTTTTGGTTTGAATTCAGGTGTTTGCACCTTTTCTAAATTTAGAGCAAATGTTTGTGTTGAATAAATGAATAAAAACTAGAAGAGGTGAGCGGCAGAGGGAATTTTCTTGGCTGAGTGGAGGAGGAACGTGATTCAGTGTGGCCGCTCATTCATCCTCACACACACACCTGGCATATTCATCGACACTAAACAGGCAATGAGTCACCACAGCAGCAGGCATGTTTGGACAGTTTTTACAGCAGGACGCTCAGCCGTGTGTGTGCGTTAACAGAATAATGAGCCATGAAACAGGACTACACCCAGATTAGTTTACTGATAAAGATGTGAAGATGTGTCTATGAATGGTCACAGTCACTGTTTGATCTGACTTTCCACAGTGTAGCCCACAGTGCAGACTGATGCAGTCATACAATATCAAAAGGTTAGCTTTAGCGATGCCCATGTAGCTAGTGATGCTAACTGGCGTTTGAAATTAAAGCACAGTTGCTACAGGGGTACAAATCTTTTGTGATGTAAGTAAGTAATTTGATGGATTGATTTTTAGTTTTATGAAAGAGTTGCCTCAGGTTGCTCACCAGTCTGTCTACACATATGCACCCCTGGATCGGCTCCGGTTTGGGGTCTGTTTGCTCCGAGTCATATCTGCGCTCTCTTAGCTTTTATTACATACAGTACAAGTGACAAATGCCTGAGCGACTGAACTCTCTTTTTAATAAACTGGGACTATATTACTATGTAGTATGCATTGTATTTGTCACCCCATAAAGTCCTAAAAATAACACTGAAATGATAAAGTACCAGTGGAACATATTATGTTGTATTATACGCCTTATATATGTAGATTTTATAGTACTTATATCATTTAGCCGCAAATGCTTCAGACGGTCAAAGCGGAGGAGTCGTCGGTACAATCATTCTGCTTTTCTAAAGAAGCTTCAAAGTATATGTCTTTGAAGCTAGTGACAAACAATAGAACTGTCAATCACAGTCAGTTATGGAGAAATAATATGAATATATGGTACGGGTGTGATATGGTTGAATTGAATGGGTGTTCAATACAGTGAGTAATTTTGAGGGATGTCGCAAAACATCCACATTGCAAAAAATAAAAAAATAATGTAAATTATGTGTTTCTTATCCTTAAATTTTGAGAGCCTGGTTGCAATAATTTTTTTCTTGAAATAGAATAAAAACAACAGCCTCGACAAAACTAGGCACAATGTCCAGACGTCATTTTCATATCATTCTACGTCTATAAAGCCATCTGTGTCCACATTCTGTCCATTGTGCAGTCCAGCTGATTGTCATTTTGACATTTTTTCTCTACTCTGGTACAGCCGAGTGTTAAAGAGGTGCAGTAGCAGACTCTGTGAAAACTGCATGAGCTGAAGGAAATGTCACAGTCTGGGCTGATGCATTGGGCTTTTTATCAGCCCTGGCATTGCCGCCTGTGCTAGTGTGTGAGACAGTGGGTCAGTGGAATTCTGCCAAAGAAGAACCAATGGCGGTATCAACACAGGGCTTAAATTGTATATGAAAATGAATCTTTCCTTTTACAACCCACTCTCCAACAATGGCATAGAGATGTAGAATCTTTAGGGAGCAACATCTTCTAAATAGATACACTTATGCAGCAATAAAAGCATTGGTATTTCCCAGTTATATATATGATTATGTATTTTGTTCAACTCGCACATGTGACAATATTCAACTGGTGGACTTCTGTTTTACTCGAGAATGTCTAGTGCATAGTTTGTATTTAGCAGAAAAGGTAGGAATGCTAATAAGCTATGTCTTTTATGTATTTTTGCATACGCCTCAATATGTTGTATTGGTTTATAGAAAAGTTGTTATACATACATTTTCAGATACATCTATCATTGTAGATATGAATAAAAAGCACAGTCTTCCATAGGCTGTCTAAAATATACCTTGTGGGTGCTGCACTGCAGTCTCCACCCCACAAACGTGAACCTCACTGGAGAAATCTGCAGATGACTGGGGCAGTAATTACATTTGCATTTTAGTCACTTAGCCAATACTATAATTCAGGCCTCTTATTTGACTGCCTTTTTTTTTCATGTTGATTAATATAATACTAGAGTCACCCTCCAACTCTGCCAACATCACTCACGGTAAATCTAAAGTGTGAAAATATTCTCCTCGCAGTCGTAATTTGTTAATAGCAAGCTGTGCAGTTTAGTCAGTTGTGTTCACACCAGCACGTCCTGCCAGAAATAAAACACTGAGAGGTTGTCTTAGTTGAGTTACTATTACCTAGCGATATACTGTTGATGGGCTCTTGGTAATTTATGACAGATTAAAAAAAAGCACCATAGTAATAGACATCCTGCCTCAGATTTGACAAGGGATACATTATTTCCATGTGTTGTGATGTGTTAATTAAAAAAAAAGTTAAACTGTTGAGGCATATATTGCATTCAGTGAATTCAATTCACTACGGTGTAGTTTTCGATGTAGCTACAGGCCCATAAGCTTCCACAACAACAATTTGAACATTTTGCTGTAGTAGCCGAAACTTAATTATTGTTCCAGTCAAAATGCTTTATGCTTATGAAGTTTGTACAGTGTGTGTTTGGGTGTGCATTTGGGTCGTTTGTCTTTTGGACACCACAATGGACCTGAATTTACTGCTAAGAATAGTGGCTCTTTTTGTAGTTAGATAGAAACTGCACTTTTCTTTTGTGATGTATTTTAGTGCAACAGGTCGTTAAAGTTTGTCCACATTTCATATCTACTTACAAGCTCCTAACAAGCTGATGTGGCAAAAACTCTCTTACACAAATAGTAATATTTATATGGAAAATGCTGTTGTTGACCCCAAAACACGCCAGCTTTAGTTAGTTTTTGTGACTAAACATAAAAAGTCCTGTGTGTAGGCCTTTGGCAGCATCTGGTAGTGACACTGCAGCAGACTGCATTTACACAACTTCAATTCCACACAGGCATTCTATTGTGTTTATACAAACAAATCTCATTGAAATGGGTACATTTAAATGGGTACATTTAATACATTTCTTTTAGAAATGTATTAAAACAAATCCATGAAGTTAGTCAGTGTCCAAAGTCTTCACAAAAGATTTAGTGTTTATTAAGAAAATAAGAAAGTGCTCTGGCAAAGCATTTCTCAATTCGTCCACTCTGGTCAAAAACAAAATATACATTATATAAAATCACTTTATGCAGCTTTATATGTTGGTGGAGAAAACCAGAATACCTGGAGGAAACCTTCATTTGGTTCAAATGTATACCACAACATTTTACAGAAGACACCTTTAAGCCACCAGAATATTTTTGAAGTTAAAATCACTGTTGAATGAATTGGCTGTTGAGTTTTTTTCCCACCGGCGTTTCCCAGAGTTCTCTCAGTCAATGCTTGTGCTGAATTCTGCCTGATGGATAGCTCCCATAATTGCAGGCTCCATATTGACGCATTAAATACAGGCTGAGTTTTTGTGAAAGAGCAAGAGTGGAACTGTCTTTTTCTTTCACCGGCTCCTTTATATGGCCAAGGCCTCCCGGGGACGAGCGCCTTTTATCTCCCTTCGCGGTCGAGCATCAGGCTTCTGCTCAATAGCTCGAATTATGGCCACGAGCTGAATGTTGCTGTAAAGAGCTCACATTTCCAGCCCGCCTCAGATCTCTTCACGTCAGTTCACTCGAGTTCACCACTCCACTCTCTTCACATTACTACTACTTCTTTCTCAAATTGTCATCTTCCATTCTTCCAAGTAGTAATTCTATCAAAGGCTAACTCTATGTAGCCATTCATAAAATTTATCGGTATGTCGCAGTACCTCTTGCTTGCCGTTACAGAGAACAGTTTAGAGATCAGTAAAAAATAGATTTAAAAAAATTAAAACCTTTTTCCCACAGTGGAGAAAATGCATTGGTGCAACAGCAGAAGTTTGGAAAGAGCAGCATCAAACAATTCCAAAGTAAAAAGCCAACCGGGCCAGAACAAAATTTTAATTAAAAACTACCCAAAAACAAATAAGCTAAAATAGACTATGCTAAAACATATACACTAAATATAAATAGACTATGCATATTTACAATATATAAACTAAAATAGGTTATTCATATGAATATAAATAAATAGTAGTACAATTGCACATTTCATTGTGAAAATATTGCACGAGAGAAAAAAATAACAAGGAAAGACCTGCAGAAAGACCTGCGGAATCTCTCCTTCACACACCGAGGGTGGAGCAGTCTGTCACTGAAGCTGCTCTCCAGAGCTGACAGAGCGTCCTGCAGGGGGTGTGACTCATGGCCCAGCATAGATGACAGTTTTTCCAGGACCCTTCTGTCACCCACCTCTCGCACTAAGTCCAGAGGACAGTCCAGCACAGAGCGGGACTTCCTGATGACCTCATCCAGCTTCTTCCTCTCCCTCTCAGTGGTGCTGCTGCTCTGTGCAGGATGGCTGATGCCACCACAGACTTATAAAAGGTCCTCAGGAGTGTTCCCTTCACTCCGAAAGACCACAGTCTCATCAGGAGGTACAGCCTGCTCTGGCCCTTCCTGTACAGAGTGTCTGTGTTATGAGCCATACATAGATTTCAGTGCCCTGTTCATTTTTCAGTTTTTTAGTGATTGGTTTTGAGAGAGACTGTTCACTTTATAGGGCATTTTTTTACGTTTGCTTTTCACGTCCAAACTTGAGCTGTAGCCAAAGAAAAAAATATTAATCAACTGAAATTTCCTCTATGCACCGACTAGTCAATGACGTCGCATAATAGCTCAGTCTTTCTTTTTGCCAATACTTTACTTAAATACTCCTGCACCGCTGATTTTCTCCATAGTAATAAATGCATCCTTTATGACTAATAATTTATTTAGAAGCTTTCCGAATAGGGCGCACCTCAGTACCTCTCAGTAGCTCCCAACCGGGACAGTCTGACGCCAATGAGTGCTGGATACGAAGAGTTTTAAGCTTGTATGCACTATTCTTGCATTGCTTCACCTTCAAAGGATTGCAAATAAACAGAATGGCACTTGCTTCATGCAGCAGACACCAGTGATGCATGACTAGGGTTTGAATGGACCTGATTGCAGTGTTCATCAGATAAAGAGTATTTATCAACAAAACAGCTGTAATGCTCATCTTTAATCTCTTATTATAATTTAAGAGAAAACATGAGCGTGCCACATGTTTATTACAGATGCATTATTCACCGACATCAACAGACACAACTTCACCTTAATTGTGTTCTAATGTATTTAATGCACATGACATTCAACAGTCTATTGTTCATTAGAGCAGTTTCACTCCTGTCTATGGAGGCCAGGAGAGGACATAAATAAAAAATAAAAAGCAAGTCCTCCAGTTTATGAAAAAGGAAAAGATAACACAAGATTTTAAGACCAAATAAAACAGAATCTCAAAACCCTCACACTTGCTGATTAATTCCATTCGTTAGTTATCCGGTTCATGTCTGATATGGATGTCCCAAAATACGTACATTCCCAATCTTGGAAATAGACTGTTGTCAAGACAAAACTGAATTCTAAAGAGATTATATGTCACTTTTTTTTATAACAACACCATTCCTTATTTGAATGTTAAAAGGTCATGTAAAGTAAAAAGGCTTTGTATTATTATTTTATCACATCCTCTACACTTTCATTGCGACCTGTCTCGGTCACAATGAAAGTAAATAGTCAATAAACAGCTGATAAAAGTCCATTCAGAGCGGGGGATGTGGTGCGTTCACTATTCTGAGCACCAAATGGATTAACTCTGCTCAAAGTAAAACTATTCTACTAAAGAAATTTTAGTTCACCAGAGAGCACGGTGTATTGGTATTGGAATCTGAACTACCCTCATCAAACCTGTTCTAGTCCAGTCAATTAAATCTAAAAGACTGTAATTTCAAAATAGAATTTAGTTTAGAATAAGATGCTGGCAATCATTTTTTTTATTTTCTTCCATTAGTTTTCTGGTTTTATCTTAGCCTGAACTGTGACTAAAGGATCTGGGTTGTTGCGTTTGCAGCGCTCACTGTCTTTTTCTTTTCTCTCCTCCTGTCCCACTTCCTGTTGTTGGCCTGCGGGCACAACCTGACCGACACACACACACACACACACACACACACACACACACACAGAGTTACAGAGGAAAACCAAACCAGAGATCTTTGTGTAGTGTAGTTTCTGCTTGACTGAAACAAAAAAAACAGCTCGGAGGCGAATGTCTTGTGTTTACTTGTTTGGCTGTGACACAGTAAATGTGCTGCACTAATCCACTAGCATCTAGTAGTTCCTCAGTGTGTTGTAGAAGGATGTACTGAAAGCTGGCACCAGATGCTTCCATGATTCTCAAAGCAGTTTGTGAAGTGCTGTGGAAGATTTTCAACAGAATCTCACAGAAGTGAAGTCTTATGTGTTATTAAGGCAGTCTATGAGCAATTTGGTTGTTGTATAATCGACAGATGTGGAATAAGATTACGTAGTATTCTTGATCCAATTATGTAAACACATTTTTGCCCAATCCCAATTCTCTAATTGACCTTCCCCCTGGCCCCACCCCTTGGCTGTCCTAAAGAACGGGTAAGATGTAGAGATATGATTATATGAGACCTCACTACACCTGTAGAAGTATGGATGTATAATAAAATCTTTAATAATATAAGGTTTATAAAATATATAATATAACATACATAACATACAAGTCCACAAAAATGACGGACTGTTTGTTCATAACGTATTCATTTATATCGACAGAAAAACAGTTAGTGGTGTTATGCATTAAAAAAATAAAAGTTTGAAAGTTGTGCAAATATATGAGGCTAACGTTAGCAAACAGCGTTTTTCCAGAAACTATCCGAGGAGTAAACAGATCAGTGCATAAACAAGTTCAAGATTAAAGGTACATAAAACAGCGCTGTCGTAATTTTAAATCTTTTTTCTTTATTTTGCCAAAATTAGTTACATTTTGCACAACTCTTGCTGTCGCAAAACTTATCTTATCCCATTGTTTTAAGTGTTGATCTTGAAAAACCCCATTAGGAGGGGTGTACAGTTATACCATTCACCCCTTTCCCTTGATCCAAATGAGTACTGGGACCCCCTTTGTCTCTTGTGAACGTGCAAAACCAGAGCTAAGGAGTAGAATTGGGATTAGGACTTTGACTACTATGTTGGTTAAAGCATTACAATTAGTGTTACTTTTCAATGTGCACCTACAAGAAGACTGAAACTGTTAGGACTCAATAGGTATGTAATGTAATGTATAAGAAAATTTGTATTGATTTGCCAAGAAATGCATTTTTGAGTCCCCTGTCACTCAAAAAGAAGACTCTGCTAAGATTGTGTTTTTGTCTTCTGCCTTTTTATGTTAGGAAATAATAAAAAAATTACTTTAAGCCTAAAATTTTAAAAATACTGTGAGTTTGTGAGATTGTTATTTGTAAAAAGTTCTGGATGGAGACAACCTTTTTTTGCCAGACCAAAGAGAAGCTGTTTGGTTTGAGCCACTGTCCGCTGGCGCTTTAATGTCTGACAACTTGATTTGAATCACACCAAACAGTTCAGGTATGAAAGCCCTTAAGAGTGTTCAGATTAGGTTTAGATAAATTACTTGGCTACATAACTGCTACACAGAGTAGGTGTGTTGCCATTATGGTAATTAAAGGGGCCATGTTTAGAGCCCATTTAATAAAATAAAAAAAATACAGAAATTCTTTAATAATTTTTTACATATGACTCTTTATTGTAAGAACAAGACAAGCTTTGTTTAAGAAAATATTGCCATTTTCTATCTACTTTATTCAATTGAGGATTCTGCTCAGACTCCACTATGATTTTCTTTACCTTGTAGTGCGAGAGCCACTGCCCTGTTACTTTAAAGGAGAGGTTGAGAAAATGGACTTATGTTTGGACCCTTCGTACAGCTTTTTTTGGCCTTTATGCCTTTGCTTGATAGACCGTAGACTGATAGGAAACAGGGTGAGAGAGAGTGGAATGCCATTGGGCAAATGGCACCCGAGCAAGATTCAAACCCAAACAAAAATACATGTATTATTCACCTAAAAACAATTGTGTACCTGCTAATCTCATAAGCATTGAAAGGTCATATATGACTATAAGAGGCTCAAAGATGCATGATATGAAGCGTTCAAGTCTTCTAGTCTGTTTGTCTCACATTTTTTTTAAGGCACTCGTTAATGTGAAGATGGGAATGTTTGTATATTACCCGTCTTTACATCAAGGCTTCATCTTTTTCAGCAAATCCACCCACACACTTCTCTACCTGACATCAGTGTGGCATGTTGTTTGTTTTTCCAGGGATAGGGAGCTGTCAGGTTTCCATGTTGACATACAGCACACCTAAGATACACACTGGTGGAAAAACACACAAAATCACACTGAATATATACACAACTGTCAAAAGTAATTTGGATTTGGCTAACAGTACAGTCGATGAGCCATAAAAAATAGTCCTATGAGCCATAAAAAACTTTTTGGTACCATTTCCTCAATAAATTAAAAAATGTTCATGAAGCACTTTAATCCGAAGCTTTAAGTCACTAAACTTAACAGGATTTATATCCTTGACACTTATCTTGCACAAGGCATACAGTAAATCAATTAAAGAGTCCTATCACAAAACAGAACATGTGCATTAAAATCAGTGCTGGGTGGTAGAGAGGTCATTCTATAGTTGCAAGGTTTGTGGTTCGATTCTTTTTCTCCCCAGAACTTCATATTGTTTTTGTGTCTTTGGACAAGACACTTCATCTACCTTGCCTGTATGAATGTGGTGTATGTTCAGTGGTGGTCAGAGAGACCGTAGGCGCAATATGGCTGCCACAGCTGCCCTGGGACAGACTGACGGGGGTCAGTCTGTCCCAGGGCAGCTGTGGTTATATTTACATCTATTGGAGTCAATAAATACATTCACATTTATTCATTTAGCAGACGCTTTTATCCAAAGCGACTTACATTGTTCTATAGTAATTACCAGTGTTACAGTCACTGGGCAAGGTGGTTTAAGTGTCTAGCCCAAGGACACAACGACAGTATGAACTGTGGGAAGAGCGGGAATCGCGCCGCCTATCTTCCGGTTGAAGGACAACTGCTCTACCCACTGAGCTAATGCCGCCTCGCTAAATAATGTGAGTACTTGGATAAAAGTGTGACATAAATAGAATCCAAAAATAATTATTAGCCAGAACATTTTCTGGTATATAGTTCATAAGCTCATTAGTTTACATACCCTGACAGAATTTTACAGAGAATGAATAATAACACAAAAACCTTTATTTTACTTATAGTTAGTGGTTGGGTGAAGTCATTTAACAACATTTAGTCAAACCACTGTGTTTTTAAATCATAAAGACAATAGAAACTACCCAAACGACCCATATCAAAACTTTAAATACCCCAGTTCTTAATAGCGTGTATTGCCACCTTTAACATCAATGATAGCTTGAAGTCTTTTGTGGTAGTTGTGGATGAGGCTCTTTATTTTCTCAGATGGTAACACTGTCCATTCTTCTTGGCAAGAAGCCTCCAGTTCTTGTAAATTCTTGGGCTGTCTTGTATGAACTGCACCTTTGAGATCTCCCCAGAGTGGTTCAATGATATTGAGGTCAGGAGACTGAGGCCAGTCCAGAACCTTCACTTTATGCTGCTTTAGCCAATGACAGGTCAACTTGGCCTTGAGTTTTGGATCATCTCATGTTTGTATGTCCCATGCGCAGCTTCCAGGCAAATGAGTGCAAATTTTCCTTCAGTATTTTCTGATAATATTGCTACATTCTTCTTTTCCTGTGCATTTGTAGCTCATATGTCCCCAAAACCAGCAATCCACCTCCATGTTTCACAGCAGGAATGGTGTACCTTTCATTATAGTCTTGTTGACTCCTCTCCAAATGTAACGTTTACGGTTGTGGCCAAAAAGTTAAATTTTGGTCTCATCACGCCAAATAACTTTGTTCCAGAAGTTTTGAGGCTTGTCTCGTGCCGTTTGGCAAATTTTAAGCGGGATGTTTTTGCGTTGTAATAGTTTTCTTGACCATGCAGCCAATTTTTCTTCAAGTACCTCCATATTGTGCATCTTAAAACAGCCACACCACTTTTATCAGAGTTCTGTATTTCAGCTGAAGTTATTTGTGAATTTTTTTTTTATCCCAAACAATTTTCCTGGCAGTTGAAGCTGATTTTTTTTAGGTCTACCTTGGTATGGTTTTAACAGGATCCCTAATTTTTCACTTCTTAATTAGAGTTTGATTGGTATTCTCAATTCTTTGGATATCTTTTTTCTTGTTTATGCAGTTCAGTTACCTTTTCCCGGAGATCCTTTGACAATTCTTTTGCTTTCCCCATGACTCAGAATACAGAAACGTCTGTGCAGCACTGAATGAAAGATGCAAGGGTCTGTCAGGAGACCTTTTATACACACACTAATTACAAGCAAACAGCAAACAGCATTGATCCTGTTGTGATTGAGTATCATGTCATCAAGTAATTGTGTGCATCTGTAACTGTTTCACATACAGCTCTGGAAAAAATTAAGAGACCACTGCAAAATTTTGGCATGCTCTCCACCAGTGGTCTCTTAATTTTTTTCAGAGCTGTATAAATGCACATCGAAGCTATTCAATACGATGCTGATAATTAAGATTTTATACTTTCTAGTAGTGTTCAGTCTTTTTCTTTTCCGATCTCTCCTTTACATCAGGCTAATAACATCAGAATGAGATATTATTCTCCCTCTGTAACTGAGTTAATGATGAGGGCGAGAGGGGTCATTCAGAAATGCAAAGGAGAGCTGTGAAGAGTCACACAGACAGGCCGAGCTGCACCAGCAAATCATCTAGGCCTCTAAACAAATTGTCTGCTTCCAATACAAAGCATATTTACATTTTAAATGCATATATTCATGAAAGTTTTATGCCCTAAAACTTCTTTAAAAAACTGAGAGACAGAGTGGAGACGTGTTGGACAGAAACATTAGTGAAGTCTAAGTTTGGACAGCCTTAATGAAGAAACTCAAAAGAGATTTAGCTCAATTTATAGCAGAAAGTAGGATATGTTGCTGAACAGTGATAACAATAAAGATAATACGGCTAATACTTAAATCTGAGACTTTTTATGCAGGGTTGATAAAACTATTTTTGTCAGAGACTGAGAGCCGACAGAGGAGAAGAGGCAGAACCTCTCTCACCTGTTAGAGCCAAATGAATAAGCAACACCCAGAATCTGTGTAAATCTGACTCTTAAACATCTGGTAGGCTCATCAAATTACCATAGCTTTTTCTCAGAGCTTATATCTCTGTAGTTTTAAGTTTTAAAGACAAATGTAAGTGTGAGAGGTCAGTGGAGCTGACACTGAGTCAGAAATGAATTATCCCACAATGTACACCAATTAGAAGGCTATTATTTTAACATAATTTTAATGCTCCAAAATAGAAGAAAGTACACCTACTTTGAAAATGGAATTACTGTATGTAATAAATTAGCTAATTTCCAAAATCTTCTTTCAAAGATTTTTAAAAGGCAATGACTTTTCTAACATCAAAATGTATGTTTGTGTTTTTTGTTCCCGTTGGATGTATTTGATGAGCTAGCAGACAGACAGGAAACAGGCTGAGAGAGAGGGGAAGGACATTGAGCAAATACCCCAAGTTGGAACTGAATCCAGGTCTCCTGAGTATATGGTATACACATTACCAGGCGACCTAAATCTATCTTTTATTTATCTATAACGGCGGGAGTAGCTCAGTGGGTAGAGCAGTCGTCTTTCAACCCAAAGGTAGTTGGTTCGATTCCCGCTCTCCCCACAGTTCATACTGTCGTTGTGTCCTTGGGCAAGACACTTAACCCACCTTGCCTCCAGTGACTGTAACACTGGTAATTACTGTAGAACAATGTAAGTCGCTTTGGATAAAAGCTTCTGCTAAATGAATAAATGTAAAATGTAATGTAAATGTATATCAAAATGATAGCATGAAAATCTTCTGGGGTCTTTTCTAGGGACGTGACTTTGAGGCACTGAATGAAGAACTCAAACATTTTTCTAAATCTTCCTTAGTTACAGTTTCCTATAATTTACTGAAAAAAAAAATCAGATTTTTAGTGTATTAATTGTATTACCATTAAATGCCATTTATTCAGAATAACCATATTTACAGCACAGTAAGTAAAATGGACAAAACAGGCCGAAGCGTGGTCCTCATTTAAACTTACAATGGTCTTTTTTTAACATTTGCTCCCACATCTAAAAGCAGAACATGAAAAAAAACAAAAAAAACAGTTATATCAGGATTAGGCAAATCCTCAAATCCATCCCCCACCACTTCCCCTGCCTCTATTTGACAGACTGCTGTTTTACATTTACAGTATGTGTGGGTCTGGTGGGAAATATCAAATATTTTCATATGACATTAAAATGATTGGTTGTCTGTATTTTAGTGCAAATGTCTGTGGAGGTTTGTACTGACTGTTCAAAACAACAAAAACTTTTTGACCTCTGTGTTAAAAAAATGCTGTTATTTCTGGTTGAAGTAGTGTTGGTCTTCATGCATCCCTTAGCACAGTAGTCATGAAGGCTGTCATTGTGCCCTTCAGTCTCATCACCATCCTCCTCCTCATCATCAGCCATGAAAACCAACCCATTTCTGCTCATGCAGACCGGCAGAGACCCCCCTGGGCTCAGACTGCATGCATGAAGAGGGTAGCTTTAGTATTGTTGTTATTAGTGCCTCGAGTGCCTCGGCCAGCAGCCAGCGAGCCGGTCAATGATGCGTTCACTGTCAGAGGGATGCTGCTGCTGGCTTTCTCCTTGGGCCGAATGAGGTTCTGTGAGTTAGCTGTTAGCTGTCAAACAACTTTAGCAGCAGACATGTCCTGGCAGCTATTGTGCAGATTTAGACACATGAACATATGGGACTTTTTAACACTGTTTATTAATTACATGAAGAAGTAAGACACTGTTTTCAGTTCTAAAGAAGATGGTCAGAAATTAACATTGAATTGTGAAACTCAGAAAAACATTACTGTTATCCTGCTATCAGCTTTAACATACAAGAAGGATGCTTGGGACCATTGTTGTTTGACTTGTACTGAACTCCAAAAACACCACACGAGCAAGAGGATGAGAGTAATTCACAGATTGTTTCAGGACTTGTGCTTCCTCAATACAGAATGTTTAACTGAGATTAGTCTGTCAAGGTTCTTAGTCATCCAGGACATAATGAAGAAAAGGTTCAAACAAAGGCATTTGGGCATCGGTTTCAAGGTGAAGAAGTTTCATTCCTCAACCAGGGAACATTTTCTATTGTGAGATTAAGTGTTAAGAGAGCTGAGTTTATGTCTATCAGAAGGAAGGGTTAAATGAGAAACTAACTCAGATTGGACCAGGCTGTTCAGGTTTCATTTTTGTTGAGAGTTGAATGGGCAGTGTGTGTCCTGATTGGGAAGTCGTTAGTATAACTGAGATCTTCTAGGCAAGATTAACATACACATTTCTGAAGCCACAAATTCTACATTCAACTAAAATGTACATTGCCATTAAAGAAAAGGTTAAAGCAAAGGCATCTGGACTTTTTCAAGGTGAAGACATTTTGTTTCTAATTCCAAGAGACCAGAGTTAAATTCAGAGTTCAACAAGAGATGCATATTTGGCAGATTGGCCGCACTTCTGTAACTTACTCTCCTCATTTACACAGAAAGACACTGAACAGAGATGCAATTGAATTTTTGTGTGTATGGCTTAAAATATTGCTTACCACCACTGCTATGACTAACAGCAAAATTCCACGCTAAATCGCAAAATCTGACAGAACGTTAGCCACAAAGATGTGGTCATTTACTTGAGCAGAAGTGGAAGTAATTTCTTGTCTCTCTGATAATTTTTTTGTATTTTTTTATATCCAGAAGCTAATTTATTTTCGCCCCATGATATGTTTTGCTCGTGGCAGCAGCGTGCAGTTCAAGCCTGGTGGCTGTGTGGCTTCACAGCTCAGTGGTCTTCATTAAGATGATGACTAAGGAATTATGTGTGCACCATCCCACTGCCATCTGCCCAGCAGTCATGAATGTTCCCACGATCTGCCGGAACTCGAACTCACACAAGCCCCTCTGGGTCTTATGTCACTCTTTGCTGCAAATCTGAAAGGTCCAGAAACTTGATCTAAGCTACTTATGGAGAAAGGATCGTCAGACTCTTCTTATGTGCCTTTAGAGGACGAGGAGACCAAAAAGATTCAGCTCACAGATACTTATTACAGCCCATATCTATTTTCTCATGTGATTAGCTCAGTGAAAACGGTTGTCAGGCGTGTTGATACGAGCAAGCTGCCACCTGCAGTTCAGCACTCACACAAATATCTGAAGATGATAATAAGGCATTCACAACAACAAATCGCAAAGAATGTAAAGTAAAGTATCAATTACAGAATTACAGATGAATTCATTGGAGCAAATTTATTGTGTGTGTCATCTCCCTTCTCCCACATTTCATCTCTTAAAACAAAAGGCCATTGGTATTAAGATACATTTAAAAATTAGCGCTGACAGCCTCTGGTTGATTAGTCGTTGAGGTCACATCTAACTGACATAAAATTATGCTTATGTTTTTTAGCAGAGTTATTATATTTGGCTCTACGGCCAGTGAACTCACCACAGCCCTTGCTCTGAATAGGCTCATATCTTTATCCTCACTGTCTGCACTGCTTTACTGTTGACCTTTTGCTGTGACTGAAATTTGACAGAAATTTTAGTGACACACGCACACACAGACACTTTAATAACACTCTGCTAATACAGAGTAAAGCTAGATAGCAACTTTTTGAAGCGTGAGATGAAGTTTGTCAAGTTTTTCTTGTTCTTTTCTTAAGCCCTACACATCTGCATACATCTGCAGAAACATCCAACACTGAAAACTACAAACCATGCCAATGTCTTTATTACTCTTTGTTGTTCCTCAGTCAAAAGGAAAGCTTCTCTTCCTTGGGCATTTTCATACGGTAAGCTATCGTCAGCGTTTCTCCACCTTAAACCAGTGGTCCTATTTGTCATTTCCACCTTGGCTTTGGGGACCGTACTCACTGCCACTAAATGAAAGGAAGTGACAGCTTGTGGGCGATGTGGCTCAACATGAGGAGTATCTGGAGCTCTCACAAAGGAGCAGAGGGTTCAGATCTAGTGCGGCGCAAAGGCTCGGCAGGCGCACATCCAACCACAGCTGTCAGCATCTCTCTTTTTAAAAAGTCACTTGTTCATTCCTCAGTGCAAAATTTCTGGAAATGCTTTTAAAAGCAAGTTGGAAGTGTTTTGATGTAAGCAAGGAACTTCAGTCGCTGAAAGTTGTCGTGGATAGTTTCTAGTCTCGTAGGTAAAGAAGGTGCAGTGTGATAGGTAGTGGGAGTTTAGAGTTTTTAGACCGAGATGAGTTTTCATGTTTACTAGTCCTGTGGATACTGTATCAGATGGAATCAGTTCAAAACTTTTGTACCAATTCACTTTCTTTCATTTGATTATTAAATCTTTAGGTAAGTGTTATTATATTGCATCTTTAGCAAATTATAAAGAGAAATATAATGATCTCTGTCCAACAAGAAGTTATCTATACTTGAAAGGCATATTATATTCAAAGCTCTTGAATTAATTTTTATATATACTTTGATAAAAAAGTGTTCAAGGCCAAGATTCACATGATGACATTGTAACTATTGGTGTAAACATGATAACATTATCCAGGGAGAAAGATTTTATTATTGTACAAATTGTATGCAGGAAGACAACAAGGCTATTAAATCAAAGGAAAGATAAAGGCCAGTACTAATATCTATATCGATCATGTAAGGACTTTACATTTAGTTTGCACTTAAGCTGGATTTGAGCTGGATTTGCCCTTTATGTCATTTTGATCCATTAGTGTGGCAATACCTGGCAGTTATAGGGGTGGTTAAGGTTTGATGATGAGGCAAGCTTTGTAGCATTACTGACCCAAATCATATACCTATACCACTATACCTGTCCGTTTCAAAGGCTTTTTGTGAAAGCTCTTTAAATCAGTGTTTCCCTAACTTTTTTGCGTGTGACCCATAATTCAAAAGGCCAAATGAATCATGACCCAACTTAGTCTGGTTCAGTCATTTGGTAGGTTTTTGTTTAGTGTTTCAATAATTTTTAGCTTAATCCCTTCTATTTAACAACAAGCTTTTGTTTGTTTTACTGTTTTTTAAATTGTTGTTTTCTAACCTTTCTAAAAGCTGCCTATGCACTACCTAATATTTTTTTATTTTTGAACTTTGAATCTTTGACATAATATTTCTTGGACTAAATATAAGTTTTGGTTGGTTAGTTACACACAACCCTGTGTTTGGGAACCACTGCTCTGGGAGTTGGGAAGGATTCTCGCTCATTTTAGATGTCCACTGGCTGCTCTCTGTGGTTCAAAAGCCCAATGCAGGGGATGGTCCATGTTGTTCATTATAGCCTCTGTCCTCTTGTGTGTCTGTTGCTCCACTGCTTCAACCAGAGTCTACAAATTAATACCTATAGTTGAAAAGCCATCTTTTACATGGTTTCTTTCCCTCCAGTTCTGTGATTAATATGACATGCCGATAATGTGGATGCACCAAAGATTCATCCTTATTGTACGTATGTATATTTGTTGCAGTATGTCAACACCATTTCATGGCATACTAACTATTGTAACTAGTAGTAATAGTGTTGCTTAAAGCAGAACTAAGTAACCTTTTTACCTTCATAAAAAGTCTTTACAATGGTTAATTAAGTTGTAGTGGTGTGTTTGAAGCACGCACCTCTGGCACATCTAAGTCAAAAACAGCATTTCATGTTCTTGCGAGAGTGACAAATTGCTTTACAGTAATTCAATATATACATAGTGACATGTCCTTTCGAGATATAGCCACTGCTATGTGACATTTATTTAGCTTATGGCTTGCAGAGATGCATGCATGTTACTACGCGGTGAGGAGTGTTTGTTTCATTCATGGGCTTTATGTGAGACAACTGTAGTTCAAACGCTACAAACGTTTCAATATTTCACTAAATGCCCCGAATATTGTTTATATAGTGTCAGCGACTGGCTTCACTTTTAGACCTAAAATAATAAAATAAGAGAAAATATAAGTGTAAATGTGCAAGTGATTTTTTTTCTATAACATTTTGCTTGACAGTGAATAAAACAGTCAATGTATATATTATAACTTTATTATACTTTTTTTTTTTTTTAATTATCCACCTCCATCAAGGTTTTCTTTTCTTGTACTGTATTTGCCATTTCTTTTTGCCAATGTGTCTGGTGAGCGTTGTTGTCCAGAGCCACGTTACGAGTATTTACGACAGTCTGATTCACTGAAGAAAAGCTGTAGGAGAGCTGCTCAAGTCTTACTTAGTTCAGCTTTAATCCAAGGAGCGATCCAGGATTTAAAAATAATTCACAGCAGAAAACCCAGCATGCATTAGGATCTTCAAATCTCACCACAGGAGGCCCTTCAGCATTTATTACAGGAAAAATGTGAAAAAACAAGATGCTGCTGTTTAGTACAAGACTCACACACAAACACACAGTTCGACAGAAGGGAGATCCTCAGCTATTTATAGACCCTGCCCTGATTTCATCACCTACTATAAATAAACTCACATGCAATGGTTTTAATGGTAAAAAAATGGTAGAATGAAATGGATGCACAATGAATAGAATATTAGTAATGGGTTCAGGGAGACGGGATTAGATCTGACGTCAATAGGAAGCAAGTTATTTTATTATTAATATGGCATTTACAATATTCAGAGGAGGAGGGATTGACAGTAATAAGGAATGTGTGTGTCAGAGTGCCCCATTCATAGATACAGCGCTTTGATCTGCTGCGAATAAAGTCAAAGCAAACAGTACATTCACAGACAATAAGAGTCCACTGTTTCGGCAACAGTAGAAAAATCTACTTGTGAACATCATTTTAAAATGAAATGAAGCCGCACCCCAGTTTTTTGGCGCACACACAATGGTCTATTATTAGATGCTAATGAAATCAGTGCAGCTTCTATAAATAGCTTTGAGGGACTCTACGAGTGTGTGGGAGACCTGGCTGGTGTGCTGTCATCATAACAGATGGCCATTCATCCCAAGGACATGGGCCTGGTGAGAACAGGAAAGCAGGTTTCACGCTAGAAGTACAGTATGCACCTTGGAGTCTTTGAGAAAAAAATAAGTGATAGAAGTAGCATACATACTAGGAACCTTAACAATTTAAAACCATTATAATTATCTATTCATGCTTATATATTATTAAAGTGGCAAAAGTAGTTCTGTGCGATAGGACAATATTTTATCATGTTACGTTTAAATGTGATGAGAAGCTTCAAGATAGTTTTGAATTGGGCCACATTTCACTTTTGTTGTGGTTTTATACTTACTCATGTCAGTAAAGTCTACATTCTCCTACCAACCTACTCCAATTGTGTCCATGCTGTGCCTCCACTGAGTGATGGACAGATAAATTAATGACAGTGATCTGTGGTTGGGGCTCTAAAGTGCCACCGCTTACCTCGGTTTAAATTCATGCAACTTTTATTGCTTTCAGTGCAGAGTTAGGGTTACCCTCATGCAGACTTGAAAGGAACGAACAAATTGGAAAAAAGCAATAATAAAAAGTCAACATGAATTGTAATACATTTGAAATTGTGATCTTGCCTTAAAAAAAATATGTTATAATATTTTCTGTCTATAGCCCTCTTTACACACGTCATCAGGAGAAATGCCTCTAGACTTTTTACTGGCATGTGAACACACGTGCACCAAAAGTCTGGAGGATGTTGCATTTCTAGTTATATTGTTTTTATATAATTTATAGATAGTCCGGCAGACAAAGAGCCAACTGCTTCACAGTGACAGCAATTAATGTTCTAATATTTATACCTTTTTGTAATTGTGCATTTGGACAATTTGCTCTATGCATGCTGCTTACAGTGCCAGTCGTGCGGCATACATCAGCCTGACACATCTTCCACATCTTGATGTGAGAATTTGGAAGCTCGCCTGACATTGGTCACACATAAAACTCCTCGGGAGGTTCTACTAGGCCCCCATTCAAATATTCCCTGTGTTCAGACATGCAGCCCCTGCAGGTAAAGCTCATAGTCTGGAGGATAGTGCAAACTATGTAAAAGGGGCTTCATCCATTCAATCACTTGGCTACCAACAAACTTACCTTCACATACGCACACACATTTAACATCCTGCAGATATTATGGATGTGTTGCTCTAGTGTCACATAAAGACCAAATTTGTCGGAAAGACGCCCCCTCCTGTTCCCGAGAGCCACAGCGGGACAGCAGAGTGAATGCTGTCAGTGCAAACAGTGAGTCGTTTATTCTGTGTGTTCAGGTGTCGGCTGAGGTTTGACCTTGACTTTCCGGTTGCCATGTGCTCAATTCTCAGGCTCCCGTGCCCTTGGCGATGTGGTTGCTATGGCAATAGCAGCGGCTTGCAGGCTCATTGGCTGGCAGGTTTGAGGGGGAGCGTGCATGTCATGAGGGTTTGTTTGTGTGTGTGCAGACGGTGTAAAGGAGACAGCAGTGAGATCAATGACGCTCACACACCTGTTCTATTTCTGTCCCGCTCTGCCTTATTTCATTGTCGCCATTTTTCAGTTTTTTGTTTTGTCTTATGACTGTAGCCACAAAACAAAACATGGTAAATATATTGTGTATGAAGCAGGGGTGAAAGTAAAAGTGGTAGTTAATTTGACCCTGGATTATGAAACTTATATAATATATAATATATAATATATATATATATATAATAAAGTATAATAGTTTTATTTCTGTTATTTAAGTTTATACTTGTTACTAGTTTTGTCTGCATTTCTCCATATCTCAACATAGCATTCAACAAGTAGAGCATCACCAGGGAACATAACGTTATGTACTACAAACCATTTTCATTTATAAAGCATAGCACTAGGTATAGCCACTTTAGGTTTCATATTTTCAACATTTTCTATAGTCATAGTCTTGTCATGCTTAAGCTGTAGGTTATGCATTAAAGATGTAGGGTGATGTGTAATATTGCACCTTGAATAAATTTCACCACTGGTTTATTTATTTCTGTGGGAGTCTTTTGGGTGTGTATTTTGCTTGCACTAAAATGCCATAAAAATAATATTTTATACTTTAAGAGCAGATTTTGTGAGCTACTTCCTAAACCTTGGGTCCAGCCCTGGTTAAAAGAAAACAGTTGCAGAAGAAGGGAAGGGTGTGTGTACTTGTCAATAATGATGCTATTAAGCCATGAGTATTTATAGCCCTCCCTTTGTAAAAGAGAATGCAGACTGACCTCTAAAAGTAGTAAGAGACTGATTTTATTTTTTACTGTGTTTTGCCTGTCACAAACGAATGGGCAGCAGATCTGAATATAACTGATTTGGGCTGAAGTAAAATCTGACATTAACGTTTTTGCTCATTGGACACTGTGGCCATTGGTTTTCAAGTGTTTTCACTGGCCACAATAACCTATAGTTGTTGTATGTGATTAAACCTGTGGCGTATGCTAATAAAATGTCCATTTTCAAGATATCAAATTTACTATTTACTATCAGCTGATAGAAGATAAATATTTTTTATTTAAATTGTTTTTTTCATATATTTTCTTGTGAATCTTCTTGAAATGTGCTGAAATGTAGCCAACATCATGATGATTTACTATAGGCACTGCACGACACATCAGAAGTGATGGACTTGATAATTCCATGCTCACCTGCTGTGTTGATTTTAAATGATGTCTCCATGCTTGAGCTGAATAGACAACCAACCCACCTCTTTCTTTCTGGGGTAACAGTTGCCAAAAAAATGTTGGCGTCACGATGGAAGCCACCACACATATTGTCATCAATCATTACTTTCATAGACATTGCAAACTTGGGGCTTTCAGTATCCAAAATGCATGGAGCATAACCAAACACAATTATGTCTTAGAAAACACTAGCCGATAAAATTATGTTGTGGCTTTAAGTGGAACAGAGTGAAGAGATACTTTTTTTATAACTAAATTTGCATAATATGTGTAAAAACAATAAATAAAAAGACCCAGTTTAATTGTTCTTTCTGCCTTGCTCTTTTAAAGCCTGGCCTTACACCCGGAGCGCTCCCTGGTGGCCACAGGGCAGGTGGGGAAGGACCCATACGTGTGTGTTTGGGACACTTTCACAGCACAGACGGTGTCTCTGCTGCGAGACGGACACACACACGGCATCGCCTGCCTAGCCTTCAGCTCCGATGGACAGGTAACACACACTGTGTCCGGTGCGTGAGCCGCATTAGGAGGTGATCAGACTGAGTGGTTAGAGCAAGTACAAGTGTTGGCTGAATATTTGGTGAGATTTAATGAGCTTAGTGGACAACTGAGAACTAATAGTTTTGACAGAATGTAAATGGAGGCTAATTTTAAAACAAATTAGAAATATCTGAAGTGTAATCGCCTAAAGAGAAATTAGAATCTGAAATTTAAACCAGCTCTTCTAAAGAGTTATATTTAAACCTCTGTTGTAGTTTTGTGAGTAGACTGGATTTGTTTTGAGAAGTTATTAAGGCCCTGTTGAAACCACAACCTTTATATTTTAAAGCAGTTTAAATAATTGTCTTTGCTCCAAGCTTTCAACTCTGTTTTGTTTTCTCTTTAAAGTGAGATGAAAGTAACTTGTTTCACCAATATTCTAAACTGGAATCTAACTTTAAACTGACTCTGGAGGTATTGTAATTCATCAACACTAATGAAGATCGAGTCAGCCTTATAGTTTAATATTTTAGTAATGCTACTCAATGGCCCTCATTTATCCTAGGTGCGCATGGCGAAAAAATGGGTGTACGACCATTTCCACCGAGTCTTTGGCATTTATCAATCTGGGCGTGGGCATACGGTAAACTCAAATCCCATGCCGGGCCAAGAAGTGATATACGCAAGTTTAAAGCCATCACCAAGCTGAGTAGCAAAACCATTATTTAAAACTAACATCGCAATGTTAATTTAGAAAGATTCCAGATTACAATCCTCTGTAAGAATAGTTTAGTATTTTATCTACTTTTAGGCCTGAGCTTTCAGATAATTTTGTGTGTTATTATCAATACAGTCTATAACACAGCAATCTCTATAGTTTAACTTTTAATTTGATGAGCAGCGGCCACTTTCATTGAGAAGCCCCTCCTCAATGTTACAGGTGTAACAAAAAAACATAAATCATTTCTTATTTATGTCAGAGATGTGATTGCATAAACCTCACCTTTTGACAGAGAAGTTGTTAAGATGATGGCTAAGAATTTTTTTTAAATTAGGAGCAGGTTTAAATCAAGCCTCTCTCATGGAATCCCTTATAAGGGCCTCGAGTAAGGGCGATACCATACAGCAATATACCTTCGTCCACCAGAGGGCAGCCTCCAAAAGCGGAAATATAAGGAGACATTTTTACTACATAACAACGCTGGGGTGGGAAGGTAATTGAATATTAATCAAAAATTCACCTGCCCCCCCCAGAGTTGTCATGTAGTAAAAACTTAGCTGTAGAGACTAGAGCCATCTTTTGTACCAGGCTGTAAACATAATTTTTACACTAGTAAAGTTGCCATTGAATTTCTTCATATATTTCTGCTTTTGGAGCCTGCCCTCTGGTGGATGAAGGTATATTGCTGTATGGTAGCGCCCTTACTCGAGGCCCTTTTAAAGGGTTTCATGAGAGTGCTTGTGCCAGACAGACTGCTCCACAGAACATAATTAGTTCCATGTTTGCAAAATGGCAGGGACATTAAATGAATACTGTAGTTCAGGGGTCTCAAACTTGCCCGCAAGATGAGATTTTGTGGCCCGCAGGACGATATAAAAGTTTAATCTTAGTGCGCCCTGCGAGTTTTATATGAATGGCGCGTATATGGCTCCAGGGGGCGGGCCATCGGCTGGGCTTGATGCAGGCAGAGAAACATTTAACAACTATGGAGGAGCTTGTGTAATATCACATAGCCGTCATAAACTTTCTGCTTTTTACTGTGTTTGAAATGAGCATGTTTGACAAATTAAATGTTACCGGCATTGGATTTGGCAACATGCGGATTGTATTTTGTTTTCCCATCATTTGAAATTGGCTGATTTGTTTGAAAGTTGATGGTAATTTGATCGCCACTATCCATGCGGATTTGTTATCATGACGAATCTGCAAATTTAACGCTGATGTTATGTAGACAATATCACCGAGGGAAGTGGACATTCAATGGGGCCACTCAGGCAGCTAATTCATTGACATTTGAGAGGATTTAACAAAGCATTTTTTGTGGAATACCTGATCCGGCCCAGCCTCACCCAGACTCTGCCTCCTGCGGCCCCCAAGTAATTTGAGTTTGAGACCCCTGATGCAGTTTATCCGGTCAGAACCCCCAGTACCTCACAGACCTGCTGACCCCTTACTCCACCTCTCGTTCTCTTCAGTCTTCTGGTAAAAACCTTCTAACGGTCCCCAAAACCCGTTTTTAAACCCGGGGAGACCGGTCTTTCCAAGCAGTCGCCCCCAGACTCTGGAACGCCCTGCTCCTGTCACTGCGAGTGGATGTTTCTGTTGATTCTTTTAAAAAGCAGCTGAAGACACTTTTATTTAAACAAGCTTTTAGTTGATTGGGCTTTTTATGTTTTTAATATTTTGTGGTTTTAATTTTTATTCTCAAAGTTTTATTGTTCTTTTATTGCACTTTGTAAAGCACTTTGTGATTTATATCTGTGAAAGGTGCTATATAAATAAAATTTACTTACTTACTTACTTACTTAGAACAACTCCATGTTGTTTACGCTTGTAACGTTTAAACAGGCGCTACATCTTTAAACTTAAAACACGCCCAGACCCAGTGGCGTAAAAACACGGTATAAAATACGTGGTGCATATGGACGCTCTGCCAGGGGGGCGCCAAAACAAGGGCGGTACAAAATAATGATCATGGACATCTTTGTTATAAAACTGCTCTTGTGCTTTTAATTAATGACTGTGCTCTAAATATGTTGCTTAAAATATTTATGAAACGTAAATCCTGGCCGTTTGCAGCAGATGTTATGATCAGCGATGTTGCTGCGGTGGGTGCTCTCCTTTACTTTCAACCCTAGTGGGTGGGAGGGGACGCTGGTCAGTGTCCATTTAGTAGCCTGTCGCCCATTGACGTAGCGGGCAAGTCTGCATGCGCTCTCAGCCCCTCGCCTTTCCCTCTTAGAGATCCTCGCTGTGACTGAGGCTCTGCTCAAATGTGAGCTTTTTTTTTTTTTTTGGTTTTAGCGCTAGTCATCAAAAAAAGCTGCATTTATTTTTTGCCAAAAGTCTACAGTCAGATTGAAGCCAGGGTCAAAAATATAAACTTCACCTAATAAGTCTAGAAAGACCAGTGTCAGTGCAGCTCAGTGAAGCAGTGTGAGATTGGTGTAAGACAGACAGACAAACAGATAAATATTCAAGTGTCCAGTAGCATTGTATTCACACATTCAAACAAACTCAATCACTAAGAAATAATAATAAATAATAAATAATGAATAATAATTATTAATATTAATTGTAACATTAACAACATTCATTGTGCAGTTCTATAGCAGCTGGTATAAATGATCTCCTGCATGACTTTCTGTCGGCTCAGAGAGTCATGCAGGGGATGCCTGCTGTTGTTGAGGATGGCCTACGTCATACTCCTCATTCTCATCTCTACCAAAGCTCCAACCGAGTCCACACCCCTCCCCATCCACCATTCAGCACAGAGAGATGTTGAGTCTTCCTCCTGTTAAAATCCACTATCATCACCTTTGTTTTGGATGTTCAATTGCACCTACTCCAGTGTGTAAAGTCCTTGATGACCCTCCTGTGCTCCACCTTGCCCCCCCTTCACATATGCCACAATAGCTGTATCATCTCAATATTTTTAGGTGTAGCAAGACGTAGATCTGTATGCAAAGTCAGATGTATGTTGGATGAAGAGGAATGGGGAAAGTACTGTTCCCCAGGAGCTGTAGCAGGAGCATCTCAAAGGTATTCATAATCACAGACCAGGGCCACTGATCTGTAATTTTTGACCCTGTCCGGTCTCCTTACCTTGGGCACCGGCCCATCGCATTCCACCTGACTGGATCCTGTCCAGTTCGGAGACTCCAGTTAAAGATGGCTAGCAGAGGTACAGCAAACTCTGTCTTTTAGAATCCTTGGTGAAATCACATCAGGGCCCGTTGATTAGCCAGGTCACATTCTTCTCATCTCCGCCTGCACCTCATTAACACTGAAGTAGCCAACGGGGAAATGGCATAGCATAAGAGGTGGTACAGCTGCTGGATGTAGTAGAGCAGAAGGCAACAGCAGCAGCAGAGGTGGTACAGCCGTAGGGTGGAGAAGGTAGGGGAACACAGGTGGGCTCAAACTTGCTGTAGAAGCAGTTGAACTTGTTGGCCATAGCAGTATTACCAGACATCATACTCCCCCTCTTCTTGTTGCCAGTAATGGCACTCATACCCTTCCATACTTCCGTTGTGCTGTTGTTCTGATGTTTCCTTTACAGCTTCCTCTTATAGTCCACTCAGGCCTTCCTTATGTTCTTTTTCAGATCATGTTGGATAGTCCTGATCCTCTTCCTATCTCCAGCCTTTTTTAATTCTACTCGTAATCCAAGTCTTGTTATTTGGGAAACACTGTACTGTTTTTACAAGGGCCACAACATCTGTACAAAAATATATGTAGTCAGTGATACAGTCCACAACCCTGTCGATGTTATTGTCAGACCCCTGTGTGTCCAGTCCATAGACTAAAGGCAGTCCCACAGAGCCTCACTGGTCTCTGGAGTTTACTTTCTGTGAGATCGTTGTGTACGCACGGTGGAATGTAAAGTAATAGCGACGATGAGGAAAAACTCCAGAGGCACATAGTAAGGTCTTTAATCACCGCCAGCACCTCCACATCCCAACAACAGAACTTGAGTTTTACAGTTATGTGACTGGACTGGCACCGTTTATTATTCCTGAGCAGTTCAAGGCTCAGAGGAGCAGTGTGAGTGCGTCAAGAGGAGCAGTGTGAGTGCGTCAAGAGGAGCAGTGTGAGTGCGTCAAGAGGAGCAGTGTGAGTGATGCTCAGAGGAGCAGTGTGAGTGCGTGTCAGAGGAGCAGTGTGAGTGATGCTCAGAGGAGCAGTGTGAGTGAGGCTCAGAGGAGCAGTGTGAGTGATGCTCAGAGGAGCAGTGTGAGTGAGGCTCAGAGGAGCAGTGTGAGTGATGCTCAGAGGAGCAATGTGAGTGCGTGTCAGAGGAGCAGTGTGAGTGAGGCTCAGAGGAGCAGTGTGAGTGAGGCTCAGAGGAGCAGTGTGAGTGCGTCTAATAGGAGCAGTGTGAGTGATGCTCAGAGGAGCAGTGTGAGTGAGGCTCAGAGGAGCAGTGTGAGTGCATCTCAGAACCAAGCGTCTCTGATGATTATTACGTCTGTTTATGCTATCTAAAAACTATTGTTTTACTATGGAGTAAAAGCCTAAAAATCCCGGATGTAACTGCCATTTTATTGCCGAATTGTAACAACAATATCAGTAAATAGGGGACCAATGGCCAGATTATATCCACTATATAAACAATCAGTGCTCAGAACTACCAATCTATAAATTAAAATGAATAACATTTATTAAACTAACTACAGTGAAAAAACAGAAACATGAGCAGTGAGCAGGAGGAAGGTGAAAAACATTTTTGACACATTCATCTAATGTATTTATCTTATGTATTAAAATAATATTGAGCCACTACACAAGTGGGTAAAAATATGTTTACAACCAACAATGTAGTTTGCTTGACCCATTTATTAAAACTATTTTTTAAAGCCTATGAAGTAAAAACAGAAAATAGTTACTCACCATAGTCAGCTAAAATATCATAGCTTCGCCTAAAATGCTCCAGTTTACAAGAAATTATACCTGTTTCATTACAAATTTTCTGGAGGAGGACCCCCTCCCTGCCCTGACCTGTCAGAGCTGCCACATCATTGGACACAACGACGTGGTAAGACCAGGGTTCAGATTGTGAATACTTTGCTTTGAGCAGTTCAAGACCACAAATCTTGCAATAATTCAGCAGCAGAGCAAGGTTAGACAATCACTACAGTAAAAATAAAACATGGCTCACTTTATTAAGAGCAGTTTATTAAGTGTATCATTTAGTGCCAGCCACTGACAGTCGGCTGTATGTTATGTCAGGAAAGGACTGCTGTGGTCTCTCCTCAATCACCTTTGACCTTATTCCTCCTGTTGGCTCTTTATATTAGGTCATCTTTATGTCATTAACCAGTATAGAGCAGACTAAGAATTGTTTTATAATAAAAAAAAAACTTTGGCGTATACTGAATGTTGCTGCTGCATCATCAGTTATTGCTTCTGGACGAGAACAAGCCTAGCCATGACTTCACAAGCCTGAATAAATCAAAGCCAACACAAATTCAATAAAATAAATTTAAATCCAACTTAATTATAAATCAAACGGGTTGCAGCTCTTTTATTATTGGACTGCATCACATAAAGGGAATATGTTTCTGAAGCTTTTAAGATTCTATCTTAAAAGCTTCATGTGCTCATTCTTATCAAAGACAATAAAAAAACATGTAAGGTATTGTTTGTTAGGATTTGGCATATTAAATTTAAAAGTATATAACAATATTATTACATTAACAGTATTACAAATGGATATGGATATAACATACTTCACTGAAACAGAAACTTTCCTGACAAATAAAATCCAATCCAACTACTACTTTGCTTCCGTGTTGATAGTACATATGACAGTCAAGCAACAAAAAACTTTTCTGACTTGAGCAGATGTTTTAAACTTTCCAACAGCTCTTGAATATAACAAAAGCCACATTAACATGCTGCACATCAGCCATGACTTAAGTTAGGGTTCTTGAATCCTGATTCAAACTGACTTATAGCATATCATCTGTCCATATTTCATTGAGCTCATTTCAATGTAGTACATTTTTTGTCTTAATTGTTCATGTATTACAAGCCAAAATACATTTATAATTCATTACGATTGACCTGTTGTTCTCCAGGTGGGCAGTCAATTATTATTAACCTTTGGGGAATATGTAGTTTGAAAATATACTTTTTACTTGCATATTTTTTTACATTTTGGAAGGATAAATTGTTTCCTTTTAACAACAGAAATATGCAGTTGTTTGATTTTGTGGCTTAATCCCCAGCCTGGTCAAAGGGAAAAAGTCTTACTAAAGTAGTGTTACTCTGTTACTCTTATACTGTTATTTCCTGTCTACTTGTACTTCTGCTTGAGTAATAATATTTTAAAACAACAAAGTTTTTCAAGCAATCACAATATATCTAATTTTGTACAAGATCTCTCTATTTTATTATTCTAGACTTTTTCATACATAGTTCCCAAAAAATGACCAGAAAAACATTCAGTATCTTTGATTTTCACTGTTCATAAACCTCTCTCTATCTGAGAACATTCCCAAGTCTCCCCTGTTCACACTTGACTAAAGAGTAAAATGCATGAGGCTGACAGTCTATTAAGGACAGTAATATGAATCTAAAAGTCTAAACTGCCAATGTCATCACAAATAATGAGAAGGAAGAGTCAGTGTGGATTTATGTTTATGTATACAGCGGTAACGTTCCTGTCTTCCACCAAATAATCTACAATGTTACCAGGTCTTGATGTAGGATACTGCCAGAGTAGCCTCTCTGGGAAATTAGAGTCCCCAACCTAGTAACACCCTAACACACTAAAATGTTGACTTTGCTAACCTGAATTAATCTTCATGTTTAACTTAAGTTTCATTTGGTTGACCTCTCTTCATGCAGCGTTTGGCCTCGGTTGGACTGGACGCCAAGAACACAGTGTGTATCTGGGAGTGGAGGAGAGGGAAGATCCTGGCCACAGCCACGGGACACTCCGACAGGGTGAGTGTTTGGGGCAAAGACCAGACAACAACACATTCAACCATTTTTTGTAAGAGAAATTTAGAACAGAGTTTGGCAAAGTAAAAGTTTAGAAGATCTAGAGATGTGGTTGTCATATGTATGTAAATGGTGTCATCGGACACAGCTCAGTTCCAAAAGTTTTTTTTGGACACCTAATATTCTAGCTTGCCATAATGAGGACATAAAACAGATGGTCAGGACTAAATTTTATGTATCACAACAATTTAGTTTCTGCTTTGAATGCATTATGCAAGTATATTTTAGTCTTATCTGAGGTAAGTGGGTGTTTTTATGCTATATGTAATATTCTCATTGTCTTCCAGATCTTTGATATTTGCTGGGATCCATTTCAGCAGAACCGTCTGGTGAGCTGCGGAGTCAAACACATCAAGGTAACAACACATCAGAAAGAAAGATGTTGTTGAAGAGTTATCTTGGGCCCCAGAGTGTGAAGGTTTGATCAAGAAATGTTGATGTCTTTTGTAGAAGTAAACTGTGACAAGAGTTTTTATTAAAGATGTGGTGTGTAGTTTTTGGCATCATATAGAGGCTAAATGGCAGAATGGTAAAAAAACAGTTTTTACTGATATGTTTCATTTTGTTGAACTGTCCAATTCCAGAAAAACAATCTGTATAATAACAAAATGCAATGATTTGCAAATCTAATAAAACAATATTTTAATTAAATAGAACATAAACAACATCCATCCTCCCATCAATCTTCTACCGCTTATCCGGGGCCGGGTCGCGGGGGCAGCAGAGACGCCCAGACTTCCCTCGCCCCAGACACTTCCTCCAGCTCTTCCGGGGGGGATACCGAGGCGTTCCCAGGCCAGCCGAGAGACATAGTCCCTCCAGTGTGTCCTAGGTCTTTCCCGGGGTCTCCTCCCATTGGGCATGCCTCCTCCCTAGGGAGGCGTCCAGGAGGCATCCGAAACAGATACCCGAACCACCTCAGCTGGCTCCTCTCGATTTGGAGGAGCAGCAGCTCTACTTTGAGCTCCTCCCGAGTAACCGAGCTCCTCACCCTATCTCTAAGGGAGCGTTCCGCCACTCTATGGCGAAAGCCTATTTCAGCCGCCTGTATCCGGGATCATGTTCTTTTGGTCATGACCCAAAGTTCATGACCATATGTGAGATTAGGAACGTAGATTGACCGTTAAATTGAAAGCTTTGCCTTACAGCTCAGCTCCTTCTTCACCACGACAGACCGGACCATCGACCGCATCACTACAGAAGCTGTACCAATCTGTCTGTCAATCTCACGCTCCCTCCTTCCCTCACTCGTGAACAAGACCCCAAGATACTTAAACTCCTCCACTTGAGGCAGGAGCTCTCCACCAACCTGAAGGGGACAAGCCACACTTTTCCGACTGAGAACCATGGTCTCAGACTTGAAGGTCCTCATTTCAGCCCCTTCACACTCGGCTTGCAAACCCTCCTAGTGCACACTGAAGGTCTTGGCCTGATGGAGCCAGCAGGACAACATCATCGGCAAAACGCAGAAACGAGATCCTGTGGTCCCCAAACCAGACTCCCTCTGGCCCATGGCTGCGCCTAGAAATCCTGTCCATAAAGATAATGAACAGGACCTGTGACAAAGGGCAGCCCTGCCAGAGTCCAACATGCACCGGGAACAGGTCAGACTTACTGCCGCCAATGCAATCCAAGCTCCTGCTCCGGTCGTACATGGACCGGACAGCCCTTAGCAAAGGGCCCCGGGCCTCATACTCCCAGGGTGCCACAAGGGACACAGTCAAATGCCTTCTCCAGATCCACAAAGAACATGTGGACTGGTTGGGCAAACTCTCATAAACCCTCCTGCACCCTGGAGAGGGTATAGAGCTGGTCCAGTGTTCCACGACCGGGACAAAAAACGCATTGTTCCTCCTGAATCCTAGGTTCAACTATTGGCCGCATTCTCCTCTCCAGTACCCTGGCATAGACTTTTTCTCGGGGAGGCTGAGGAGTGTGATCCATCTGTAGTTGGAACACACCCTCTGGTCCCCCTTCTTGAAAAGATGGACCACCACCCCGGTCTGCCAGAGGTACTGTCCCCAACCGCCATGCGATGTTGCAGAGGCGTGTCAGCCAATACAGCCCTACAACATCCAGAGACTTGAGGTACTCAGGGCGTATCTAATCCACCCCCGGTGCCTTGCCACCGAGGAGCTTCCCAACTACTTCAGTGACTTCAGTGACCAACTACTTCAGTGACTCAGGCAAACCGAGTCATAAACCCTCCTGCACCCTCTCCAGGGTGCAGGAGGGTGGCAAACCAGAGGCAAACCAGAGGCAAACCAGAGGCAAACCAGAGGCAAAATTCTGGTTTTCCCTCTGGTTTGCCAGAATTTTTTCGTGGCCGACCAATAGTCCTTCTTCATGGCTTCACCGAATTCCTAACAGACCCAAATTTTTGTCTTCACAACCACCTGGCTGCAGTCCGCTTGGCCGGAGCACTTTCCAGCACCCCTCCCAGAGACTCCAAGAAGGCCGGGTACTCTACACTGCTATTCAGCCTGTAAGCACAAACAACAGTGAGAGACCTATCCCCGACCCGAAGGCTCAGGGAAATGACCCTCTAGTTTACCGGGGTGAACTCCAACACATAGTGGCTGACCTGGGGGGCCACACCAGCTTGCCGCTTCTCACCGCCTCTCACCGCAGAGTAGTGGAGAGTCCAGCCTCTCTTGTGGGTTTGGGTTCCAGAGCCCAAGCTGTGTGTGGATGTCTCAGCCTCACGCACAAGCTCAGGCTCCTTACCCGCCAGTAAGGTGACATTCCATGTCCCCATTGCCAGATTCCGTGTCCGGGGATTGGGTTGCCAAGGCCCAAGCCTTCGCCTGCCGCCCAATTCACTTTGCACCAACCCCTTACGGTTCTTCCCGCAGGTGGTGGGCCCAATGGGAGGTTGGCCCCACATTTGAGCTGAGCCCGGCCGGGCCCCGTGGGGAATGACCTGCCCAGCAGACGCTCACATGCCAGGCCCTACCCCGGGCCTGGCTCCAGGGTGGGGCCCCGGTTGCGCCACGTAACGGTCCTTGGTGTTTCTTTACCCATAAAGGAGTTTTGAACCGCACTTTGTCTGGCCCCTCACCGAGGACCTGTTTGCCCCCCCAACAAGATAGCTCCTGGGATCATTCAGGCACTCAAACCCCTCCACCACGATAAGGTGGCGGTTCAAGGAGGAGACATAAACAACATATCATGTTTTAAAACATTTCACCATTTCATCAAAAAAAAGTTTTTATTTGATGGCGCAACATTTAAAAACATTGAGACAGGGCCAACAAAGGGCTGTAAAAGTAAATGGTACAAAAAAAAAAACTGCTGGATGGGCAGTATGCCAGTATACCTGTATACCAATTCATGACAGGACAGTGACAGGACTAGGTTTAAAAAGAGTCTCTCAGAAGCAAAGATGGGGAGAAGTTTACCAATCTGAAAAAAATGTGTCAGAATTGCAAAGGCTTTGCCCACCATGCATTACATCATCAAAAGTAAGAGAATCTGGAGAAATCTCTGTGAAAGGGACTAGGTTGAAGCTCAGTGTAAAAACAGGCCTGATTCTGTTTGGATGTCTGCATGGATCAGGAACACCAGAAGACACTGTCTGTTACGCAGACTCAGTGTTGTTCACAAATGAGAATTAAAGCTGTATTCTGCAAAAAAAAAAAAAAAAAAAACACACCATCATAACTGACAGTTTAAATTGGACATGATAGTTTTTTGTGATGTACATACTGTAGTAATCATGTACAGTATGTCTTTTACAGTTTTGGTCCCTGTGTGGAAATGCCCTGACCCCCAAACGAGGCATTTTTGGTAAGACAGGCGACCTGCAGACCATCTTGTGTGTGGCCTCGGCTAAAGATGACATCACATACTCGGGGGCCCTCAATGGGGACATCTATGTTTGGAAGGGCCTCAATCTGATGCGGACAGTTCAGGCCGCTCACGGGGTTAGTCTCAAATCAAATTATTATTATTATTATTAAAGTATTCAATGACAGTGTAATAAAACAGTCTGACTCTGTGTGTGTTTGTGCGTGTGTGTGTGTGTGTGTGTGCATGTGTGTGTTTGCGTGTGTGTATGTGTGTGTCTTGTGTGCGTGTGTGTGTTTGTGCGTGTCTTGTGTGCGTGTGTGTGTTTGTGCGTGTGTGTGTGTGTGTGCATGTGTGTGTTTGTATGTGTGTGTGTGTGTGTTTTTATGCGTGTGTGTGTATGTGTGTGTGCGTGTATGTGCATATGTGTGCGTGTGTATGTGTGTGTGTTTGTGCGTGTGTGTGTGTGTGTGTGCGTGTATGTACGTGTGCGTGCGTGTGTGTATGTGCATGTGTGTGCGTGTGTGTATGTGCATGTGTGTGCGTGTGTGTGTGTATGTATGTGTATGTGCGTGTGTGTTTGTGCGTGTGTGTGTGTATATGCATGTGTGTGCGTGTGTGTGTGTGTGTCCGTGTGTGTGTATATGCATGTGTGTGTGTGTGCGTGTGTGTGTTTGTGCATGTGTGTGCGTGTGTGTGTATATGCATGCGTGTGCATGTGTGTGTATATGCATGCGTGTGTTTGTGTGTGTGTGTATGTGCATGTGTGTGCGTGTGTGTATGTGCATGTGTGTGTATGTGTATGTGCGTGTGTGTTTGTGCGTGTGTGTGTGTATATGCATGTGTGTGCGTGTGTGTGTGTGTGTCCGTGTGTGTATATGCATGTGTGTGTGTGTGCGTGTGTGTGTTTGTGCATGTGTGTGCGTGTGTGTGTATATGCATGCGTGTGTTTGTGTGTGTGTGTGTGTGTGTGTGCATGTGTGTGTTTGTATGTGTGTGTGTGTGTGTTTTTATGCGTGTGTGTATGTGTGTGTGTGTGTATGTGCATGTGTGTGCGTGTGTATGTGCATGTGTGTGTGTGTGTATGTGCATGTGTGTGTGTATGTACATGTGCGTGCGTGTGTGTGTGTATGTGCATGTGTGTGCGTGTGTGTGTGTATGTATGTGTATGTGCGTGTGTGTTTGTGCGTGTGTGTGTGTATATGCATGTGTGTGCGTGTGTGTGTGTGTGTGTGTGTGTGTCCGTGTGTGTGTATATGCATGTGTGTGTGTGTGTGTGTGTGTGTGTGTGTGTGTGTGTGTTTGTGCATGTGTGTGCGTGTGTGTGTATATGCATGCGTGTGTGTGTGTGTGCGTGTGTGTGTTTGTGCGTGTGTGTGTGCGTGTGTGGGCAGGCTGGGATCTTCAGCATGTTTTCCTGTGAGGAGGGCTTCGCCACCGGAGGTAGAGATGGCTGCATCCGGCTTTGGGACATTGATTTTAAACCCATCACAAAGATCGACTTACGAGAGGCAGAGCAAGGATACAAAGGTATTTTGTGGAGCAGGCTGGAAGGATACATTATTGAATCCAAATAAACACAATAGAGCGGAGTACGTTGGTTTCTAAAATGTCACTGAAGGAAACAATATAATATGAACACTGAACCCAGTGGGTTTCAACACTTTTCTAGTGTTTCTATAAACCTTATATCACCAACGCTGTGGTAAAGTATCACTGAATCTATAATGTCTCTCACATCTCAGAGTTAAATAAAAGGCCCTTTTTTCAGTAAACTTTAAGATATGTTTAGATCACCTTTAAAACTTCTATAGGTATTCTGGGTAGATTTCAGAGCTAAGGTGAGTGCTTTCTAGATTTTATATCCTGGGTAGGAAATGAAAAGTGACCTGATTTAGTTAAAGTCTATTGAATTTTGGAATCCCTTTCTTCTGCTTCACTTCTAAATGGCATAACACTGCTGGAGCGGGTTCAACCATGCGGCTTCCTCCTTTTTTTATCCTTTCCTTTCTAAAGACTAAAGGCCAGAGGAGTGGATGGTTTGCTGCCTCTGTTTCCATGCAGAGAGAGATATCGGTCCAATTTGGGAAAACCGCACAGTTGGAAAGCTCTCTAATAATGCTCTAATAATAACTACCCACAGTTGCATAGTAGAACATCTATAGAACATTTTCTTGCCTGAAAGTTACAATGCCATAAAAGGGCCCACAGAAACATCCAGTTTATTAATAGGTTTTTATTTCAAATTCAACACAGTCCAAATAATAGATACTTTATTCATTCTACAATCTCCTCCTGAGCTTCTCCAGGGCCTGCAGGGATTTTCAGTTCTGTCCTGGGGCAGTCCCAACAGCTGATCCCCGGTGTTAACAATAGTCTCTAGACTCAAACAGCACATTTTGCAGCTGCTGTTTCAGTAGTGTGTTATCAAATAAAATAAAAAACTTTTTGCATTGGTCCTTGCCTTGCCTTGTTGAAAAAATGATTGTTGAAAAAAATCTGTAAAACTCAATAGAAAAGCCAATTTTTTTTTTTTATGGTCCTAAATAAGGAGATACCTAAAGAGGACAAGCACACACAAGGAGCCCCTATCACACATAGTGTATATCTGCTTGGTTCATTCTTAATGAGTAATTTATGGAGCTAAAAGAGTCTCAAAAAAGATAAATGCACACTCATGATTCACAAATGCACACACATGATTCACAAATGCACACACATGATTCACAAATGCACACACAAGATTCAGAAATGTATTTCTGATGCACACACAAATATATCGTGATTTACAAACTGCTTGCGGTCTGTGAACTTGACTGCATTTGTGTGTGAATTTTGAGACTCCTCTGACGCCGCTCGACACACAAATGCATTTTTTTAAACAGGGAATGATCAGCAACCAATCATATATCTCCCTTGTTTTAGCCAATCACAAGAACGCACCCCACGCGGGGGGGTTGTTTACTTCTTTGCCAATCACACTAACATGTTTACACAGCGCGTGAATCTTGTGTGTGCATTTGTGAATCTTGTGTGTGCATTTGTGAATCATGTGTGTGCATTTATCTTTTTTGAGACTCTTTTAGCTCCATAGTAATTTCTTAATGAAATAATAATGTAACAGCATGGGTACAACTCTGTTTTAAAGTTTTGATAATTGGTTTGCAAATAACACACAATAATTGATTTGTGTTATAGCCTGGGTTTTCACATTTTTTGGGCTATTGAGGAAAAAAGGACCACAACATTGTGCATTTTAAAGAAGCTGCACAAATGACGTTAATATAAATACAGAAAAATGACTTAAAACTGTTCTGTAATAATGTTTGAGTGTGAAGTGGGTTAATGTACACTATGTAATAGGCTCTGTCGTGTTCATATTCACAACATTACAGCACTTATGCACTATTTTCTAAAATAAAAATATGGTGCTCAACTGTCAAAAATAGCTTGCCTTTTATATCAGTGCTGTCATTCTTGAAAGAGCCCTGCAGGTAGATTCTCCTGTCTATGAACAAACCCAATGAAAACATTTCAAAGTTAATTTTGTTCACATATGCTGATATAAAGAGCTCACAATTTCTATTTTTATATGGTCATTTCCAGGTGATTATACACTACACAATGCTCCTGTATGCAAAGTATGAAATACAAATGGCTAGATTAAGCTTGCAGTATTGTTCTAACTTCATTGTAACTCTGCTTCTGGAGTAAATAAAGAAGTGAACTCTCCCAATTATCTTCTGCCTGGCCTGGTTGTGCTTCAGCTGGTGAAGCCCAGAGAGGAGCTGCTAACTAAGTTACAGAGTGCACGCTGAGTCATGCCTTCAGCCGAGCAGATGCTGTAATTGCTGTGCACACACTGCTCATTGCTCTGCTAATTAGGTTTGGAGGCTGGCACGCGCCGGTTTGAGATGGATGAAGTGCACCTCACTGACTCCACTTAGATCAACACTAACTTTCATTTTGCCGCTATTATATTGGGACTTTCTCTCGGTCTCTGTTGTCATTTTTTTTTTTTATTGCTTTTTTTGTTTTTGTAGGTCTGTCCATTCGCAGTGTGTGCTGGCGTGCTGACCGTATCCTGGCTGGAACACAGGACAGTGAGATCTTTGAGGTAAATAGGACTTCACATTTTCACTAAAGAGATATGTAGTTACGCTGGTTTTACATACTATTTCAGTCACTTTGTGGACTTATGGTTCTAACAGTGTCATACAGTTAGTAAAAGATAACGCTAAACAGCGAAAGAAAACTGTTCAGTGCAACAGTTCAGTTATCCATCGGCTTCATCTCTGTAGTGTTATATGTCAACTGGTAGAATACATACAAATTACATGGATTTATAAATTAGTGCGAGTTTTTGTAGTAAGTTATAACATTTAGACTCTTTTAGTGAGGTGCTATTTTAAGGAGACTATACTGTATTTTCAGTTTTTAAAAAGGGCACCAAAAATGGCAAATTATACAGATAGTTTTGGAAAATGGCAACTGACTGTTCCTACAAGCGTGTGCCGCCAGTGAGTGGATGGAGAACATTAGTGAGTGGCTCAAAATTAGTTAATTAATTTATTCGCTACGTAATGCCATAAAGTAACCAAAGTTATTCACGGATGGTTTTAAGACCTGTGCTTTATCAACAAAGTTAAACGGATATTTGCCTGATGTTGTTAACATCACTTAACCTTCATTGTGGGACTCACATTGTCATTTTTTTAGACATAAATATTATACAAATCCATATTTTCCACTTTCTTTGCCTAAATACACAGCAGCCAACATACTTGTGCCTTCTTTTAACATGTTGTGTTTTGTGTGTGCAGGTCATGGTGCGGGACAGGGACAAGCCGCTGCTCATCATGCAGGGACACAGTGAGGGAGAACTCTGGGCACTGGACGTTCACCCCAAAAAACCTCTGGCTGTGACTGGCAGCGACGACCGCTCTGTCAGGTTAGTGGACGAACTTACATTGTCATCAGCAGCTACTGTCATAACAAAAAAAAAAACACACACACAACCACAAATATGTCATCATTTCTCTTTTTCCATATATTCTTTTGCTGTTTCCTCTGAGGGTTGAGTAGAAACCCATTGGGTCCAATTATATATGAAAACACACACACACACACACACACTATAAGATTCACTGAAGTGTTGAAGTAAAGAAGTCAAATAATGATGCTGCACTAAGTGCTTTCAGTGCTTTTGTTGCTCTCAGCATTTCGTCTTCTGCTTTGAATATGCCACACTTATATAACTGTTGGTTTGAAAGCATCACCCACTGCTGCTGCTTCTTGTAATTTTAAGTGTTTTCAGTCCGCCTCTTGAACGGAAACTTTTTTTATTGAAGATTTGATGAAGTTGTCTACATCTTTTTTATTTAGCAAATCCATTACAGTTACAGCCAACATTTCCTGACGTTATGCTCTCTCTGTTTCAGGTTGTGGAGTCTGGTGGACCACGCCCTCATCGCCCGCTGCAACATGGAGGAGGCCGTACGCAGCGTGGCTTTCAGCGTAGACGGCGCTCAGTTGGCCCTGGGCATGAAGGACGGATCCTTCACCGTGCTGAGAGTCAGGTGATACGTCTAAATATTCTGAATAAAGGTATGATACAATATGATTGTAACATGGAGTTTGGTTGTGACCCGCAGAGACATGACAGAGGTGGTGCACATCAAAGACAGGAAGGAGGTGATCCATGAGATGAAGTTCTCCCCGGACGGAGCGTACCTCGCTGTTGGCTCCAACGATGGACTCGTGGACATTTATGCAGTGGCACAAAGATACAAGAAGGTTGGAATGGAAGTAGTACATTTAGATTAAATAATTTAAGGTTGGCATATGTTAGAACTATAGGTACCACCATCTGACATTTGTTACAACTTCTTGTCAAAAATTGGCATTTAAAGCTCTAAAGATCCGGTGGAAAAAGACAAAGGGATTGTTTTTTGTTCTACACAGTAATCTGAACGCACCAGAGCTGGAGCTGTGGTGTGTTCACTTACTGACCAGCCAAATGAAATAGCTTGTGGACATAGAGTTACAGTAGGCTTAGCCTGAAATAGGATGAAATTATTACAGGAGGGAAATCTTGGCGGTATAATTACAGCCATCTTTAGATCTACAGACTTTTGTTACTACTCTTTTGATTTATGAATTAAAACTTTAGATTTAATGCATGTTTGGTCTAGTACTGAGAAAGGGACAAATTGTTCTGTATTGTAATTAACAGCTACATTGATCTGTTTGTTGGATCATACTTTTCTTCTGCCTACGGCTGATTTAAAGGTGTGTTGTGTAAACATGTGGGATATACAGTTGAGTGTGACAGATCAATCAGTAACACTCTGCTATTGTCTGTTGAAGCTTTAAAAACCCAGTGAAAAGAGACAAAGGTTCTATTGCATAAAAAGTCCCTCAAACAGGAAACAGTCAGAAAAGCTTGCTGTCCGTTTGTTCACTGGCAGCACAACCAACTATATTTGCTTATGTTTATAGGAATATTAATCTCATAAAAGCTTATTGTAACATTGACTTGAACTTAAATTTGAACAGATTTTTTTTGTTTTTTTATTGTGTTAACTCATTGTTTGACTAGATTTATTTCAAACAGTATGTCCTAGCAAGGCTTCAACGAGGTGCTAAAAATACACACTGCACCTTTAATACTGTTTCCACTCAGATGCATGCAACATAACAGCTTGTGTGAAAGCACTACAATTATTTTCACTGTCACGGTTGACTGATTATTCTTGTCCTGTGCAGGTCGGGGAGTGCAGTAAATCCACCAGCTTCATCACTCACCTGGACTGGTCTCTGGACAGCAAAATCTTGCAGACCAACGACGGAGCTGGGGAGCGCCTCTTCTACAGAATGCCCTGTAAATCTCCGCACCACCACCTTTTTCTAGAACATTTGAGATCACACTTAAAAGCTGTTTCCTTTGTATAGTGAAACATTACATATGGTGGAAATACGATTGATAAAACTACAAAGATGACATATTTATAAGCTTTCAACAGAATGTGAGTGTTGCTGATGTAGCTAAATGTCTTCACACAAGATTTCACACAATGCAATTCTTCTTCTATCAGACATCTGCTTGAATGATTAAAATCTGCATGTTTCACACATTTTCAGAAATTGAGTGATTGATTTTTCAGAAACTGTGAATTGTTGTATTATTGAACTTGTCTGCAGTGGGGAAGCCAGTGCTCAGTAAAGAGGAGGTGAAAGGGCAGCGCTGGGCTTCGTGGAGTGGGGTCCTGGGCCCCGAGGTCAGCGGGATTTGGCCTAAGTACTCGGATACGACGGAGGTGAATGCTGTGGATGCTAACCATGCTGCTGCTGTGCTAGTTTCTGGGGACGATCTTGGCCTTGTGAAGCTGTACCGTTTCCCATGTCTCAGGAAAGGTCTGCTTTTTCATTTTTATATTCTATATTTTTATTATTGTATTATTGGTCACTAATCAACTTTTGTCTTGTCCTTAAGGAGCCAAATTCAAGAAGTATAATGGTCACTCAGCCCATGTGACCAACGTCCACTGGTCATATGACATGCAGTGGGTGCTGACCACAGGTGGCGCTGACCACGCCCTCTTCCAGTGGAGGTTTCTCCCAGAGACGGTCATTAACGGAGGTCTGGAGATCAATGTGCAAGGTGAGAGTACGCATGAGTAAGAAATAAATTAAATTTTACCGTTGTCCAGGCAATGTGGGAAAAGTACAGGTAAAAGTACAGTTTCTATGTATTATATATTATAATAATTTAATAGTTAAATACCATTGCTGAAATACAAGTACAAAAGAGTGAGAAGCCCTGGTTTATTTTGGTCTGGATCATGAAGCAGGTTAGCAACTGTTGTTATTGCTTTGTGGAGCTGTGAAGGCTTTCTTATGAAACGGGGGAATGCTGTCAACGCCTACCATGGCACTAAAAACAATGCAAAACTACACAAAATTCATCTGCAAAATGAAGAGCACTGGAGACTGAATGAACTCTTAACAAGTAAAGACCACAATTAGACAGACAAGATGAGTCCACTGCTGAAAGTTAAAATCATTGTCCCAGAGGTAGAGCTCAGTAAAATGAAAGCAATAGAAGGCATTCTTCGTATAGACTGAGTTTGACGGTCTACAAACCTACAAAAGCCTACAGTTACAATTTGATTGGATTTTACGTTCAAGTTGAGTTTTGTTTGTTGCTCAGAGGGCTGTGTTTATATCCTCTATGTTGTACATAACATGCTCCAGAGCAGTTTAACTGATCTATAGAGAAAGATCCTAATCCCAAAGTTACCCTAATTCATCTCAGTAGAACAAGAATCAAACTCAGGACCTCTTGGCTGTGAGGTGACAATACTACCCACCTTGCACAATATATCACAAATTTATCATTCATTCATTCATTTTCTACCGCTTTGTCCCGTTAGGGGTCGCGGGTGACTGGAGCCTATCCCAGCAGCTTTGGACCTGAGGCAGGGTACACCCTGGACAGTGGCCAGTTAGTCGCAGGGCTGACATATAGAGACAGACAGTGACAAACAACCATTCACTCTTACATTCATTCACTAGGGACACTTTAGAGTTGCCGATTAACCTGTACATGCATGTGTAGCACCTATGCTGTGAGGCAGAGGACAACAAGCTACTGGACCAGTTCTAGATTCGTAAAGAGTGGTAATTAATGTATAATAAGAACCAGAGGCAAATAAATGTTAATGGTAAGCCGGCAATTTTACTAAACAATGACTAAACAGACAATCAACACACAGTTCAGGCACTTTGAATTGGGAAAAGTTACCTTTAAAACCCCCCTCTATATTATTTTAACCTTAATTATTGAGTTAAAGTTCAAAATAGAAAGGTAAAGTTTTTAAGTCTAAATCTAATTTTTTTTAGATGACCGGTCATTAATCTAAGCATTTGAGTATTAAACTTTATCTGCTTAACTTTACTTTTGAGCTCGCTTCCAGGTTAATACCTTTTACCCAAATCACTTCTTTTGATGTAAATATATCAATTCAAAATACACAATACTGAACCTTAAAGTTCACAAGGATTTTCTCAAATCAAACAACACAACTTGCAAAAACAGTGGCTTTGAATGTCCATTTGCTTAGCAAGATACTCTTGATGTTGATTAGCAGATGTGCAGCTTCGGCACACGTCCTTGGTTAACAGTCAATCCGGAACAATGAGTTTGTTTCCTACCGCGACCTTAAGGTGCGTTCACACCAAACGCGAATTAAGCGTTAAGCGCGAGTGATTTACATGTTAAGTCAATGCAAAGACGCGAATTGACGCGCGTGAAAATCCTGCGGGGCGTTTCGCGCGAATTAGGTGGCGCGAATTGAGCGAATTGAGTTGAGTCATTCGCCCGAGTTGAAAAATCTGAACTTTGGCGAAAATTCGCGCCGCGTTAACCAATCAGGAGCTTGCTCTAGTAGTGACGTGCAACGACGGAGGCGGGCCATAGAGGCAGAAATCCAAAACAACAATGGAGGACGAAGTTATCGCTGCAGCCTGTGGGATACGAAACATTTTTGTCATTTTACAGAGCCGGGAATCTTAAAGGTTCTTGCTCAAAGGAAAGTGTGTGGGAGGTCGAAAAACTCTGGTAAGTTGCAAAAAACTACTTTTAATTTATTAGAGTCGTATATATTGAGCCAACTAGCTAGCTAAAGCCGGAGCTAATTTGCCGTACTTTACAACTAGTTTTCCACTGTCGAGTTTGTGTTTATCCAGAGAAAGTGTGCAGAAAGAGCCTGATGAACATGTATTTAAAGGAGATGGAGAAGAGAAGTGGGTTAGGGACAAAAGTGGAAGTACTCTGCCGTTCTCTCTTTCCTCGACCCCTAGTCTTTTCACGAGAGACCAGCGGGACTGGTCCGAGGATTATGACCCCCCCCGAGGACCAGGGCGAGACAGTAGCAACTGCAGGGCATTCAGAGACAGAAGGAGTGTGGACCACACAGGGATATGTGTTGTTTGTGACTGGTGTAATGTTCAAATGTTAACTTGTATAAATATTTAATAATATAATTTATATATATTCATGACAGAGCTGAATTTTGATGCCAGTGATCCCTGGTCCCCCACTGCTGCTTCTGCTTCTCCTGCCCCATCCACATCTGTTGCTGTCTCCACAGGTAATATATACATAATCATACAATCATTTACAGTTAGCCCTCATAGCCTCTTACATTAATATACAAACACAACCCTGGCGGTTTGTTAATGAGTTGATAATGTTTTTCTGCCTTTTTTTTATGTGTCATTTCATACAGTGCAACTCCCAAAGAAGAGCCCAGGAGAAGACCGAGTTCAGAAGCTCCCTGAAACACATGCTGTAGCTCCTTCTCCATGTTCAGAGGATGAGCTCTTGTCTTGAGTCTGGTCCCTGCTCTACTGTCTTGGACGAAAGAATTTGTCAAATATCAAATACATACATTAATCTATGAAAGCAGCACAGTTCTGCTTCATTTGTAACCCACCGTATAGTTTTTAAAATGATGCAGCTATCACTGCAGGAATTAAACCTGACTCTCTTTGTTCTCTCCTTCACTTTAGGATTATTTTATGTATAGTATGTATAGTTTCATATTTCCGTATATATTTTTTAAAATAAATGTTTTATATAATGACCAAAGGTTATGACTTGTTTGTGCACATAGTTGTCATGATTTCTATGTCACAAAAACATTTAAATATTTCAGAGTGATTTATTTATAATGAAATAGAAGAAAGTTTATGATGTTCAATGTTTAGAATAATTATGAACAAATTTTAGAATACTTATGAACAAATTATATTATTATTGTTGTACTTATTACAATTACAAATTAACATTTGTTCATTTTTATTATATTCTATTGCTAACACATCTACAACAGAACAGTAAGAAAACAGTTATTTATGGCTGGACCAGTGTGTGGAATAATGAGAATGAGATGAGTCAGATTCCTTTTTGAGGCTGGCTCCATTTATTAAAGAATTAAAGCCAAATAAGGGATGCAACACAACATTATAAATACAATTGTAATTAAAGCCGCAAGCGGCGATAAAGGCCCTCACCTCCCTTGCGACCGCGGGGACACATGTATTCGGAGGAATGCATTTCATGCTTTAAAGCGTAAACTTCACAGTAATGTCAAATAACTGGGCCTGTGCCTCTGCTTGAATCTTCTTCTGGCAGGAGCCTGCTTCATCACCTCGGGCCTGTGCTACTGCTGGGGCCTGCTACACCACCTTGTATTTAGAGTTAAAGGTCTCCACATTCCCTGGTTTTCCTGGGATCTGTCTGAACTTATAAAAATAATAGATTATGTTTGGGCTAAGGCGAGAAAAACAAAATACTGACTGAAGATTTGCTCAGAAATCGCTGCACCCGCCTGTTAAAAAGTAAAAATGTAAATATTACTTGTCTAAAAAAACAAGTTTACAAGTTCCAAAAGATTCTGAAGAGCTTTCCAAGGCTCTAGTCTTGGCTCTGGAGGAGCGTCCTTTAAAGGAAGGATCCTGGCATTTTGTAAATGGCATTTATTTCCCAAAGTAATGGCTGCCTCTTCACAGGCTCATTACGACCACAGCCGTAAATGTATCAAAAAACAAAATGACAACTTTGGTTGGCACTCGTGTCTAGATAATACTCAACAAATTTGGGGCCTTTTAGAAAAAAACACATTGGGTTTAATCTTTTGACCCGAGGGGTGCAATTTAGGTGGTCCCGTGTTCCACCCCACCTGGCGGACTTCCTGTTGAGTTTAGGGTGTGGCTGTCATAGACTTTTCTGTTTGGCCTGAGGTGTCCTATGGATGTACCAAGTTTCATTTTTCTACGTTGGAAAAAATTACTTTCACTTTCCATAGGCCGAATGTATTTTCATTTCCCAGGGGTCGCCACTGAGTCATTTCTTTTTATTATTTTTTCAAATACTTAAGATACATCAATATTTCGCCAGGCTTAAGTTTAGTGGCCAATAAAATTAACTTTTTGCGCACATTTACTGGGTCAAAATTAAGGACAATTTTGCAGAAAAAATTTGCAGAAAAATAAAAATTAAATAAAAATATAAATTGAGCAAAAACAACAAGAAAAGGCATTGTCTATTTTGCACACAAGTGTTTAGCTCATTTTGCCTAAGTTTGGTGTTTCTTGAATGAAGCAGCTATTTTCTGTCAATTTTTAAAAGTAAGGTGTATTCTAAGGCGGTTCACATTTTCAATTCAAAATGGCCGCCTTCTCGTGTGTGATAGGGTGTGGTCCCCATTGGCTTTTATGTTCATAAGCCCATGCTGGATGTGTGTGTACCAAGTTTCATTTGCCTAGGACAAACTAAAATTTTCCCTTCCCATTGACTTTTTCCACATATTTGCGCCGTTGCTATGGCAACAAATTTATAAATAGGGGGTGGTTGTCATTGGCTTTTATGTTTGTCATAACATAAGTGATGTGTGTACCAAATTTTATGTCTCTATTACAAACTAAATTCTTGGGTCCCATTATAAGTTTGTAGGTGGCGCTAGAGGGCCATTTCTAAAGCAAACCCTTTTATTTACATATCTTTGTGTTCAGGTCGTGAATGTGCACAAACGCCTTTTTGGGTCCAACTTGATCCGAGAAGGCATTTGAGAGTTAAGGTATATTTTATTTTCACAAAAACGGCTGCCTCGTTACAGGTTTGCCACACCCACACCCGATAAGATAGCAAAAACAAAATGACAAGTTTGGTTGGCACATGTGTCTAGATGATACTCACCAAAATTGGGGCCATTTAGATGAAAACACATTGGGTTTAATCTTTTGACCCGAGGGGTGCGATTTAGTTGGTCGCGCCTTTCACCCCACATGGTGGACTTCCTGTTGAGTTTAGGCTGTGGCTGTCATAGACTTTTCTGTTTGGCCTGAGGTGTCCTATGGATGTACCAAGTTTCATTTTTCTACGTTGGAAAAAATTACTTTCACTTTCCATAGGCCGAATGTATTTTCATTTCCCAGGGGTCGCCACTGAGTCATTTCTTTTTATTATTTTTTCAAATATTTAAGATACATCAATATTTTGCCAGGCTTAAGTTTAGTGGCCAATAAAATTAACTTTTTGCGCACATTTACTGGGTCAAAATTAAGGACAATTTTGCAGAAAAAATTGCAGAAAAATAAAAATTAAATAAAAATATAAATTGAGCAAAAACAACAAGAAAAGGCATTGTCTATTTTGCACACAAGTGTTTAGCTCATTTTGCCTAAGTTTGGTGTTTGTTGAATGAAGCAGCTATTTTCTGTCAATTTTTAAAAGTGAGGTGTATTCTAACCCGGTTCACATTTTCAATTCAAAATGGCCGCCTTCGCGTGTGTGATAGGGTGTGGTCCCCATTGGCTTTTATGTTCATAAGCCCATGCTGGATGTGTGTACCAAGTTTCATTTGCCTAGGACAAACTAAAATTTTCCCTTCCCATTGACTTTTTCCACATATTTGCGCCGTTGCTATGGCAACACATTTATAAATAGGGGGTGGTTGTCATTAGCTTTTATGTTCGTCATGACATAAGTGATGTGTGTGCCAAATTTTATGTCTCTATGACATACTAAATTCTTGGGTCCCATTATAAGTTTGTAGGTGGCGCTAGAGGGCCATTTCTAAAGCTAACCCTTTTATTTACATATCTTTGTGTTCAGGTCATGAATGTGCACAAACGCCTTTTTGAGTCCAACTTGATTCGAGAAGGCGTTTGAGAGTTAACGGATAATTTATTACCACAAAAATGGCCGCCTCGTTACAGGCTTGCCACACCCACACCCGATAAGATATCAAAAACAAAATGACAGCTTTTGTTGGCACATGTGTCTAGATGATACTCACCAAAATTGGGGCCATTTAGACAAAAAAACAATGAGTTGAATCTTTTGGCCTAAGGGGTGCGATTTAGGTGGCCGCGACTTTCACCCCACATGGCAGACTTCCTGTTGAGTTTACGCTGTGGCTGTTATAGACTTTTCTGTTTGCCCTGAGGTGTTCTATGGATCTACCAAGTTTTGTATTTCTACATTGGAAAAAATGTACTTTCACTTTCCATAGGCCCAATGTATTTTGACTTTTCTAGGGGTCGCCACTGAGTCATTTTTCATATTTTTTTAGCGACTTCAAATACATAAATTTTTCACGATCTTGAACTTTGGGCCAAATAAAAATGACTTTTCGCGCATGTTCACTGGGTCAAATTGAGGATCATTTTGCAGAAAAAATAAATTAAAGCCGCATAGCGGCGATAAAGGCCCTCGCCTCCCTTGCGACGCGAGGACACATGTACTCGGAGGATTGCATTTCGTGCTTTAAAGCGTAAACTTCACGATAATGTCAAATAACCGGGCCTGTGCCTCTGCTTGAATCTTCTTCTGGCTGGAGCCTGCTTCATCACCTCGGGCCTGTGCTACTGCTGGGGCCTGCTACACCACCTTGTAATTTAGAGTTAAAGGTCTCCACATTCCCTGGTTTTCCTGGGATCTGTCTAAACTTTTGAAAATAAAAGATTATGCTTGGGCTGAGGCGAGAAAAGTACAGGCTGGAGATTTGCAATGACTCAGAAAGCGCTGCACCCGCCTGTTAAAAAGTAAAAATGTAAATATTAGTTGTCTAAAATAACATGTTTACCAGTTCCAAAAGATTCTAAGGAGTTTTACAAGACTCTAGTCTTGGCTCTGGAGGAGCCTCCTCCAAAGGAAGCATCCTGGCATTTGGTAAATGGCATTTATTTCCCAAAGAAATGGCTGCCTCTTCACAGGCTCATTACGACCACAGCCACAAATGTATCAAAAAACAAACTGAAAACTTTATTGGCACTCGTGTCTAGATAATACTCACCAGATATTAGGCCGTTTAGATTAAAACACTTTGAGTTGAGTCTTTTGGCGTAAGGGGTGCGATTTAGGTGGCGCGCCTTTCACCCCACATGGTGGACTTCCTGTTCAGTTTAGGCTGTTGCTGTCATAGACTTTTCTGTTTGGCCTGAGGTGTCCTAGAAATGTACTAAGTTTCATTTTCCTACGTTGGAAAAAATTACTTTCACTTTCCATAGGCCGAATGGCATTTTCATTTTCCAGGGGTCGCCACTGAGTCATTTCTTTTTATTATTTTTTCAAATACTTAAGATACATCAATATTTCGCCAGGCTTACTTTTAGTGGCCAATAAAATGTACTTTGCACATTTACTGGGTCAAAATTAAGGATAATTTTGCAGAAAAATTTGCAGAAAAATAAAAATTAAATAAAAATATAAATTGAGCAAAAACAACAACAAAAGGCATTGTCTATTTACCACACGTGTGTTTAGTTCATTTTGCCTAAGTTTGGTGTTTGTGGAATGAAGCAGCTATTTTCTGTCAATTCTTAAAAGTGAGGTGTATTTTAAGCCGGTTCACATTTTCAATTAAAAATGGCCGCCTTCTCGTGTGTGATAGGGTGTGGTCCCCATTGGCTTTTATGTTCATAAGCCCATACTGGATGTGTGTACCAAGTTTCATTTGCCTAGGACAAACTAAAATTTTCCCTTCCCATTGACTTTTTCCACATATTTGCGCCGTTGCTATGGCAACACATTTATAAATAGGGGGTGGTTGTCATTGGCTTTTATGTTTGTCATAACATAAGAGATGGGTGTACCAAATTTCATGTCTCTATGACAAACTAAATTCTTGGGTCCCATTATAAGTTTGTAGGTGGCGCTAGAGGGCCATTTCTAAAGCTAACCCTTTTATTGACATATCTTTGTGTTCAGGTCATGAATGTGCACAAACGCCTTTTGGGTCCAACTTGATCCGAGAAGCGTTTGAGAGTTAAGGATATTTTATTTTCACAAAAATGGCCACTTCGTTACACGCTTGCCACACCCACACCCGATAAGATATCAAAAACAAAATGACAACTTTGGTTGGCACATGTGTCTAGATGATACTCACTAAATTTGGGGCCATTTAGATGAAAACACATTGGGTTTAACCTTTTGACGCGAGGGGTGCGATTTAGTTGGTCGCACCTTTCACCCCACATGGTGGACTTCCTGTTCAGTTTAGGCTGTTGCTGTCATAGACTTTTCTGTTTGCCCTGAGGTGTCCTATGGATGTACCAAGTTTCATTTTCCTACGTTAAAAAAAAATACTTTCACTTTCCATAGGCTGAATGTATTTTCATTTTCCAGGGGTCGCCACTGAGTCATTTCTTTTTATTATTTTTTCAAATACTTAAGATACATCAATATTTTGCCAGGCTTGAGTTTAGTGGCCAATAAAATTTACTTTTTATGCACATTTTCTGGGTCAAAATTAAGGATAATTTTGCAGAAAAATTTGCAGAAAAATAAAAAATAAATAAAAATATAAATTGAGCAAAAACAACAAGAAAAGGCATTGTCTATTTTGCACACAAGTGTTTAGCTCATTTTGCCTAAGTTTGGTGTTTGTCGAATGAAGCAGCTATTTTCTATCAATTTTTAAAATTGAGGTGTATTCTAAGGCGGTTCACATTTTTAATTCAAAATGGCTGCCTTCTTGTGTGTGTTAGTGTGGTCCCCATTGGCTTTTTGTTCATGAGCCCATGCTGGATGTGTGTACCAAGTTTCATTTGCCTAGGACAAACTAAAATTTTCCCTTCCCATTGACTTTTTCCACATATTTGCGCCGTTGCTATGGCAACACATTTATAAATAGGGGGTGGTTGTCATTGGCTTTTATGTTCGTCATGACATAAGTGATGTGTGTACCAAATTTCATGTCTCCATGACAAACTAAATTCTTGGGTCCCATTATAAGTTTGTAGGTGGCGCTAGAGGGCCATTTCTAAAGCTAACCCTTTTATTGACATATCTTTGTGTTCAGGTCATGAATGTGCACAAACGCCTTTTGGGTCCAACTTGATCCGAGAAGGCGTTTGCGAGTTAAGGATAATTTATTACCACAAAAATGTCCGCCTCGTTACAGGCTTGCCACACCCACACCCGATAAGATATCAAAAACAAAATGACAAGTTTTGTTGGCACATGTGTCTAGATGATACTCACCAAAATTGGGGCCATTTAGACAAAAACACAATGAGTTGAATCTTTTGGCGTAAGGGGTGCGATTTAGGTGGCGCGCCTTTCACCCCACATGGCGGACTTCCTGTTGAGTTTACGCTGTGGCTGTCATAGACTTTTCTGTTTGCCCTGAGGTGTTCTATGGATGTACCAAGTTTTGTATTTCTACATTGGAAAAAATGTACTTTCACTTTCCATAGGCCCAATGTATTTTGACTTTTCTAGGGGTCGCCACTGAGTAATTTTTCATATTTTTTTTTCGGGGACTTCAAAAACATAAATTTTTCGCCGACCCTGAACTTTGGGCCCAATAAAAATGACTTTTCGTGCATGTTCACTGGGTCAAATTAAGGATCATTTTGCAGAAAAATAAAAATAAAAAAAAAAAAAAAAAATAATAATCCGAGCAAAAACAATAGGCCCTCCCGGCTATCACCGGCTCGGGCCTAATAAATAAATAAAATAAAATAAAATAATCCGAGCAAAAACAATAGGCCCTCCCGGCTATCACCGGCTCGGGCCTAAATACGATTTACAGTTTTAGAGACAATACTATATTGACTACTGATAACTGTTCAGAAGACTGTGGTTGACCACTGATTAATTACTTATAATCACACCAAATATTGACTGGACACAGATGGACAGACTTGAACACAGCATCAGCAGTCGCTGTCCTGCGGGAAGCCTCGCACCGACTTGGGACAACAGGTCATCGAACAAGGCCTGGCTCAGTCGGAAATCCCCCTTAAACCGGCCGTCATCCAGGCGTAGCTCCTGGAGGAGTTTGTGAAACTCATGGAGCTGGGTCCGCCTCTGAAGCATCCGTTTGACCCCCGCACAGCGCCGAACGGGTTCACGTCGTTTTTCAGTCCTCCTAAGTTAATAGAGCATCGCTTCTCTCTCGACAAAATCCATCTGAACCATTCTTCCACAAGACCGGAAGACAATACCTCCGTCTGGCAGAAGCCCCTCCCATGACGCGAATTCGCGTCTGAATTTCACGCGCGAATGAAGCGAATTTTACGCGCGAATGAAGTGAATTTTACGCGCGAATGAAGCGAGTAAACTCAAAATGTGCAAGCGTCCAACTACGCGCGAATAGCGCGATTTATTCGCGCAATTTGCGTTTGGTGTGAACGCAGCATTAGTGTGGTCCCAACATTAGTCCTGAGCAACGGGCTCCGTGGGATGGCTCGCCTCGTGTGGTTCAAGTCCAAGCATGGCATATATGGGCTTTCTTCGGGGTGGGATAAAACCTGGCCTGCAGAGTAAGCCATAAAAATATTAACTTATGTACCAAGTGAGACTACCTTAACTAAAACATAAACTAGGCTGCTCCGTAGGCTGCGGAGGTTACGTGCCTAAACATCAACACAAAATGGCGGCTGCTTCTTTTTATCCAAGCCGCGTTACAGTGCAGTTTGGGCACATTTTCCATAAAATAGTTCAAACATGACCAAATAAAATACATTGAAAACATAAGAAATTTGAAATAAAAATAAATATAACTTACGGGTTACATTCTCTACTCTCTGCCGTCTTCGGCAGCACTACATAAGGCTTAATTGCCTCGTTTACAGTAGTTACATACACTTGGCAAAAGTAATTAAATTCCAAAAGAAAACTCACCAAAACTCTTCTTGTCTAGCTTTCCAGTCCTCTCCAGTTCATACCCCTCCTCCCGTTTGGTAATAAGGAAGACTCACGCAGTTTTTAGATGTTTAACTCGCTCGCTTTTGTGCTAATGTCCTTCATAAGATAGACTTGACGCTACTGCCGAGCCTTGAGGTGGGGGAGGGGCATGCTCTGTGAGCATCTTGAAAAACTTTATCGACAACATGCAAATTACAATACTTCACATGAATTATTTATATATTTATCAACTTGTTGTTTTAACAATTTTGATCAAATACTTTAATAATATTTATGAACTTATTTATTTCCACTTATTAATCAATATATTCATATACACTTGCAACGGGGGTTACACATGTCTTTGGACGATGGGAGGAAGCTGGATTACCCGGAGAGAACCCACAGTAACACTTGGAGGACATGCAGACTCCTCACAGAAAGACCGGAGTCGGCTGAGAATGTTATTTATCACTGTTATTTATCACATCAGAAATTTATCACTATCACATAATTATTGTTGTTACAATTTCCGTATCCGAACCTTATGCTCTTTTATGTGATGGACATTTACTTTTTCCCCTCTAACACTGTGGTGCGTCTAACTAAAGAAGTCCTGGTTTAGACCTGGTTCATTTCTATATTTAGTCCTAGTTTAGAATTGTTTAGTCCTGGTTCAGTCTTTTTGATTTAGCTCCTGTTTTGACAAGTGGATGTTAGTCCAGAGCCTTGCGTTTTTCTTTATAATTTCTGATGTATGTACATGCTCTTTGAATGCCATGTCAAAGAGCATTCAAATATCACAGCTCATTATGTTATGGCAATATTCAAAATATTTATTGCATATTGCACATTTTCATAAAATTGTGCAGCCCTAGTTGTCTATATATATATATATATATATATATATATATATATATATATATATATATATAGGTTACAACTTGATAGGACATCATTTTTAAATAGTCTAGTATGAGGTGTTCTTCCAGTGGTCGAGACTATGTTCTTATTCACAATCTTGCACGGTCACGGTCCATATGGGGCATGTGAATATAAATTGGATGTAGTTCCTGTAATTCTTCAAGCTTGTCTCTGTATTTTTATGGGTTATCTTTATGGGCTGTCTCCAGAAAACATTATCTTAAGTAAGTGCTTTTAGGATTTCTTGAGATTTTAAGTGGCTTTGTGAGGAATCTCAGGATTTAAAGGTCTTTGTGAGCGTTACAATGGCCCAGAGAACACCTATTGACCCAGTTGTCTCAAATAGGTTTTATCTCCATGTTTTTTGTAGAATATTATTTTAGTTGAAAACCACAGGTCCTTGAATTATTATTAGCATCTTTGCATTACAAAGCTGTCAAACACGTGGATACTGGAGAGACAACACAACTGTGTGTGATATGTACTGTGTTTATTGAAATGCTCCCAAAGGGCAGTCTCATTGTTATCTGTGTCTTTCGTAGACAATCAAGGAGACTCAAACAGTGAAGAGTCAGACAGTGATGTTTCGGACGTCCCAGAATTGGACTCTGACATTGAGCAAGAGACACAGATCAACTATGACAGACAGGTACAGTATGTCCTGCAGCCTTTAAGCACCTAGAGCCCAACACCAGAAAACTGCTTTCACTCGCCTCCAGGATATTGATGAGAATTACTCCAATCGATATCCTGTTTCAGTCAGCCTTCTGTCCCATTTATGCTCAACCAGCGAACAACAGCAAAAAGGTTAACCAGTGCCCCACTTTTCATGTTGGTTAAAAGCCAACATATACATGCCACAAAATGCTACAAAAACCTTGAAAACTGGGAATGACCGATAAGGCTGGATCAGGTCAGAGAGATGAGACAAGACCATTCAGACCCTTGTGAAACAAAATGTGGATTTGTGGAAGTGCATTTGAACCAATGAAGTGTTATTAAAATCAAGTTTATTCTGTTCTCCGGAAAAACTTGGAAAAGAAATGTGCATAAATTTGCATAAATAAATATATTAGGTACACAAATGTACACCTAATACATTGATCTTCCATTGTCCCGCTACCTCCAATTGTGGAATAAGGACCGAAACAATGTGACACCTTCCACTAGTTCTGAAAACAATAATTGTGATGAAAAACCCTGTTCCCTTTGCATCATATATTAATTTAATGTAAGAAATAAAATCATTCTTACAGTCTTGACATTTAACCCTTGACATGCTGCACTTTGCTTTTGCAGGGCAGTGCAACTCTTCATCTTTTAGAACAGTGCAAGACATAAAAAAGACATTAATGTCCCACAAAGAGAGCGTAATAGTGGCTACTCAGAGCTGACTGTGAGGTTACCATACCCTGTTTTTGTCCACCAGCAGCCCCAACAAAACAAAGCTGTGTGGGGTTGCCATGGTAATGCAAAAACATTTCTTATCTCCAACAGCAGCCGTCGCCTAAAACAAGTTAGACTCACTACAGCTTGTTAAATCCCCCCCACAGTGTGTGGCGTGAGACTGTGCGGGTGTGTTCTCAGGCTAATCACGAGCAATAAAAGCTAATGAGTATATGTGCACAGGAAACATTGGATATATGTTGTTACTATAATCCTATAATCCCTGCATGGTGGCTTTTATGTGTGCTTACTAATTGCTAAAAGATTAAAAGTTTTTATTTATTTATATTAAGTAGAGTAATTTCGGGCGACAGGGAATTGCAATTCACGGGAGCACAGCCTGCGTCTCACATGGCTGATCCGTCCACGCTTTAGGAATATTTACTTTAATAAATGGAGAGCAGAGTGAAAGTGGAGCGCTGCCAGTTCCCAGCCCTCCTGGGAATGAAGTCTCAAACGACCGCCACACACCACTGAATCATTTGCATCAGAAATGAGCTGGAGGTTTCTCTGCTGAGGGCGGGACACTGCAGATTTAACAGATCAGAGGTTTAGAGGAAGAGGTGGATGACATGTATTGGGTTGAAATGTTTTGTAGCTGCAAGTTAAGATAACACTTTAAAAATGTATTTACAATGAGGACAATTTTACAAATGATGGTGCTTTTTTGTAAATACAGCTTATCTGTGGCGCTCCAGCCCAGTGCTAAAAACATCAGAGATTAAGGTTTGGAAAGATTTATTCAAGCCCTAATCCTACCTCTGCTCACCTCCTACAGCAGTGCAGTGGGATCACCTAGACATATGTAATACCCAAATTTAAATAGTAAGGAGTGCTTTCACACAGTGTTAAATGTGGAAACATCACAATTATAACTGATATTCTATGTGTCTGATTTATTCTGTTTTTGTAATAATGGTATGTGTTTTTAACAGTATCTTACTACAACCTGGGGACATCTAGAGTTAAACTATTTTTATGAACAAGCCCAGTTAAAAAAGCAAAAACCTTAAAAAATTATAAACATTTATAAACAGACCAGTTTAGTTCATAAATGTCCTTCATGCAAAACTGTGTACCTAGTAAAGAAACATACTGTAATTGTACTTCTTCTGCAGGTGCCCAGAGAGCACCTGTAGGAACACAAAGTAATGGAACTAAGAAGGCTCTATCCATTGGGGTTTTCTTTTACTTCCCAGCCTGGGTCAGTATCTCACGGGCCAAAAGGCAGTGCAGAGTACGCATCCTTCTTGGAGTCCGGAGACTCTGTCGTTCTACTGGAGGACTTCAATGCTCACGTGGGCAACGACTCCCGGATCTGAACCCAAGCAGTGTTCTGTTATTGGACTTCTGTGCTAGTCACAGTTTGTCCATAAAAACACCATGTTCAAGCATAAGGGTGTCCATGGGGAGGGGTTCCAGGCGCATTCCCACCAGAAGGAAGCCCCGGGACAGACCTTGGACACGCTGGAGGGACCATGACTCTTGGCAGGCCTGGGAACTCCTCGGTCTTCTCCCGCTCTTCTGGGTGAAGTGTCTAGGGAGAGTGGGAAATCTGAGTCTCTGCTTAAACTGCTGCCCCCGTGAAAAGCAGGAGATGGATAGATGGCAGGGCTTAGTGTCTTTGAAAACACTAAAGAAACTAAACAAAAAAAACAATGTAGAATGAATTATTAAATGAATCTACTGCTTTAGCCTCGATTGACTTTAAGTAACAGCTACTAGTAGCCACAACTTAAGATATTTCTTGCGATTAAAATAAAGTCATTGTTGTAGCTAAACAAATTAGCATGATTGATGCAGATCAGTTGATTATAAATGTCTCTTTTCCTCTGTTCAGACAAAAGCAGATTGTTATTTTGAGGTGATTGTGTAAGTAGTAAAAAGGTTTTATCTATGTGTACCACATTGTGTTCAATTGAATGCTATAACATTTCACACAATGCACCTTAAGCAGACAAACACAGATAACTATTGGAGAAAAAGGTGACTGACATAAAGCTAAATTAATAAAAATGCATATTCAACTGTTTACAGGTGTATAAGGAGGACCTGCCCCAGCTGAAGCAGCAGAGCAGAGAGAAGAAGCAGCAGGTTGGATCTTTAAAGAGACAGAGAGGACCAGACCAAGGCCTCCAGCTGCAGTTTGTTCATGGGTAACACACTCTGCCTTTCACATTTCTACATATATTCAAGACATTGATAGTGAGAATAATTAGTTATCTGCACATCTTTTTGCAGTTACCGTGGCTACGACTGCAGGAACAACCTGTTCTACACTCAGAGTGGGGAGGTGTTGTACCATGTGGCGGCTGTGGGTGTGGTCTACAACCGGCAGCTCCACAGCCAGCGCTTCTACCTGGGCCACGACGACGACATCCTGAGCCTCAGCATCCACCCGCTGAAGGACTTTGCTGCCACAGGACAGGTACAACTGGTCCTATTTTCATTCAGACAAATAAGAGGTGGTAGAACATGCCAAGATGCCAAACATAAAGCTCAGTACTGTTACCATATGAATGTATACGAACAGTATTGAGCTTAGATTACATAAACGAATGACTGATGAATGTTACTTTTAATGCATATCTGAGTGCGTCAACATGTCTTCAACTTAACTTTTCTGCACGTTATCTTTTTATTTTACAAAATACTACAACATAGAATTTAAATTGATAAAATTAATGAAATATATATGATATAAAATGTACCAGTAGAAAAACACTAGGCTGAAATACTGTATATTTTATTTGGTTGATAACTTAGTTTGGGTGAACTGTGTTTCAGGTGGGGCGAGACCCAGCCATCCACGTCTGGGACATTCAGACTCTGAAGTGTCTCTCTCTGCTGAAAGGGTTTCATCAGAGAGGGGTGTGTGCGCTAGACTTTTCAGGTACATGCTTTGTCTTTAGGATGATTTATATAAATTTGTCTCAAAAGCAGGGCTGTACAATATATCGCAAATGTATTATTATTACAGTATCACCAACTAAAATGTCTGTTTTGCAAAGAACTGCTTGCAATGATGTTATGGCATTCCATGTGACATTTGACATTGTCTATGCCAAAACAATTGACCAATTAGCAGTTTGACGAGTGCTACTAAAGTGTAGAGGCCTGTACTCTCTTATTGTTATTGCAATATTCAGCTTGTTTATCACATATTGCATGTTTTCCTCATCTTGTGCAGCCCTACTTTCAAAAGGCCTTTATTCTATGTCAAACTAATCCCCATTTGGCTTGTGTCGTTTCTTTGATTTGATAATATTGATAATATTGACTGACTATATTGTGTAAAACTACATTTACTGCCATTAAAAGTGGATTACAGTTGTTCATATACTGTCTGTTCCTCAGCTGAAGGGAAGACACTCGTCTCAGTGGGAGTGGATGATGGACACTCAGTTGTCATTTGGGACTGGAAGAGAGGAGAAAAACTCGCCACTGCGAGGTACGGTAAAAAACATCACCAAATGTAATGCATGTCCACTGCTTATCTACAGGTTAAATACTTTCTTGTTGTTTCACACTTCTTCTATTCAACCAAGAACAATTTATGTTTATTATCCGCTCTTCAAAAGGGCACAGCGCAGATATTACATGATGTCACCAGAATCCAGATGTAAACTCTGCAACTGAACAAAGCTTTATTTAGTAACTATTTCTGTGTAGAAGCAGTGCCACATTAACAGAAGCATGTAATTGCGGACCTGCTCTATCAACCTTTTTAATGTGGTCAAACGTTGATACTAAGTTTATACACATTTCTCAACAGGGGTCACAAAGAGAAGATATTTGTGGTGAAGTGTAACCCTCTGCTGAATGACAAACTGGTCACTGTGGGAATCAAGCACATCAAGTTCTGGCAGCACGCAGGTACATCTCCAGTCAAACCATTGAAAAGAAAAAAGTCTCCCTTCTGTGATCACCTTCCTACCTTCCCCTCGGTCTCTGTCTATGTTCTAGGAGGTGGTCTGACATTTAGACGCGGTGTGTTCAGGAGCGTCAGCCGACCGGAGACCATGATGTCGGTGTGTTATGGCCGCAGTGAGGCGCTGGTCTTCTCCGGAGCTGCCACCGGAGATGTTTACATCTGGAAGGAGCCTCTGCTGCTGAAAACTGTCAAAGCCCATGATGGACCTGTGTTTGCCATGTTCTCTTTGGACAAAGTAAGGAGGGCTTAGGGACCAGATTGGTTTGCTGTCTGATTTACTAAAGTCTCAAAGACCAGGTACTAAATTGACATATGGGCTCCACAAATGTTGAGATCATAAATGCATTCCGGGAGTGTAATAACAGTTTACCAGTCTCTAAATCAAAAAATGGAGAAAGACTCATGAAATTTGCATTATCTTCAATTACTTTAGAAGTGATTGAACAGTCTTTGTTTGAAACAGGACAGTGGCTAAAACCCAAGCAGAGCATGACACGCATCAGTTCCTCACAAGCAAGGGCGCCTGCTGATTTTATCTCAGAGTATATACAGAATTAGCAACACACACAACCATAGGCTCCTCAAAGTCGCTCAACAAACAAAGCCATGACACTAAATAATTAATAACAGGAAAACCTTGTAAATCGATTAGATGTTACTCTCCTCCTCCCAGTCACATCAAACTGTTTAAGCACTTCCTCACAATCATGTCATCAGGCGCCTCAATAAGCTGAAAGTCCGCTTTGCCGAGGCAGTGGACACTGGCATTGTTACAAAAACATTGTGCACACACTGTAGCTTATAGTGTGGAAGAAGTCCAGGGTGTCCTTTAATACCTCAGTGATGTCACTGCAGCTCCTACCATTAACTGGCACAGAACTTCCATACCTCTACTTTAGCATCGGCACAATCTAGAAGTGCATCAGCGCTTTCTACTCAGTTTGTTTTGAACAGCGTCACTAATGCACTGGCATTACTTGCCCTTGTGCAAGTAAGGCTCAGGTGAAGAGACTGCCAAACTGTTTTAAAGGCCGTCTACTCATTTTGATCTGTATTGTTGTTTTTTGTTTGTAGAAAAAGTGCCAAACGAACAAACTAGCCAATTACATTTCTTTTAACACGTAAACCCGCCCCCAAAATATACGCAGAGATCCAATGGCAGAGACCCATTTAACTTTTACAATGTAATCTATTTTCTCTTGGTTTTCTAATATTAAACAAAAAATAAAAATGTATTTATTTAAAAACATGCACACAAAGAAAGCCATCTCTCAAGGTACGCACAGCGCGTACAGCCAAACAGCTGCAGGAGCCACTGGTCACAAGTCTGGACTGGGAATGTAATCAGTGGACTTATACTGCATTAATGTGGTCCTCAGAAACTCCAAAAAGAGACTACTGCACATGAATGCCTACACAAGTCAGATAAAGAACTCGGTCTATATTAATATCAAAATTAATTTCATCTGAATTATTGACATTGTACATTAGCTAAAGCATTAAAGAATTTATTAGCAATTCGACTTTAAATTGAAAAGAAAGCTGATGTTAAGTCTGGCATGTAAGCCCCGTTAAACAGCAATGTTTATACTCTTCTATTCTGGGATTAAAGCGCATAAACACATGGAAGTCGGAAAAAAACAACAATGAATGCAGCATGAGCCCACCAGAGTCACTTTCATCCTGAACCTGTGAAAGACTCAAGCACTCATGCATAGTTAACCACTTTCTATGATTTACCTTTTTAAATAATTTATTTTACTTTGCTGAATATATTTTTACATCGCTAATGTTACAAAATGGTGGGAATGCTATTGCTCAGTAAAAGTCTCCTTATAAACAATAGAAGCTACAGTGGGACACGATAGGCAGTCTAGAACAGCTCAAAAGCTTTACTGTCATGTTTCTATATCTGCATGCTGCAAAGGACATTGTTTTTTTTTATTTTCACCATCACCTTCTAAGATATCAGTGTATTTTCAGTCTCTAAAAGAAAACTCAGTAAAAATAGACTCCGACTGTGCAAGAACCTGAAGAGAAAAACAGATCAGAAGCATGTCAAAAAAGCCTGTCAAGAGACAGACGACAAGACTGCGGCAGCCCTGACAGGAAGAAGAGGAGGCAGATGATGCACAGTGATTAAAAACTTTTCATTTGTTAAAGAAAAAAAAGAATAAATTGATATTAATATATTCCAGGGCTTTGTGACGGGAGGCAAGGACGGTGTGGTGGAACTCTGGGATGACATGTTTGATCGCTGTCTCAAAACCTACGCCATCAAGAGAGCAGCGCTGTCTCCAGGCTCCAAAGGTAAACTTATAACACAAACATGCAAAAATAAATGGTTTATTAGAAACTGTGGGAGTATACGAGCCATGACATAACAGCACACATATAATACATATATACCACTAGATCTGCCCGGCTCTGAAACATACTGCACACCCCATAAAGAGTCCACGTATTATCAATTAAATAGACAAAGACTTTCAGATTTTGGAGCTAAAAAGATGGCAGCAGGAGACAAGTATTTTCTCAGGCGAGAAAGTTTAAATTCTGTGTAACACTGCCCTCAGGTGGCCAACGTCTCTATTTGCAAACTTGTTAAAATTTGGTGTATTATACGGACGAGGTGTTATGCATACATACAACACTAATGCTTAAAAATGTGTGTGATCCCAGGTCTGCTGCTGGAGGACAACCCGTCCATTAGAGCCATCACTCTGGGTCACGGTCACATCCTGGTCGGAACCAAAAACGGAGAGGTTCTAGAGATCGATAAGACCGGGCCCATGACTCTGCTGGTTCAGGTGAAATTACTAGTACTTGTTTTTTTAAATAAGAAGGTAAATGAGTTCATCAAATGTGGTCACTCTGATCCTCCACACCACATGCACCGCTTCAACTGCCGTCTGGTCGTCTGGTCGTCTGGTCCGATACCTGTTGCCATGGTGAGGGGGGCCCTCTGCTGCGGATTGATGAGAAGAGGAAAACACACACGAGACCATTAAACGTGATTTATAGTTACCTTAACTTAACTTTAGACCATTAAACATGATTTATGATCTAATACACAAACTCTAGTTTTTTTCTTTCTTAAGTTTCATCCAAATTACTTTTTTAATTATTATTTATTTGTCATTTATTTCAATGTAATTGATGAGACCAGAGCTGAAAATCACACAGTATCTTTGTAGTTGGCATCTTAATGCATGGATTGTTTTGTAATTACCCCACTGGCTTTTGTTGGAATATTTCCTCCCTTTTTATTACAGAGAAGGCAATAGGTATAATTCAATACTTGATAGTGTTATTTGGTTTGTTAGATTACTGTAGGAATTGGTGTGAATTGAGTAGGGTTTCATCAGCCAAACTCAAGATTCAAGAGTTTTATTTGTCACATACACAGTTATATACAGAATATATAACCGGCAGTGAAATGTAAACAGGTCCGCTCCATGGACAGTGCAAAACAATTACAAAAAAATTAAAATAAAAAAAAAACTTTCAAATTGTAATTAGGATTAGGGAAAAGAGAAAAATATGCAATAACTATGTTGAATGTTGCAATATTGTTATGACTTATAATAATTGAAAGCCCACGTTGCAACAGCAGGAGTTGAAATGAATTCTAACTTAAGAAAGAAATTCAAGGCTCTCTACAAAGGGACGACAGCTGGAGTAAAATATGGCAAACTATTATTTCTTTATCAAAAATCCCAGAAAAAAAAGGACAATGCCATTTTGTGATGAATGTTCTGAAAAATGTCATTGGTACTTTCATACACAAGTTTTAGCACTGCAGGGAAGGAAACCGAGAAGGAAGAGCTTTTTGTTAGACACAATAATACCAGTCTTTCCACATTTCCTGCTTCTTAAAGCACCATCTCCTTTGCATCTTTGACTGTTAATCAGAGAAGAGAGCTGCAAAGAAACGTTTGGCTCTCAGTGGCCTGCCTGGAGCCAAACAGGAACACATTAATTTCTTGACTAAGGCTTTACCCTGATTTTGACTCTTTTGGGGGAATTGATTTTGTGTGTGCAATTAATTAATTAATCAAGTATAAATCTGTCAATTGTATTCCAGGATAACACAAACCCATCAGGACCTGAATTTGAAGGATGGTTTGATTTAAGGATCTGAATGGACATTTCTGTTTTACATATATTGCTGATAAAGGATACATTTGTAGTTTATGGTGCAGCCCTAACTGTAAAGTTGGACAAATTCAATTCCATTCAACCTAATTAATCCCCAAGGGGAAATTTGGTTGCTAGGTCTCTTCAAATAATATATTCAGATTTCTTCTACCATAGACTGATTGTACAGTCTTATGGCAGTTTGGAAGGAGTATTTGTGGTGTTCTGTCCTGCAGCTCACAGATCTCAGACGTCCACCGGCTGCTCTCTGTTGTTCAAAAGCCCAAAGCAGGGGGTGGTTTAAGTTGTTCAGTAAACACTGAAATGATGCAGAGGGCATCAGATGCTGTTCCTGGAAAGTTTTGATGATGATGTCACAGGCAGTGTCTGGTACAGCTCGTGGTCGAATGTAACTATGGCAACATGTGACTCTCTGTGTACACAAGAGGTCTCAGTCCCACTGCCATGGTCCCACAGCCAGACACAGGTCTTCTCTTTAACTGTAACATGCATCATTTTCTCACACACAAGACAGGCCCTCCTCCTTGACTCCTCCCACTTGAGGCGCTCTGATCAGTGTCAATCCAATCCACAGGACTCAGTGAAAAGTAAAAGGCCGCACTCACAATAGCATTTGTTGTTGTTCCTCACAAGAGCCTCCAGTTCAGTCCTACTACTCAAAGATTTAACATTTCCTATTAAATCTTGTACATCCTGTTCCTCCAGTCCTTCCCAGTTCTGCAGCCTCTGAGTCTGTGTCCTTATATCGCTTGGGCCAATGACCAACACCATAGACACTCCTACCTTGTAGTTTCATCAGATTTTCTCTTGTGTAAATGATCTTGGATGTAGTATCTATTAAAAAAACAGACCATGAAAAGGGATTTATTTATATTTTTGTATGGCTAATTTTAGCTCAGTTCAATGTGTTGGCTAAAATGGTAGCATACAGAGCTGTGAGTCTGAACAAAATGTTTACCTTATGTGTGTTCAGGGTCACATGGAGGGAGAGGTCTGGGGTCTGGCCTCCCACCCACTGCTCCCCATCTGTGCCACTGTCAGCGACGACAAGACCCTGCGACTGTGGGAGACTTCGGCCAATCACCGCTTGGTCGCCGTCCGGAAACTTAAGAGAGGTTGGTCTGAGAACAAAAGGTTTCTATACAGTACACCATTTTCCAAATAAATACTAACATAAACATAGACCTTTTAAACAATGTGGAGGTAAATATATCTGTAAACCTCTGCCTACTGCCTGTATTTCACTATTTTACTCCTCGTTTGACTGAGGGAGTTTTTTGTTGGTAAAGTCTATGACGTTAGCCATTCATTGTATGGTTGCAGTTTGTAGAGTCAATAGAGGTTGGTTGCCTAAGATCTAAGTGCCAGTTCCTGCTGTACATACATGATTAAAGAAATGTGGTTTTGTAAAATCCTTAATAGTGCTGAATGAACAGACTGATTATTTTGGGGATATTTTAAACTTACAAAACATGGAGACAATGTAAAATAAATGTGTTGGCTTGTGTGCAGGCGGTCGGTGCTGTGCCTTCTCTCCTGACGGGAAAGCGTTGGCGGTCGGTCTGAATGATGGAGGTGTCCTGGTCGTTAACGCTGACACACTGGAGGATCTGCTGAGCTTCCATCACCGACGAGACACCATCTCTGACATCCGCTTCACCCCAGGTACACAAACAAACACACGAATAATACTGTAATGATTTTCTGTTTCTAATTGTACACCTGCTGTCAGACTCAGGCAAATACCTGGCAGTGGCGTCTCATGACAGTTTTGTTGACATCTACAACGTCCTGAGTAGTAAGAGAGTGGGGACGTGTAAAGGAGCGTCCAGTTACATCACACACATCGACTGGGACTTTCGAGGTACCACTCAGTATTTGTCTTGTCCCATTAGATTTATTTTGTAGGTACAGGGGTTGTAATGTCAGATTTGCAGTAGTATTTCACAATATTGTCTAGGACTTTATATTATTGTGGGTAGGTTTTTCTTTCTGAAAAGGTTGACAGATTACAATAACACAAACAGGACATACAATCACAAGACAATACAATATTCAATTATACTTCAGTCAGACAAATCATATTGTGTTCATTCTAACATGGTGGCTCATTATGCAATCCTCCGAGTTGTATTTGAAATCTGGAACACTGCTTTTGATAATAACTCTTTTCTTTCTCAGAATCTACCATACACTGTTCTATTATAATACTCTAAAATACAAATAAACTTTTTCCCTAAAAGACTAATCAAGTTAATTCATTTATTATTTAAACAACAGCTCTAAACGACCCTAAAACAACTATTCACAGGTAAAGTTGGTACTTTAAATTCATATCCCCAAACATTTGCTGTATTTCCCCCTAAAATGCAGCTACCACATGACAGTACCTAAATAAGTGATGAGTGAATTCTGGTTCTGAGAGACAAAAACAACATTTGTCTGATTGTACGAGACCCCAGGTTTTTAACATTTTGTGTGACTCTATTGTCGCTTTGTAGATTTTCTTAAAAACCTTCTCGCTGTCACGCCCCTGGTGTCTGGAACAGGTAAAAGGACTCTCAAGGCAGAACCTCACGAAGACATATGGCCTCAGAAGGATTTATTTAGGTTTACAAGTGCAAGGTCCATATTCACAAGCCGAAGCTGACATCAAGACAGGGTCCGCTACTACCAGGGGTGAAGAAAGACAATCTGACACTGAACATGGGAAACACATGGATTATAAAGGGAACACAATGAAACACAGGTGGAGCACATTAAGGGTGGAGCAGGCAATCACATAGGAGGGAAAGACACAAGGACAGGAAGTCATTCTCACATACAAACATAGGTAAGACACTTCACATTAAGACACAGGAATTTAAATACATTACTACAGCAGACAACACATAACACTAGGACATGACACTCGCCTAGAAATTGGTTGATCAAAAAGGTCTTCCCATTTTTTATAAGTTCTATAAAGAAGGGTTGTTAGTAATTTATGATTGACAAGAAACGATTAGGGCTTCTATTAACTTTATGTCCTTTTAACCATTTATTATTCTTTATATGAGGTTGACATAAAAGTAACTTTGTAGTACCACTGTTAATTTTATGTTTCCAATTCCTTCCCAAGGCAGTAAAATTGCAAAGACTTTCAATATCCCACCATCTACAGGCCCGTGTCAGAGGCTTGTGATCTTTAGGATCAAGCAGCACTCGTTCAAACAGACATACTTCTGTTCTTGAAATGACTGCACGGACACTTCCAGAAGTCCATGTCTGTGACACAGTTCAGGGACATTCTTACAATATCACAGAGTCACAGAGAATCACACAGTTGTTATTGTGACATTAGCACATTTTCAGGTTTTGATATACTTACATCTCTAGTAAATATGTAACAGTATAATAGGTCACTTTTATTGACAGTCTATGATTTTGTCTTGTAGGTAAACTGCTGCAAGTAAACACTGGAGCCAAGGAACAACTTTTCTTCGAAGCCCCAAGGGGAAAGAGGCAAACTATCAGGAATGCTGAGGTGAGTTTTTAAAGCTCAGTGTAAGGTATTTTAGTCAAATCTGTATAAACCCAGACCTGAGCAGAGTGTGTCAAGACTAAGACTTTTAGGAATTGAGACAGACAAAGGCTGGTCTTAAGTTCAAAGAAGACTTCGTAAGACTGGTCTGATTGTTTTGTTTGTGTGCAGCTGGAGCGCATCGAGTGGTCAAGCTGGACCTGTGTCCTGGGCGCGAGTTGTGAGGGAATATGGCCGACACACAGTGACATCACCGACATCAATGCCGCCTCACTCACCAGAGACAGAACACTGCTTGCCACCGGAGACGACTTTGGCTTTCTCAAACTGTTCAGCTACCCAGTCAGGGTACAAAACCAACTCACCTTGCCTCACTTCAAACGAAAGAAGTGTTTTGTGTGTAAACTGTTATTTTTCTCTCTGTCTAGGGCCAATACGCTCGGTTTAAGCGCTACGTGGGCCACAGCGCTCAGGTGACCAACGTCCGCTGGGCTCAGGACGACTCCTCTCTGCTGACCGTGGGAGGGGCCGACACCGCGCTCATGATCTGGGCCAGAGAGCGAGGGGGCGGGGTCACGGGGGACGGGGAGGCGGCGCTTTTCCGTGACAACAGACCCCCAGTGGACAGCGAGGAGTCGGACGATGACACTGAAGAGGATGGAGGTCAGTAACAGTTCTTGTATTTTCCTTTAGTGACCTATAAGCAACTGTTCCCTCACTAGCTTATGTTTGTTTCTAAGGTTACGACAGCGACGTGGCCCGGGAGAAGACTGTGGATTACACCACTAAGATGTACGCAGGCAGCCTTCGAGAGATGAGAGGAACAAAACCACATCAGCAGCTGAAGGAGCTGTCTGCTGAGGAGAGGTATGCACACACTCACATGCAACACAGAGCAGTACTTCAGTGTTGTTAGTGCTGATAAGGAAGCACTGTATCGCCAAACAAGGTGCTTTATAAAGGTGATCATGCTTTCTAAGTAGTAGTATTACTTGTAAAAGGCATAGATTGAGTAAATGTACAATGAAAGTTTTTATTGTAAAGTAATGTGGTTACTCTTGATATGTAGTCTGACCCATGATTCAAATGTGTGTGTCAGTGTGTGTGTGTGTGTGTCCTGCATTATTAAAAAAAAGCAGTTTTATGCATGCACCCCATGGGCATGACCAGTGTTTGTTTGACATGTGTCTGGTGATTTTCTGCTAAAGCTGAAGGTTATAGTTGCTACTCTGGAAATATTTGCAGCTAAACTGGATTCCATGAACACAGAATATCTTATTGCAGTAACTTGTGGCTTTAGTAAAAGCTAAAAAGCTAAAATAGCTAGTATAAGCTAGTAAAAGCTAAAATAAAGAAAATTACCAGACATTTTAAATTATTTAAATAATTAAGCTGTTGCACGTTTTTTTTACGTTACATAATAAAAGCTTCTGGCTTTGAACACTCAATAAGAAATGGTACCACAAAAATTACAGTGCAAGAAAAAACTACTGGAAATAATTGATATTTTGGTCAAATTTAAATCCATTTGGGGTACCCTTACTGCTTGAGTGTGGTTTTTGCCTGTAGAAACTCTTAATATCTGTGTTGTGTTTTAACTTGCATTCCCCTGGAGGCAGGGCATTGTCAAGTAAGTATGAGTTTAATCTAGGACTGTGCCATTATGGCACTAATATAAATATTACAATATTTAACAGTATATAATATAGTGAAGCAGTATAGTAATTGTTAAAGTAGTTGTACATTCCCATGATAAATTAAAATTTTGTTTATTTATGATTTCATCTTGCTGGCCAATCACTGCCTGGTGTAGCTGTGATTTAGCAGAAACTGATAGATGCCCCAGGACAACAGGTGGAGGAGGAAACTGTTCTGCAGCCTGTGCATGTTAACCACCTGCAGACACTAGCATGTTAGCCTGAAAAGATTCAGACATGCAGCATGGAAGCATTTTATCAGCATGTAGCATTAGTCACAGCCAGTCACAAGGTTTCTTAAGACGCAGTGTGTGTTTCTATGTGTGTGGAATTTTACTGTGTCCAACATGTGAATGGTGACAGGTGGAAGATATCGAAACACCAAAAATGAGTTCACTTCACTGCAACAAACAGGTTTTTTATCTCAGCAGTCTGAACACTACAGTCTTAGCTCGATCACCCACTGAGAATATGTGCTGTGCTCCCTTCATTTTTCATCACACTGACAAATCCAAACAGTGTTTCGTTTCGGAGAAATCCAAAGATCCCTGATTCCAACACTTCACATTCATCTGTCAGGCTGAAGAGAGGTATTTGTGAGAAATCTGTTTACTGTCTGCCAACACTGCTGTCAACTATGACAGTTAACACTAAGCTGTTTGTGTGAAGATAGATGTAGTGGAGCTCCGCACATAATCTACACTCCTGCTAATTAACCATACACATAACACTGAATAATATGGACAACGGGATTATGGATTGATTGAATAATGCAATTGGACTGACTGCTAGTTTAGCCTTTTCTTTTTGTTAAGATCAGTTGTGAGATGTGTGTGTCGGGCAGTGTGTGTGTGTCTGTGTGTGTTTTCTAAAGCTCTGTACCTTGGTTCTGTCCCTCTGCTGTCCAGGGGATCCAGGTAACACTGCTCACCTGTCTGTCCATGTTCTGTTGGTCTGTGTGGAAGCATAACACCATGTTAGCATTAGCATCATTCAAACTGTGAGAATAATATAATACTCAACCAGGATTTAGTTATGAAGCTTCACAATCCCTGCAAATGTTTTGGTTGACAATTTAGTGCATTTCCCTCATCACGTTAATAAATGAAGAACCTTTCAAATCCACAACACTCCAAGTTTGCATTCAGATGTCTTCCTCATTGGCATTAATGAGTGGCATTAAATCCATTACAAACGGATGTTTGCACTACTCCATACAATGATTGTGGTGTCAGCGGTTCCTCCACCTGTCTGTTGTCTTTCAGTCTGTCTGTCCTAAAGCTAGATATAATCAAGAAAGAGCTGTGTTGATTTGGTTTGGCTGATAAATGAACAAATAATCTGCTCTTTTAGGCCTCCAGTGAGTCGAGCAGCACCACAGCCCAACAAACTCCAGAAGAATAACATCTCCAAGAAGAAGAGAGTGGTCGAGGTGTGTCTCTGATAAGTCTGTCAGCTAAATGTTTGGTTGTCCAGCTATGGGTCACTAGATCCCTGTGTCTCATGCAGGACCTGGAGCTGGATCACATCTTTGGTTTCCGGGGCTACGATTGTCGCAACAACCTTCACTACCTCAACGACGGCACCGAGATCGTCTACCACACTGCCTCCTGCGGTATTGTCCACAGCCTCAGCAATGGTAACCATAGCAATGAGATATTCAAACAGAATAGTAACTGCCTCTACAGTTTTATTTAAAGTGACATTTTACGCATGATAAGCCTTTCTATTACTGATGCTTGAGCGACTAAACTACTCTTATAGCATATCAGAATGTGACTTTGTGTATCTGCTCTCCAGGCACTCAGAGCTTCTACCAGGAGCACACGGATGACATTTTGTGTCTAACGGTGAACCAGCACCCCAAATACAAAAACACCATTGCTACAGGACAGATCGGTACTGACTCACTCTGTCTGTGTGTGTCTCTAATGTGTGTGTGTGTGAGAGAGAATGTACTAACTTGTGTGAACAAAACAAGTCCTGCTTTTCTCTCCTCTGCTTCATGTTTAACCTGCTTGCTTTTCTTATACCCACTGACAGAAACACACTAATGTCAAACTAATGTCTCACTGATGTCACACTGATATTAGGCTAATGTCAGGCTGATGTCTCACCAATGTCACACTGATGTCTCACCAATGTCACACTGATGTCACACTGATGTCTCACCAATGTCACACTGATGTCACACTGATGTCTCACCAATGTCACACTGATGTCTCACCAATGTCACACTGATGTCTCACCAATGTCACACTGATGTCACACTGATGTCACACTGCTGTCTCACCAATGTCACACTGATGTCACACTGATGTCTCACCAATGTCACACTGATGTCACACTGATGTCTCACCAATGTCACACTGATGTCACACTGATGTCTCACCAAAGTCACACTGATGTCACACTGATGTCTCACCAATGTCACACTGATGTCTCACCAATGTCACACTGATGTCAGACAGATGTTAGTCTGATACCACACTGATGTCAGACTGATGTTTCACTAATGTCTAACCAATGTCAGACTGATGTCACACCAATGTCAGACTGATGTCACACTGACCTCTCACCAATGTATCACTAATGTCACACTAATAACAAACTGATGTCACACTAATGTCTCACTTATGTTATATAATGTCTCACTAATGGCAGTATGACGTACATTTACATTTATTCATTTAGCTGACGCTTGTATCCAAAGCGACTTACATTGTTATACAGTAATTACCAGTGTTACAGCCACTGTAGGCAAGGTAGGTTAAGTGTCTTGCCCAAGGACACAACGACAGTATGAACTGTGGGGAGAGCGGGAATCGAACCACCTACCTTCCGGTTGAAAGACGACTGCTCTACCCACTGAGCTACTACCGCCCCACATCACACTGATGTCATTTAATGTCTCACTAATGTCAGTATGATGTCATATTGATGTCACACCGCTGTCTCACCAATGTCACACTGATGTCTCACTAATGTCACACTGATGTCACACTGATGTCTCACTGATGTCACACTGATGTTACACTAATGTTACACTGATGTCACACTAATGTTACACTGATGTCACACTAATGTCACACTGATGTCACACTGATGTCACACTGATGTCACACTAATGTTACACTGATGTCACACTGATGTCACACTAATGTTACACTGATGTCACACTGATGTTACACTAATGTCACACTGATGTCACACTGATGTTACACTAATGTTACACTAATGTCACACTGATGTCACACTAATGTTACACTGATGTCACACTGATGTCACACTGATGTTACACTAATGTTACACTGATGTCACACTGATGTCAGACTAATGTCACACTGATGTCACACTGATGTCACACTAATGTTACACTGATGTCACACTAATGTCAGACTAATGTCACACTGATGTCACACTGATGTCAGACTGATGTCACACTGATGTCACACTGATTTCACACTGATGTCACATTGATGTCACACTGATGTCAGACTGATGTCAGACTAATGTTACACTGATGTCACACTGATGTCACCCCAATGTCACACTGATGTCACACTGATGTCACACTAATGTCACACTAATGTGGGGCGGCAGTGGCTCAGTGGTAGAGCGGTCGTCTTTCAACCGGAAGGTGGTGGGTTCGATTCCCGCTCTCCCCACAGTTGCTGTCGTTGTGTCCTTGGGCAAGACACTTAACCCACCTTGCCTCATATGAATGTGTAAGAATGTTCAGTGAATGTATGTGGTGATGGTCGGAGAGGCCGTAGGCGCAAAATGGCTGCCACGTCTCTGTCAGTCTGCCCCAGGGCATCTGTGGCTACAGTTGTAGCTTACCATCACCAGTGTGACTGTGTGTGAATGAATAATGGACGGCCTGTAAGCGCTTTGAGTCCCTTGGTCCCTCGGGAGAAAAGCGCAATATAAATCCAATCCATTATTATTATTATTATTATTATTAATGTCACACTGATGTCACACTGATGTTACACTGATGTCACACTGATGTCAGACTAATGTCACACTGATGTCAGACTGATGTCACACTGATGTCAGACTGATGTCAGACTGATGTCAGACTAATGTTACACTGATGTCACACTGATGTCACACTGATGTCAGACTAATGTCACACTGATTTCACACTGATGTCACATTGATGTCACACTGTTGTCAGACTGATGTCAGACTAATGTTACACTGATGTCACACTGATGTCACACTGATGTCACACTGATGTCAGACTAATGTCACACTGATGTCACACTGATGTCACACTGATGTCACACTAATGTTACACTGATGTCACACTAATGTCAGACTAATGTCACACTGATGTCACACTGATGTCAGACTGATGTCAGACTGATGTCACACTGATTTCACACTGATGTCACATTGATGTCACACTGATGTCAGACTGATGTCAGACTGATGTCAGACTAATGTCACACTGATGTCACACTGATGTCACCCCAATGTCACACTGATGTCACACTAATGTCAGACTAATGTCACACTGATGTTACACTAATGTTACACTGATGTCACACTGATGTCACACTGATGTCAGACTAATGTTACACTGATGTCACACTGATGTCACACTGATGTCACACTAATGTCAGACTGATGTCAGACTAATGTTACACTGATGTCACACTAATGTCACACTGATGTCACACTAATGTCAGACTAATGTCACACTGATGTCACACTGATGTCACACTAATGTTACACTGATGTCACACTGATGTCACACTAATGTCACACTAATGTCACACTGATGTCACACTGATGTCACACTAATGTCACACTGATGTCACACTGATGTCACACTGATGTCACACTGATGTCACACTAATGTCACACTGATGTCACACTAATGTCACACTAATGTCACACTGATGTCACACTAATGTCACACTGATGTCACACTAATGTCACACTGATGTCACACTAATGTCACACTAATGTCACACTGATGTCACACTGATGTCACACTAATGTCACACTGATGTCACACTAATGTCACACTGATGTCACACTGATGTCACACTAATGTCACACTGATGTCACACTAATGTCAGACTAATGTCACACTGATGTCACACTAATGTTACACTGATGTCACACTGATGTCACACTGATGTCACACTGATGTAACACTGATGTAACACTGATGTCACAATGATGTCACACTGATGTCACAATGATGTTACACTGATTTCAGAATGAGTGTGTGTTGTATACAGCACACCTGCAGGGAAACAAGCAGGAGCAATGACACAAACACTAAAAGCTTTACTGCTATAAATGGGGCCAGGTTTGTTTTTGTTTTTTTACTTTTTTTATTCAAAGCATTCGGCTACATCAGTTACTATATAACTGTATAGTACATAGATATTTACACAGTAGATTTATGCTGAGGACCTGCTTTATACAAATGCCTAAACATTTGAATGATATATTTTTGAAAATCTTGTAAAGAAGCAAAAACGAATTAGTAGCAGTCATTTAATGGTAAAATAAACACTTGTAAATACCTCATTTTTAACAAACAAGTGAAAGGATATGTTTTTACCAATATTAGTTGTGAAAACACATTTTCAATATCTCGTAGAAACCATACGTAACTTAAAGACATTATGGTTGCTCCTGTCTGCTTCTCCAACTAGTGCTGACAGTTATTGACTTCTTAATTATTAAGTTAACTATTTTCCTTTTATAACACTGAATTTTAATCTCTTTAAAACATTAGCTAGGCGCATGACAAGTTACGATATACACCATTACTCAGCGCACAGGTTTTCATGTTTTTTATTTTGTTTTGTTTTTTATGTGTGTGTTTGGCTGGCCTCATTTGCCACCATCGCTCTCCTCACACTTCAGGTGACGTCAGCGAGCTTCCAGGTAACGAACCGCACCGCCTCCCCATCGCACAGACACCCCAGGACCCAGAGACCCTGCATCATTTAAACTCACATTTGATATCAACACTGTATCAAATGTTTTAAAATTAAACTAAACTGTAAATTATGTTAAACTGTGGATCTGGTTCCTGTGGTGTTTGAAGGCTGCCTTGATCCCCGACTGCTCTGTTTGTCCTAATAGCCCCCCCTCTTTCCTATTTGAAAACAAATTTACTTCTCAGTGATGACCTACACGTTACCCGTCTCTCCTCAAGGCACCACCCCATCCATCCACATCTGGGACGCCATGAGTAAGCAGACCCTGTCCATCCTGCGCTGTCCGCACAGTAAAGGGGTGGGCTACGTGAACTTCAGCGCCACAGGGAAACTGCTGCTGTCTGTAGGTGTGGAGCCTGAACACACCATCACTGTGTGGCGCTGGCAGGAAGGTCAGCCTCATGAATAATTTCTTCTGACTGGAGAGGACAATGTTGAGAATTAATAATGAATGTTGTGCCTTTTTAGGAAACAAACAAGTAACCTCTTGGTTTTGAGAAATACATTTTCAACCTCAACTAAGCAGTAACTGGGTTTCCACATCTCTCTAAAAATGAATGGATACTTGTTTTAGAAAAGTCTATTGACCACGCTAAGGCATAAAGTATAGAACTAAGGAAAATAACAAAAATGTCTCGATTTATCTTTTTTCATTTTAGCTGCTTTTATGTTTTGCTGAATATACACATTCTCTTTTTTTTTTGGTAGCCATTGACAAGTGACTAGACTAATGGGAGCGTCCCTTCACAACAAGCAATATGAGCTTAACATATTGATCTATTAAAATCCGTAAAAATAAAGTCTTGACAATGTCCAAAGGTCTTGTTTTTTTTACAGGTGATTCCTACCACAATATGTTTTAGGTCAAGAAAAAAAATCACAAACTTTCTGTTTAAAAGTGCCTTGTGTAAAAAAAAAAAAAACGGAAAAAAAGTAGTGTTCAGTTGAATAGTATTAACATATATAGATATTACTACCTTGGTGATTGATATCAAGCTTCTTAGAAGAAGTTATACTGAGTTGAACCATCAAGGATGTGCCATGAGACATGCTCACAGACTCGGATGTTTATTGCCTTGATGCTTTTTATTGGAAATTGATGAACTGATTCCAGAGTGACAGCCCTGAAGTAATCAACCATCATGTCTAATGCCTACAATGCAATTGACTCATGTTGTCAAAACAAGATTTGAGCAATATTGGAAATAAATCTGACTTTGTATCATCTTGTAATGATTAAACAGTGTCGCTGAAGAGTGAACAGAACGTGCACTATATCAACCTGATCCTATCATTTGTATCAACATGTAACAGCATCCAATCACTACAACTGCGTCCTTACTGCAGGAACCCGAGTGTGCAGTAAATCCGGGCACCCTGACCGGATCTTTGTGGTGGAGTTCAGGCCGGACTCGGACACACAGTTTGTCTCGGTGGGAATCAAACACGTAAAGTTCTGGACTCTGGCTGGAGGTGCCCTCATGTACAAGAAGGGAGTCGTGGGGACCGTGGAGGACGGCCGGCTGCAGACCATGCTGTCAGTGGCCTTTGGTGCTGTGAGTACAAACTAATAAATAAGCAGAAACCACCAGAAATTATACACAAAGACGAGTTAAAACATGTAATGGAACAGCTTGTAAATGTAGAGGATATACTGTATGTTGAACTTCTAAGGCACTTCTAAATATCAGTTAACATAAATAAAAGACTACAAGTCATATAAAAAATTAACATCAAAGTGTTGTGTATGGTTCGGCAGAATAACTTGACATTCACCGGGGCCATTAATGGTGACGTGTATGTGTGGAGGGACCACTACCTGCTCAGAGTAGTGGCCAAAGCCCACACCGGACCAGTCTTCACCATGTACACCACCCTCAGAGATGGACTCATCGTCACTGGGGGAAAAGAGCGACCGTGTGTATACTTATATCATCACTTCATTCATCATTTGTTTTGTCAAAAATTGTTGAAATTTTTCTTTACCTATCTGGTCTTAATCGTCTACCGTGGGTGTGAGGAAAGTGAGTGTGAATGCTGTGTGTGTGTAAACCCCAGAAACAGTAGGTCTAGCTGCTGACTATTGCAGGAGCTAATTGTGATCTAAATGAACAAACATTACTATAGCTTTGATCTTTATTAACATAAAACATGGTTAAGTAAATTCACTGCTTTTACACGTTACATTTGTGTGTCAGGACTAAAGAGGGTGGTGCAGTGAAGCTCTGGGACCAGGAGATGAAACGCTGCAGAGCCTTTCAGCTGGAGACGGGTCAGCAGGTGGAGTGTGTGCGATCTGTCTGCAGAGGGAAGGTGAGATTTCTTTACATTCTCTTCATTCTCACCTCAGTCTTCATCACTGATCTGTGGTCCTCAGGGTAAGATCCTGGTGGGGACTAAAGACGGAGAGATCATCGAGGTGGGGGAAAAGAACGCGGCATCCAACCTGCTGCTGGACAGTCACGCTCGAGGAGGGATCTGGGGCCTGGCTGCTCACCCCACCAAAGAGCTCTGTGTCACTGCGAGTGACGACGCCACCATCAGGCTGTGGGACCTCGCTGACAAGGTTCACCAAGGACTGCAGATGAATTAGTTTCATTTTTGAAAATTAAAACGCTATATAACATTTACTATAAAAATAAAATAAGCCTAGAAATAATTATAGTATGTAGCTTTAAAGTCAATCTTAACGTTGACTGACATAAAAAGAAAGCATCAACTTTTTTTATTAGACTTATTGCATCTACTTAATGTGATCACATAACTCGCCAAATCAGGGCAGTTCTGGTCACTGCAGCAGCAAATCCTAAAACATAGCATGGCTCAACCGTGTTTTTCCTTTTATTTGAGTCATTTCTTGAATGACATTTCTCAAAACATTTAGCCCTATCAGTTTAGTATTTCTTATTGTTTTAGACATTGCTTTGTTTTGCCATCCCAGAATTCATTGTGTTTTAAATAGGACTTATGTAGGATAATGTATGTGACATTAAAAACCTAGTTATTTTTTACATTTTTTATTCTTATTTAGTATTTATTTGAATTCATCTAATTTTCCAATTATTTCTTCCATCTAGTCATGTTGCCTCTCCGTGTGTGCAAAAGAATGAGTATAATTCTCATAGAATCAGTACAGTTCTCAACAAACTTGCACAAAAATCACTCAAAAGTCTTTTACTACTGTTCAGCATTTGAGCCTCACCATCTGTCATGCATACAGATATTTAAGGATTTATTGTATATGACTATACAGTTTGTGTATTTCACCACAAGTGAGAGAAAAAACATCTTATTTATTCAGTCTGTGTGTATGAGTTCTTACAGTTCATTTTTTAAACTTAGAGGTTCATGTTTCTCTGAACTAAAAGTCAATTTGTCCAAACAGTTGGTTCATCAAATCTTCTGTTTCCATGTTCACAAAATATAAGTTTCAAAAGCTACTTTGTTGTCAGTAACTTTGTCAGAGCCACCAGAATGAAAAGTTTTTTTGTCACAGTTTGAGGCTCAGTGGACAATATTGAGACAGATGTTCATTGCTCTAGTCACACATTGTGGTTATCGTTATTACCATATAACATTCCTGTGAAAAGGAATAATGAAAAGCTTATATTTAATCTAAATTCATCTGTGTAGCAGTTGATGAAATATAGCTTTTCATTAAAGCGTCTACTGAGGCTCAAAAACTAGCTTTTAAAACCTGAACTAAATGTTTTGGGTGAAAAGTTTTGACTTCTTTTGACTTTTCTGACAAATTTAGAGAAATATTCTTTAAAAGGAGTCAAAGCTGAAAACTGAAATATTGAGTCTAATATTGTCTCGCTCTAGAAACTCCTGAACAAAGTGTGTGTGGGCCATGCCGCCCGCTGTGTGAGCTACAGCGCCGACGGAGAGATGCTGGCTGTGGGGATGAAGAATGGAGAGTTCCTCGTCCTCCTCGCCAACTCACTCAAGATGTGGGCCAAGAAACGGGACCGCAGTGCTGCCATTCAGGACATCCGGTATGAAGACTAAAACAAAGAGCAACACTTCATATCCTTACTGTGGTGCAGGTCCTCACTCTTTTCGGCCTTTGGTGTAGGTTCAGTCCAGACCGACGCCTGCTGGCCGTCGGTTCGGTGGAGAACACGGTGGATGTTTATGATGTCGGAGCAGGGCCAGCTTTGAACCGGTTGGTTTACTGCAGCGACATCCCCGCCTTCATCCTGCAGCTGGACTTTTCTGCCGACAGCTGTTACATACAGGTCTGCACTCCGACAAAAGCAGAGACATTTGTATTTTATAAAATCAAAAACTGTTAAACTGCCTGTTGACATAAGCATAAACATCGCTAAAGCTGCAAAACCTATTTTAGGTAAAATGCATGTTGCCATTCTAGACATTATGTTAATGCGTTATTTGTAAGTCAAACAAATATATACAGTGCATCTGGAAAGTATTTACAGCGTTTCACTTTCTTTACATTTTACATTTTCTTTACGTTACAATTTATTATTTGCATCAAAATTCTATAAACAGTACCCCATAATGAGAACGTGAAAGAAGGTTGTATGAAATCTTTGCAAATTTATTAAAAATTAAAAACTAAAAAAAGCACATGATATTCAAAATTGACCTCAGGTACAACCTTTTTCCACTGATCATCCCTCAGATGCTTCTACAACTTGATTGGAGTCCATCTGAGAAAAGGAAAGGCACACACCTGTTTATATAAGGTCCCTCAGTTAACAGCACATGACAGAGACAAACCAAACCATGAAGTCCAAGGAATTATCTGTAAACCTCCGAGACAGGTTTGTATCGAGGCACAGATCTGGGGAAGGATACAGAAACATTTCTGCAGCAATGAAGGTTCCTTTGAGCACAGTGGCCTCCATCATCTGTAAATGGAAAAAGTTTTGAACCACCAAGAGTCTTCCTAGAGCTGGCCGTTCGCCCAAACTGAGCAATTGGGGTAGAAGGGCCTTAGTCAGGGAGGTGACCAAGAACCCAAAGGTCACTCTGACAAAGCTCTAGTGTGTCTCTGTGGAGAGAGAACCTTCCAGAAGAACAACCATCTCTGCAGCACTCCACCCATCAGGCCTGTGAGTGACGGACAGAAGCCACTCTTCAGTAAAAGGCACATGACGGCCGTTTGGAGTTTGGAAAAAGGCACCTGAAGGACTCTCACAAACAAAGATTGAACTCTTTGGCTTAAATAGCAAGCCATCATGCTGTGGGGAAGTTTTTCAGCAGCAGGAACTGGGAGACTAGTCAGGATCAACAGAAAGATGAATGCAGCAATGTAGAGACATCCTTGCTGAAAACCTGCTCCAGAAAGCTCTGGACCTCAGACCGAGGCAAAGGTTCATCTTCCAACAGGACAACGACCCTGACTAAGGACACTGCCAAAATAACAGAGGGGCTACAGGACAACTCTGTGAATGTCCTGCCAGAGTAGTCCAGCCAGAGCCCAGATTTGAATCCAATTGAACGTCAATTGAAAGATCAGAAAATGATTGTGCACCAACGCTCACATCCAACCTGATGGAGCCTGAGAGGTTCTGCAAAAGAGAAACTGCCCAAAAACAGGTGTGCCACGCTTTGTAGCATTATCTTCAAAAAGACTGGAGGCTGTAAATAGTGTCAAAGGTGCTTCAACAAAGTATTGAGCAAAGGCTGTGAATACTTAAACAACCTTCTTTTATGTTGTCATTATGGGGTGCTCATTTGCCCTGGCAGAACCTTTGTGGCATGCTACTCACAGGACGCCTGGAAGAACTGGCAAGTCCTGTGTTTGGAAGCTCTGTCCGTGGAGGACGTCGAGGATATATATATGTTTGGATTTATGATAGCTGGATTCCTGCTCATTGGTCTGGGGAATTGGTCTTCAGTCCGAGGAGCTGACCTGAGACCTCTCAGCACGGACTGTGGACATACAGAAAAGAGTTCATAACACCGAGAGGCAGACCTGTGAGCTGCTGCGCGGCTTAACGGACATGAAGGGGTTACAACAATGGGGCGCACGAATCGAAGAGCTGATTCGCAACATCTCAGCCTGATCTGAGGACATTCAGAAAAGAGTGGACATCATCAAGAAACTGACCGGTGAGCTGCTACGTAGTGTTTCTGGTCTGATCATGAAGGATACATGAAGGTTACTCCACGACATGGACGCACGCAACTGACGCTGAGGACCAGAACTGATTGATCACAATCCGGACAAATTACCAAAGATCAAAAAATATCAATTAGAAAATTTTGTCTGCTTTTACCTCACAATTTTGTGGCAAATAATTAATTTAATCCATTTTGAAATAAGGCTGTAACACAACAAAATGTGGGAAAAATTAATTGTTGTGAATACTTTACAGATGCACTGTAGCCATTTCTTGTAAGTCGTTCCATCTGCTTAAGGTAAACAACACAGCAGCCACACATGTTTTTTTGCCTTGTATGGGAAATATTGCTTTTGTTTCTGCGCGGGCATATACTGTATCTATTTAAATACATCACTTGCAGAGAGGTCTATAGTCTGACTCGGGGAAAAAAGGAAATACCACTTAAACATGTATGAAATTTAAAATTTGCAGGTCTCAACAGGAGCTTATAAGCGTCTGGTGTTTGAGGTTCCTTTAGGAAAACCGGTGAACGACCAGACAATCATCGACAGAATCACATGGGCGACTTGGACCAGGTGAGACACATATTTGCACTGATAAATGATATCCTCAAAGCGATCGTCTTGATTACAATTTTTTAACTGCTGCCCCCACCAGTATCCTTGGAGATGAGGTCTTGGGGATCTGGCCCAGAAATGCCGACAAGGCCGATGTGAACTGTGCTTGTGTGTCTCACGCCGGCCTCAACATCGTCACCGGAGATGACTTTGGACTGATTAAACTTTTCGACTTTCCCTGCACAGAGAAGTTTGTGAGTGGCCACTGCTGTACCTCTGTCTGCATTTACAGCAACCAATTCCACTATTTATCTTTGTATTGTCACATCTAAGAGCTCTGGAGGGCAAGAATCTACTAGCATGTCTGTGAAGGTTCTCAGTCATCCAGGTCACCTTGAAGAAAAGGTGGTAGCAAAAGCATCTGGACTCAGCTTTTAAGGTGAAGATGTTTTGTCTCTAAATCCAAGAGACTTTATCAATTCTGAGATCAACTGGTAAGAGAGCTGAGCTGATATCTCTCGAGGGAGGAGTTTGACCTGAAACCAAACCTGATGGACCAGACTGTTCTGGTCTCTGAGTCATTAACTCTGAAAGGACAGTGTGACTCCTGATGTGAGAGTCGTTAGTGACACTGATCCATTCAGGTGCTGTTGTTGTTCTAGAGTGAAATCAGGTTTGGTTTCAGGTCAAACTCCTCCCTCTAGAGATACTGTATAAGCTCAGCTCTCTTACAGTTGATCTCAGAATTGAAAAAAAGTATCTTGGAATTAGAGACGAAACGTCTTCACCCTGAAAACTGAGTCCAGACGCTTTTGCTTTAAGCTTTTCTTCAAGAATCTAACATAGTACCACATTCTGTGTTTGTTACAAAGTTAACATTAGCTGTATTCTGTCTTCAGGCCAAACACAAGCGCTACCTCGGCCACTCCGCTCATGTGACCAATATCCGCTTCTCTCATGAGGACAAATATGTGGTCAGCACAGGAGCAGATGACTGCAGGTAACAGGACAGGGTTATTACTGACTCTGACATTTGTTTTATTTAACAAGGACAATATTAGCGTGACTGGAACACATACTAAAATTGAACTGATTTAATAAAAGTAATATATGTGACACAAAGTGCATAAAACAAAGAAGGACACTTACTGAAGCTTTCCAAAATACTACTACTTACTATTAGTAATCATGACAATTTGAGCTGAAGGAGGCAATAGAAACAAAAGAGGAGAGGGTCACAACAAATAAGTTGAAGGACTTTCATATTTATTGTGGTTTTATTTATTGTTTTGTTACAGTATGATTTTAACACAATACATTATTTGTCACAGAGATATCTAAAGCTCCGAGGTGCAGGATTTAGACTGTGCCAAGGTATGTCTATGTCTATGAAGGACATGACCTGAAGAGGACTAGGAGCAACTATTAATGATAAACTATAGGAAATTAGAAATTAGGATGACATAAAGTTTTAAAAAAGTTTAGACAAAACTGTTGAAATATATATAAATATCCGTGAAAAGCACATATACCATTTATTGTTATTCAGTTCCTGTACTCAGATATTCAATAAACTGTCTGGGCTCTATAGAAAGAGTTCTTAGACATGACCAACAAGACACTTTCAATACACAAGACAAAAAAATTTAAATCTGAAAAATTTAAATCACAAATTCAGCTTAAGCAAGATCACTTGACAACATGTGTGTGCAGTCAGTGAGTGGGTGGAGAAGGTTAACGAGTGGCTCCATAGTTAGCTGCTCTATTTATTCTTCACTTAGAGGACCCACAGATGGTTTTAGGACCTGTGCTTCCTCATCAAAGACCAGCAAAATTGTAAAATATTTAAAATACAGTATGTACAGCAAAACAATAAATAAAGAAAAGACTGATCTTGCTGTTTTAACGTCTTTCAGTGTGTTTTTGTGGAAATGCCTGTGACTGATGAGAAACCTGCCGCTTTGACGTTAAGCGCCTTAAAAGCACCACAAGTGGATCCAGAGAGAGACTATCTCCCAACACACCAACTTGAGTTTATGACTGGTTTGATGCTAAGAACAGATCGAACAGTTCAGGGCGAGACAAATATTGATCATCTGCAAACACCTGGACAATGGTAAATATTGAAGGAATTGCCAAATGAATGCCACAATATTCACAACAGGATAAGGCTGCTGCAAAGTTATGGACTATTGTGAAGGTTTGCAGATAAAAGTGGCTCTTTATCTGATGAATGCTTCTTAACCTATAAATGATCACAGTATACATGATTATCTTTTCAGTTTTACAATGTTTTTTTTGAAGGCTGTAATGTTTTGAAAGTATATGCAGCATAGTCCCGATGAACCTTTTTTTTAGCCTTTCTGTGCCTACATTTGTTTTTATTTATATAATTTCTCATGGCTATATTTTTGAGGGAGAATATATCCTCATGTTTAAGTGAGTTATAGAGAAGTATTCTGTTTCCTGTGGCTCAGACTGCGTTCAGGGGACAGAAAAGTAGAGTTCCTCAGACACCTGCTGAGGGTTTCAAACATTCCTGGGGAAACGGGAGGGAGGCACGATGGGCCCCTCTGATTGGACGGTCTCCATCACAGAGCCTTGAACTGTCGGACATGTTCACACTCAAGTGCCTTTCTGGATATTTCTGCCTGGGTTTGTTTTTCGAAGGTTTAAGGGGTATTTATTACACTTCATTGAAGATTTTTTTATTTGTACTCTGTCTGGTGCTACACTGAGAATGTTCATTTATTTCTCCAAAACTGAACAAAAAAAGAAGCTTTGCATCGCTGCTGCTTTCGTTTTCCCACACGTCCAAAGCACCATGAACGTAAAAATACAACAGAAAAGAGGGACTATTTCATACAGATCTGTAAATGTAAACTTATAGCTGTGTGGCTGAGATTATGTCTGGACTGTTTGATATTAACTGTTTGTGAACAAACGTCTCTCGTCTTAGAATTACAAATTGTGACAAAAACAAAACCGCAAGAGGTCAACGTTACTGGTAAAAATATAGAAATGTATTATCAGCTCAAAATGTACATTTGCATCAACCTTTGGATTAGCATGTTTTTCCTTTTGGGATTGAAAAGCAGAGTCGATGAAAATATTGAGACCACTTTATAGTATTATAAATGAGATATTTATCGTTCATTTTAAGGTGCTTGATAATTTGTATGTTAAGAAAAAACCCAAAAACAAAATCTGACACACCTTTTGGGAAGCTACATTATTATTAATGAAAACTTTTTTATCATCTACCCATTTAAAAACATTTATGTTGTTGTAAAGTGGTACCAAAATATGTATCAAGCCTCTCTTCATAACCTCTGCAACAATGTTCTACCCCATAGATTGTTTATGTTGCTCTCTGCAGAAAAGACTCCTGTGGCATTATGGGAAATGTAGGCCTTTTTTTTAGACTAAAGCATGTGTTATTTAAACTGTGATTCATATTGTGTATGCATGACAGAGATGTGTTTTAGTGTAATAATAGTCTGGCCAGCCATACCCATTTACTCTCACCTGGAGAAATGGTCACTTCAGCGTGTCCTTTGGTTGGCCTTAGGGCTTCCTACCGGTGGGACATGCCCAGAATACTTTCCCAGGAAGGTGTTCGGGTGGCATCCGAAACAGTTGCCCGAGCCTCAGCTGGCTCCTCGATGTGGAGGAGAAGTGGCTCTACTCTGAGCTCTGAGCACCCTGTCTCTAAGGGAGCGCCCAGCCACCCTGCAGCAGCAGTAGCTCAGTGGGTTGAAACGTCGTCTTTCAACCCGCAGGTAGTTGGTTCGATTCCCGCTCTCCCAACAGTTCATACTGTCGTGTCCTTGGGCAAGACACTTAACCCACCTTGCCTCCAGTGGCTGTAACACTGGTAATTACTGTAGAACAATGTAAGTCGCTTTGGTTAAAAGCTCAAAACTCATTTCAGCCGCTTGTATCCGGGATCTTGTTCTTTTGGTCCTGACCTCAGGTGAGAGCTTTGCCTTGTGCCCCGGCTCCCTCTTTACCACAACAGACTGATACATCGATGACATTACTGCAGACGCTTCTGTTGGATCTTCTGTTCCATGCTTCCCTCAAGTGAACAAGACCCGGTAAACTTGAGCAGAGATGAATACAGTCATTCCCACTCGGTAGAAATCCTGTTAGAATAATTGTAACTGTTTCTGGTCTAAAATTAAACAGGTTTTATGCAATGCTTTGTTTTTCTCACTGGTTGTGTCCAGAGGCAGTTTATTCTGCTTCCGTTGACTGCCCTCTGGGAGTCCATCTTAAATATACAGACCAGAGTAATTCTTTGAATAGAATTTGAATTGAAAAAGAATGGGATAATAATTATTTTCTCCAGTGAAACGTGTGCATTAAATCTACTTAGTAAATAGAAAGATGTACACCTGTATTACCCATAATGCCACAGAATTTTCTGTCATTGTTCTTCCTTGGCTCTTAAACAGCTGCATTGTTCATAGTTTACGCTGCACTAAAAAAAATAACAGATTATATTTATTTTATGAAGACACTTTACTGTGTGAAAATATGTTTAGCCCTATTTTAGGAAGCTATTTTGAATTCACAGAATATATCACTATATAGCATTTTATCTTAACAGCAGGGATGTGTCGTGGAGCAACAGAAGAAATTGTAAAGCTTTTACAATAAATCTGAAATCCATCCCTGCAGTGTTGTAGAGTTACAGACTCCACTTTGTGTGTGTTTAGTGAAAGTAAGGTCTCACTGTGCTGTTAGTGTGTTTATCTGTGACGGCTGCTGCAGATAAAAAGATATACAGAAGCCAAGAACATCATATTATCCTTGGAAAAACGTAATGTTGAAATAGAAAATATGCTGCTCACTGAACAGTCTTCTTTTGCAGTGAAAATGTGATTTGTACCATTATGTAAATGGAATATAAATGATGCATGATGAATTTATTTTTTAACCAAAACATGTTTGTGGATGATTTTTTTATAATGAATGACTGTATATCGTATTCACAAGTATGTGTGTGTGAAATGCATAAACAGAACTTCCTCACTAGTGTCTTTCACTGTCTTATTATAAAGATGTACACTGGAAAATGTAGTTTATCTGAGGGCTGGTTCACTGTATCAGTTTGGAGACTTAAGACATACAACAGGGCGGATGCTAGCTATATACACTCACCTAAAGGATTATTATGAACACCACACTAATACTGTGTTTGACCCCCTTTTGCCTTCACAACTGCCTTAATTCTACGTGGCATTGATTCAACAAGGTGCTAATAGCATTCTTTAGAAATGTTGGCCCTTATTGATAGGAAAGCATCTTGCAGTTGATGGAGATTTGTGGGATGCACATCCAGGGCACGAAGCTCCCGTTCCACCACATCCCAAAGATGCTCTATTGGGTTGAGATCTGGTGACTGTGGGGGCCATTTTAGTTTAGTGAGCTCGTCATGTTCAAGAAAACACACACACACACACACACACACACACACACACACACACACACACACACACACACACACACACACGAAAACAGAATCAAACACAGAAGCAGAGTGTTCATCGTCTAGAAGCTTTATTGATAATTGTTTACATCTCACAATGCATTCCACAAACACGGCTCCCAGCTGGAAGCTTTTTATAGTCACAATTGAAGTATGAAGTTCATTCACAATTATACTTGCATAACAAACAAATGCTTGAAGAATTCCCAAAGTCACATCAAGTTGCAACTTTATAAAGATATCAGCTCCACAGACAGTATGGTTATTTACGGCTTATTTAAACCCATTGCATGTTTTTTTTTTTTTTAGCGTTTTCTAACATTTTATATATCGTGGGTGAATGTAAACGTGTTCCAGCTGTAATGACATTGAAAGAACTTTGATGCAATTCATGTGTTTTTATTCGTCTGGCAAATGTTTTCTAGATGTTTCTAGCTAGAGTTACTCAGAAGCAATGAAAGTTTTTAATTAAATGTAGTACGACCCACCCCTCCCCAAACTGCCCCACCGCCTTGTCAGAAGTCAAAGACGTCATTTACAAAGGCGTCGTTCTTCACATCATGGTCTGAACGACGCAGCAGGTTACTGAGGAAACAAGCCTGAAGCCTGAGGGACACGACAGTAAAAATCACTAAATGCTCTACTGCAGTAATCACAAACTAAAAAAAAATTAAAACAGCACAGTAGCCATAGCAGCCACGAACGTCACAGAAGCAAACCTTTGCACTCTGCTCAACGGCTAGCAGGCACAAAAAGAAAGAAAAATCTCCAAACTGGAAAGGGAGCACAGGAGTATCGGGGCAACAGGGAGTATTTGGTAATTCTCACAGGACTCAACGTCTCAAATCTTAAATTAAAAAACTACACTAGTACAAGAGTGGGGATGCGTGGGCGACCTCGGTGTCGTGAACCTCAGCTTCACTTTTTTTTTTAGAAAACACAAAAATAACAAATTCTCACCTGGAAAAAAAGTGTTTATTATTTGACAAATAAAGTTAGAAGGGCTGCTACTGCGCCAGACCCCCCCTTCTTCGCCTCCAGCCTTCCTTCATTTACACTCGCCCCACCTCCCTCCTCTTTCTCTACAAACAGCTTCTCAGGACGTTCTGAATCAAACCGGCAACCTGCCTCATCTTCACTCTGCTTTACGTTTCATCCCAGGAACCTTCGCCTGGACCCTGAAAGAGAAAATCAAAAACGTGTCATTCTGGATACAAGATGGCAGCCAACCCCACAAGTCCACTATTGTTAAAGAATTTTCAAACCCCATATTTTATTGTAAAAGGTTACATAGTGTTGCTTTGAGTCACATTTAGTTAGCTACTGTTCTGTTTGAGCATATCACAAGGTTGCAATGCAATTTATTTCCACTTACTTCCCAACAATGTCTTTAATCTGGTTGTTGACCAGACCCACGTAATGGTCAATCTGATCCTGCAACACACATTGGCCCATGTCAAACATTTACTCAGAGAACAGACAAACAAACAGACAACATTATAGGTTACAGTGTCACATTTTGGGTAAATATTGGGTTCTAACCTGGTGTTTCTCGTAGACAATTGGGCAGCTGAATGCACCAACCACAGCTGCAAAAACAGAAAAAAATTATAAAATTGACCAGATTAAGAATTTGTCTTGCAGGTAGTTCCAAATAACAAATCTAAGATTAGGCTCTACATATGAATAAAAAAATGAAATTTACAAAGATGAACTAGATGATGTGGCAGTCCTTACCCAGAATGACCAGAGTGAGACCGTTGAACATGGCACCAACGTAGGTCAGGATCCACATAAACACGGCAAACTGCAAAAAGACAAGGTACAAAGAAAACCGATTAGTCAAACTACAGTGGTCTTATAATAATAGAAGAACATTGACAAGAACTTGTGCAAATGACCCCTGACACAAGCTTTCAATTTACCCAGGCAAAGGTACACTGGCTTGTGCACCTCGTGGCAGAATTGAACCCCAGTCAATGGCGTCATTTTGGGGTCACATTAATCGAAAAAAAAAAGAGAAAGGAATTGGAATCGTAAACCTAGAAGTCTAAACATTAGCAAACTAAACTAAAAATGGTAAATGAAAATGGAATTGTTGCCGTAGCCTTGAAAGTGTAAAAGTAAATATTTTTGTAAATGAAAAAGGCTTTTTTAGTAGTCCGTAGTCATTTTTAAAATAGTGCAATATTGTTATCCGATTATTAAATGGGCTACATGGGCACATTGTGACAGTAACAGCATTAACTAAGCGCACTGATTCGATCAGATCATTTCAGAGGAAATAAAACTTGTGGCTGGAGTTTTCTGGCTACTAGAACAAGATCTGACAGTGTTGGCGGCTCAGGCTCAAACCCTGAAGCACATTCTATTTGAAAGTTGGCAGTGCGTTTATATAACATTTCTGCTCATGTTAAGGATGAACATTAAAACAGCCGAAGCCTGGAGCCAGCTAAATCTAACACTTGCATGGTTTAAATATGAGCAACGTTTTAATGAGTTGCTGGTGGGTGTGTAAAAATTCTCCTCCAGCAGAATAAAGAGGAGGCGGAATAGAAATTATATAAAATAAACCTCCAAGTTCCCTCTAAGGGCCTCTCCGCTCATAGGTCTGAATTTGGGCTGTGTGGGGGGGCTGGAGGGTGACGACAGGCCGTGGACAGCTGCAGCTCTCAACGTACAGCCAGAGTGACCCACTGCTTAACAGCTCGTCACACAGCACCAGCACTGAGACCTCTTTATTAAAATGTAGGGTATAATGGCCAGTCAGAAAAATAAAGGTGTGTGAACACATGAATTGTAATTTATTCTACATTTAAACTGAACCTTATTGAGTAAGTCTAACGCTGAATTTAGATTTAAATATTTGAAAAACAAGGGCATTTGCAATAAAGGCCCAGAGTCTGGCCATGTTTAGCAAGTGTATAAGAAAAAACAAGAATGCATAGTAGGCTAAAAGTGGGTATTTTGCAGTGTATTTTTTATTGCAGCAACACTCGTCAGACCTTACAGCCCTGTCAGTCTTGAAGTGCATTTTGATATAAAAAAAAAAAACAAAAAACTTTTCCTTTTAGAGTTGACATGTTAATGTCTATAAATAAGCCCAGTAGAAATAGGTGAGGATAGGGATTTAACCATGTAATACTTTGATTTAGTTTATTTCCCCTCTACTGTCATGAGACTTTATAATTCACAAACAATAAGCCAAGATTCTGTGCAACGTCCATTTTCCTTCCTCCTTTAATTTGTGTGCGTGTCTCCATTGTATACAAATACAGTAGCTATTTATTTTGATTATATTATGCACTATTAAAACATTGTCACAACTGATGTGTTCCATTTTGTTTCCCAACAAAAGGTTTATACTCTGCACTTAAAACCTAAAAGCCTGTTGCTTTGGCTAAAAACCTCAATCTGTGTAGCTATTAAACGCAAGATAAAAAATGTATTCATGTTGCTTTTTGATTATAGAACAGGCGGCACAGTGGAGTTTTAATGTTCTCCCCTGTGCATCAAAAATATGTTGATGTCGGACGCCCCCTGGTGTGACTGCTGACGGGGTTATTCTTCATGGGTATAATAAAAAAGGGAAAAAATAGATTAAAAAAACATTAAGATTTACCAAAAGCTCTCTGTCCTCACCTTGATGGAGTCGACCAGGTCTTCAACCAGGAACAGGCGTCTCAAGTCACCGATGGTCTTGTTGATCTTGGCCAGGGCCACATCGCTGTAGTTGTGCACCATGTCCTCAGACAGCGCCACCTCCTGGTCCAGGTACTGCCTGCACACACACGCAGCCCACACAATGATCAGGTCTGAGGATTATTAGTATCCCCATGGATAAGTTCACTGTGGACCTTCTTGCAGTGAGGCGGCAGTGGTTGCCACCATGCTGTGCAGCTGTATATTACAATATATAACAATGGCTTTTCAGCAGTGGATATAATCAATAACTATGTTATAACGGTGTTGCTTTATGTTCCAGGCTCATCTATTTGGCTTTTATGATTTTATGTGATGTTTAGATTGTAAAACCTGCAGAAATCAGCTTGTAAAGTGACTTGTTGAGCTCTTATCCAGATTATGTTAAGCTGCGGTTAGCCAGGAGGGTAAACACCTAAGCAAGGCATGTTACTTCACCCTTTTGTGCTTAATTGTTTTCATGTGTTGCTTTTTTCCTTGTCCACCTCAACTTTTCCCTACATTCCTCGAGCATTTTAGTATTTCTGTGGAGTGTGTCCGACGCTCACTTGAATGGGTGTCCATCGTCGGACTTCTGAATGGCCTGCAGGATGCCCTTATATATCCTGAAGCAGATGGTGACAGACAGGAGAGCCAGGCCGATGTAGGAGCACACACTGACGATGCTGCACATGGTGAGGGAGAGGAGCAGCAGCAGGGTGGCACCGAACACCACCCCTGTGGTCTTCACATCGCGCCAGTAGAGAAGATCCACCACTGCAGAGGCAAGAGCGAGGCCAGAGGGTTACAAATACATAAATCAATAGGTCTTTATTATTTTCAGAATAAGCAAGCATTATAATAATTTGATAATGTGAATACCAAGATCAGAAATCATGGGATCATCTTTTGACTTGTCGCTGATTAGGTCAAAGTGCAGAATCTCAAATAAAAAAATGTCCTTTTTTTTTTTTTAGGACAGTATACAATGTACATTAAGCCGAAGCAGAGAAGCTTGTACCAGATTATATCTTCACAGCTAATTTCCATCTGTAGTCCTATATTGTACATGTTTTTGGTGGTAGGGGAAACCGGAGTACCCGGAGGAAACCTACGCAGACACAGAGAGAACATGCACAACACAGAAAGGCCCTGTGCTTCTGTGACCCTGCCCTTTCTGTGTGGTGTCAAAGCTCATTAGAGAAAACCAATAGAAGAGATGCAACCATTTAATGCCTTACTCTTTATTAGAACATGTTATCATCTGAAGGTTCCGTTATCCCTAAGAGGTCAAGGGTCACAAACTGTGGATTAGCTCATACAGAGTTTAAAACCCCTGCAGGAGGAGACTAACTGCTGCATAACTCAGCCTTTCTGTCCCAACTTCCTCATCTCTGTGCCTTCTGGACTTTGTTCCACATTTAAGCCATAAGATCATGATGACATCAAAGTGATACAACTGGAGCTCAGCAGGCTCGGATGCTTCTTTCCTACAGGGTTAGACAAGCACTGAGATAAAACATGCCGCAGCTAAATGATTAAAACTGATGTAAAACTCTCAGTGTTGCGCTATGATGATGGAGTGTAATGTAAATAATAATCTGCATTTAGATCCTATAGCACCTGGCACTCAATGTGCTTTACACTGCATCTCATTCACCCAGGCACTCACTTTCTCAAGGCCAAATGGGGCTCTGTGTGCTGTCCAAGGATAAGTTAATGGGAGGAGGAGCTAGGTTTGTCACCAGTGAGGGAACTTGCTGTACCTCCTGAGACACTGTCCCTAAAAATAAGCAATGCCTCTTTGAGTTAGACAAGTTCTAGGGTACAAGGGCTGTGGCAAACAAGAGCTATACAATCACTACATCAATTTTGTCTACCGCCAGTCACAAATTTACAAAGGCCTGCATTATACCAGGACAACAACATTGTCCTTAGTTAACTATCTTCACAACCCACTTAAACAGTGACCGATGGAAACAGAGCCTGCAGACAGAGTCGTCATGTGACCGGCAAGTCTTTAAACTACAGGTGCAGTGAGTGCCACAGGAAAAAGTGAAAGCTTTGGCAGATAGCTGGGGGTCCAACAGTCAGCGTGCTTATGTTTCACCAGGGAATTCCACGCAGGTCAGTGGATATTATTAGAAACCGAGTAGTCCAGGGTCTCCTGTACAAGTCGCTTGGCTGCTGTACTTTTACAGCCACAAAGAACAGGTCACGTCGGCTAATGTCTAATTGATGCAGTGTTACACAGCACAAGTTCATGATGCAGCAATGTGCTTCACACCTTTATTCTTGCTACAGGCTGCTGGGGACTGGAGCCTGCTTTGGCAGTAAGGTGGTACAGCCTGGACCAAAAGGGAAATGAGTTCCATTGGAACAGCAAAAATTTTAAACAAATATTTAATTACACAGAGTATGCCAAAATATCCCTTTGTGGTTTAGACTAGTGCGGAAAGAACCGAGCAGACACACTGTATACAGCTGAAAAAAAATTATATATTTTGTAATGGTTTTTTAAAAAAATTGGCATTTTATTAGTCATAATGTCAGGAATAACAGCTATTACATGACAAATTACCTCAATGTAAAAAAATAGTAAAATAGTTAGTAAAACGGCATCAGAAAACGGAAATAAGCCCATACTGGCTCACTGAATTCACAAGACTAAACGAAGATGCACGCAGAAACATTTTAAAGGATTTTCTAGGATAGCACAAATTCATATTCATTTCAAATTCAATCATACTGAATTCTTTAATGATATCCAAATTCTTCAACAATGCTAAATATGCCTGGCTGTTTCATATTACTATTCCTGAAAGATGTCAAAATAAAAGGACAAAGGCACACGTTGGAATTTAAATGTGGGCGTTGACAGCTAGCTCTTTTAATGTGACAGTAGCGTGCTAACTGAATGTTAGCAGCCGTTCAGTACACAGCAGCAGCAGCTGAGACACAGAGCCTTTGTCTGGATGTGGAGATGGGCGGACCCAGGTCCAAATGTGGCCGCCAGGCTACATATGGTAGCGGGCGTGTTAGCATCACGAAGCCTGGCTAAATATAGACCCGCATCACCGCTGGCTAACTACGGCAGCCGATCCTCTTTCACTGCAAGCTATATTTCAAGCGCAGCTTTGTCCTCACTCTCTCTGGTTTAAGGTGGCATGTTTGAGAGTCCACCGGGCTGCAGACTGCGCCAAGCCACAAGCACATTATAAGACCGGGAGAAACGTCAATCTGTCCGGCGTGCCCTCTTTGAGCGGCCCGCTGCCGCTCCCGACCTCCCCGTCCCAGCCCTGCCACTCATGCAAATACTTAACCAATTATTTCAAGAATATAACGAAATGCAAACGTGACATGTAAAGAGGAGCGACACGGCTGGAAACAAAAGATTACAGCTAGACTAACCCTGTTTGGCGTCCATCTTGAACCTCCGCTTAGCATTCAGCAGCTCCGCCTGGCTCAGAGGCAGAGAGACACCGGCTCACAATGGGACCACAGCGGAGAGAGGGGCGCATGCGCAGTGTGGATTGCCTCCAACACTGTCCTCAAATTTTTTCCCCAGTTTACAAAATCATCAAGTTTTATTGTGATGTTTAATAAAAGGTAGGGTAATATACCTATTGCATGTGAAACAACGCCCTCAAGAAGTAATAAGACGGTATATAACATTCTACTTTCATAGACTTAAATAGAACACTTCAATAATATTCACAGTTGCCTACTCATTTCCATGGCGGTAAAGTGCTCTAGTTAAACCAAGCATTAGGTTGACACACAGGGCTAATTTGCTCTTATCAGAAGAGTTTGTGCTATAGCAGCCAAAATAGGAGGGCATGTTTCATAGTGAGGCAGGCTGCAAAAAAAATACTGGCAGCAGAAAGGCCCAGATAAAAGTAAGGAATTTAAAGCCAACCGAGTAAAACATAGATTTCATCAGTAAAAAAAAAAAAAAAAAGAAAATCTGTGCATGGCAAAACAACTGACCGTGTGTATGCTGGGACATATGCAGCACCCTAGCTCAGAATCAAAGCCTCAATAAAAACCAAACACAATATTAAAACCAGCTAATAATAAGCACAACAAGAAGGCTATACTATTCACATGGATTATACAAAATTAAATTAAAAAGTTGACAGCAGGCTACAAATTACATTTAAGTTCTTTAACAGTCAGGGATTTACTGAACCGTTAGCTCAAATTGCAAAAAATGAGTTTGTTTCAAGTGTTGTTGGATGAAAACCAGTGTAAATGACCTCTTAGTGCTCAAATACATTTACTGTATTATATGTAGGTCTGCACAGTATTGGACAAACATGAGATATGCAATGATTATTAATAAATATTACAACAATATAATCTGCAAAATTTGAATGCTCCTTGACAAAGTAAAAAGTGAATAATACACTGATGATTTTCTTATTTGGATACACCCGTTTGATTATTGTTTGGATGATGATTGACATTTAAAATATACAAGTGTAAAATAGAAAATGATTGTATTGTCATTCTTTGCAATATGGATATTGCAGTTGATACTGCATTAAAGATAGATTTGCAATGCATTTATATGTTAATATTTATTAAATAAAATATTAAAATATTTAACAAAGCATTTAACACATTGCCTTTAGTTCATTAAGTCTAGTTCAACTATAATCATTTGTATTGTGGAGTTTACCTTCACAAAGCCTGTTTAAATTAACTGTGGTGCTACAGGATTTAGAGCTGTGCTTTGTGTGTCAATCAATAATAGTGGCGAGACAAAAAACAGGGGCATTAATAGTTGCGTTTTGCTCTCCTGACATTTAAAAATGTGCATCTCACACTTTTCAGTTCAGCCACATAATGTGATTTATTTACTAAACTGCTTTTAGTTAGGAACACGTTTCTGATTAGTGACATATGCACCTCTTCCAGTCAACACCCAAAACAGCTCAGTGCAACGTCACCCACATCCACGATAAAAAGTGAGTCATTTTGAGGGAGGTCAAAATGACTCAAACGTACTATTTGCATTAGTAACTAAAGCTTTTTCCTATACAAAAATCCTCAACGGTTACTTGCAGCAGTTAGAGGCATCTTCTTAACATCTTTTTCTAAACAAAAGGGTGAAAACAAAAGTAAAAAAAAAAAAAAAAAGCACAAGTTATAATTATGAAATATGTTAATTTAGTACCAGATTTGAACAAGGTAAAGTTAGTATTACTAAAGGTGTTCACTAAGTAACAGATTTTGCAGCTCTATTTTTTACAGAATAATGCTTAGTCATAGTGCATCTTCAACTTCCACACAGACTCTCAGTCAGTGGCCAAAAGGCCTGTTGCCATTTCATGGCTATTCTTTATTACTAGTTCTATCTAAGGACATTTGGCCTTACAGAAATATACAAGTTTACAGCACAAATGATTCAGTGTTAAGATGTCAAGCAACATCCAACGTTTGATAATAAAACATGACACATAACCAGCATTTGATTACAGGTTTATGTTCAGATATTTTTGTTATTGTAATAACTGTTGTCTAATTTACAGTGCTGTATACTTGAAGTTATTACACATTTATGGTCGGACGGAGTGTGAAAATATGTCCTTGTGTTTTCCCAATTCCCACACAATCTATTTCATAGTTTAGGAGGACTTTCCGGCATAATGTTAAGATCTTCCATGTGATGGTTGTTTCTTTTTTGTCTGTGTAAATCATTGTTAATCATTTAAGACCTGTATAGAACAATTTAGTCCTGGTTCATTCTTTATATCTAGTCCCTGCTTTTACGAGTGGAAGTAAGTTCAGAGCCAGATTTAAGTAAACACCTTTCACTCTGTCAAACGGCTTTCAAATATTGGAGCTCTTATTGTGATCACAATATTAAAAATAGTTATGACATGTTTTTCTAATATTGTGCAGCCCTACGGTAAAACTAACTTCTCTATAAACATGAAGCCCCCCTGTTTGAAGACTCACTCGTCAGATGCAAAAAGTTCTATAAGTTGTTTAATTCTTAGCATTGTAATTTTGGAAAACCATATGAAAATGAATAACTAGAAACCAAGTTTATAGTGTTACAGAAAACTAAACTTAATGAATTTATGTGACATAAATGCAAGATTGTCTGTATAATGTTTATCAATAAAGCACATTAAAATACCCATCTGCAAGCAAAACTTTAATTTTGTTGTTCACCATAAACAAGGATTTTGGTCCACGATATTAGCATATCCCTGATTCACTGACCAATCAAAGGAGAGCCTGCTGACATCACTGTGCTTCGCAAATCCTTTCTACCTTTGGTCACAGTGGCTGACTAGCTGACTGTCCAAAGGTCCTCTTTACCACCAAACAGTCAGCTATTACCACATTCAGGTAGAGAGACCAGATAACTGCAAAGCATTCCCAGCACAAGTAAGAACTGATCAACACAATCTCACATTAATGTGTGCCAAAATCCATTCTCTTCTACTCTAATTTCAGCAGCACTTGATAAAACGAAAAGCCACAAATCAACATGCACTGAAGATATCATCAAACCCAAACAGTCAACAGTAAAACCCAAATAAGCACAACCAAAAGGAGGCATGCAGAAAACCAGTCATCCAAAAGCTGTCCTTGGTCCAAAGAAAATGCATAGAGAGATGGAGGTATACCCTGCTCTTTCCAGTTCTTTGCAGCAAGCGCACACTCCTTTTCCACTGAGTTGTTCTCCATGCTCTCCGATTAGCAGGCAAACATTCCAGACAGACAGCAACCGGCAGAGGTAGTGAATGCAAATGTGTGTTAATATGTGTGTACTCGGCTGCAGGGAGGAAGAGGAGGAGGGTAATAATGGGGCAAGCCTTCTTCTGGGGGAGACTGCAGCGAGCAAATGAACTGCTGTCAGCTGACAGTCTGCTGCCAGTGCTCTGACGCAGCAACTATAAACGTCCCTGGCTCGCTTCCTGCTCCGCTCAGGCTCTTGGCTCAGTCACCCTCCCCCTGTTCCTTCCAAGCCCAATCTCCCCTTTTCCCTTCATTTCGCCATACTTTGTCTTTGTCATCCCTCCTCAGCCATAAAGTTCACGTAGTTCTGCTGACAAAGCAATGGCACATGGTAAAACACACGGAGACTGTCCTTTTCCAAAGTGACTGGGCAGCAACTACAACTAATCTGATTCAAAGAACAACATTTAACATAATTGGCACTGTACACCCAATTGACCAAACAATACAATTTGCAAACATTGGTTCAAATATTTTTTTTTGAACGCTACATCTCTTTTTTTTTTTTTTATAAACTTGAATCTCTAGAATATACACCCTCGAAATAATTTTAATGATTCCCTGAGTGTGTGTCTCACACACACACACACACACACACACACACACACACACACACACACACACACACACACACACACACACACACACACACACACACACACACACACACACACAAAAATTATTTCGAGGCCAGAACAACTTTCCACACATCTTGCATACACTATTTATAAGTTTTGTGATGCAAGTTTGCAGTTGTGAAGTTGCAGAAAAGTATTTTAGGCAGTTGTCCGGATAAAAAAACTAAATAAATAAATAAAAGTGTAGCAGTTAAACAGAAACACTAAACTAACTTTACTGGCAGAGAAAAAAAATAAATACTGTTATGCCTTTTGATCTAAATTTAAATGTAAGTTATCACTCTCAATGGTGGTCACAATGACTTTCCACTAGAGGGCATTACATTCACGTTTAGTTCAAACACATCATTCCTCACCGCAGTCATACTAAGAAATGATGTGAACTTTGATATTTACATGAGTAATGTTGTTGAAATTCCTGTTCCTAGGAAACTGTAACCTCACCTTCGGGCCGCAGGTACAGTTAAATTTGAGCTCTTATTTGACAAAAATTGACTTGCAGAGACTGGAATAAGTTTTAAACCTTAAAGTCATGTGTATTTACAACCTCACATTACTTCATTTATGAGTTACTTAAATAATGCAGTAGTGTTCATTATGTAAAGACCAATGAGCAGATACCTATATCTTCATCTATTGAAAAGTTACAAGTAAATAAGGACTATTTAAAAAGGACATGTTTTAACCATTGTGACAAGTCCAAAGTTTGTCTCCAAGGAGGGGCAGCAAATGTCACCCTTCACCTCCTTTTGATTACAGCCTACTGCATGATGCAATGGCTGGCTCATGCATAAAAAAATAAAATAAAAAAAAGATAAGGTAAATACCTAATCCTGCCCTGAGAGAAATTCCAGTTAAATTTGTACCTTGAAATAATTAATATCTAAAGGTTAGTGTGATAAGTTTTGTGATCCTTGCTTATAACAGTATTATACACAAGTGAGAATTGAGCATCAGACCAGCTGTCTTTGAATCACAGCATAGCACCTCCAGTTGTATAATGAGGAAGCGTTTGCTGAGTGGTTTCTGGGTCGGAGAACCCTTTGTGGGCCTGCCAGTGTCGCAATGCAGGGAGGAGGAGGCTTTAATTAACAGGAGATCCCTCCGACACACATACTCGAAGCGTCTGCAGCTCCCAAAGAGTAAAGTCCTACTGTTCCAGTTACGCAGTAGCCGTCTGCTCTGAGTGACTATAAGCTCTACTGATATCTGGGTGGAGACTATTTATTTACTGATCATTAACAGTTTAATTTCAGCCCTTAAAGCTAATTCATCTGTAAGAAAAACAAAACTATGAAAAATGTCAAGTCACATTCAAAATGCTGCATCCCAAGTATATGGCCTCAGGTGCATAAAAACGAGCAATATATTACTGAATTACTGGGTGTGGAAGGAGATTTAGAAGGTTATTCATTACAGAGGTGTGTCCAGTTGGGGTGGCAAACTGTTTATACTTATGTTGGATGAGTAATACTAATATGGAGGGACAAATCAGCACAGTCACAGAAAGGGTTCATAGTACATGAGGACATTATGTACTGACTGATGTGGTTCGAGTTTCTTGTCAGGAAGTCTCTGTAATGTCCCTTGAACACGTAGTACAGTTGAGTACTACGTGTTCAAGGGACATTACAGACTGCATAAAGAAACATGCAATATGGTGGCAGGGGTCTATCACATGGTATTGAATTTCACATTGGCATCTCAGGGTTATTTCCAGAACATTCAGAAGCTAAAACCAGAGAGGGAGGTAATTCAACTCCAGAGTAAAAATGCTCTGTAAGCGAATAGAAACAACCGTTTAAGTGTCAGTATTCAGAGGTGGCCAACACTAATTAGGATCATGATTCCCTTGATTTCTGATAATAGACAAGTATCAAAATGATTACTTTTCTCTTCTTTCTAAACAAATCATATATTTTGAACAGTATTTAGAATTATACTTATCAGAAAAAAATATATACAAATACATTTGACAGGTTATGTAATTGATGCGCAAAATGCAAAAGTACAAATGTAGTACAACCACACACAAATGAAAACGTTTACTAACAAAATGCAAGGGTTAATGGTAAAAGAAAAAGTTGAACAATGCAAGAAGGAAAAAGGTGATTGGGGAAAAGGTGATGGGATCTATACAATACCATCTGCTGGTTCTTTGGGAGATAACTAAGGAGAACAAAAAGTGATGATCAAAAGTATGGTGATGATCATGGAGGTGCCACAGAAAACTGACAAGGATGTAAGGGGTGGATACCATGCCTGAAGTATTTTTTTTTTTTACCTGCTTCTATGTTCAGGTTTGGCATCTTAAACAGAGCACTCTTCTTAGTGGCCTCTCCCTCTGGTTTTTGGACAGGTGAATGGGTGAGTAGAGCTTGGGGTGGGGGTTGCTGAATGTCAAGCTTCTCCAGTTCTGCCTTGCTCTTCTGTGGAGATGACTGGGTGAGGAGGCGGTAAGAGCTCTCGCTTGAAACCTCTTCTTCCATCAACAGAGATGGAGATACCTTAGTTGGAGGTGTCACTGAAACTGGAGCAACTTCCTTCTTCCCAAATGTCAAATCATCATCCATTGGGATTTCTGGTGCTTTGGAGGAGGCAAACTTGGAAGTGTCGAGTGCTTCCAGAAACTCATCAATAACACCTCTGGGGGGCCTTTCGATGAACTCAAACTCCTCAGAAGAAACCTCATGCTCAGAGACCTCCTCTGCCATCTCAGGTTCATCCATCTTCCCTTCCTTTTTCTCAGTTTCCACCTGAAAACTGGCTGGATTTTTAGCCATAGCTTCCAATACAGGGGAGAGGGAATCTGCAGTTGGAGACTCAGAATCAGAATCCTCAGCAGTGGTCTTTTTATTCTTGAAGTCAAGTGGCTCAAACATCTCTGTCTTTTTGGGAGAATCAAGGCCTGAGAACCAATCTTTCTGCTCAATCTTCACTGGTTCCTCATTTTTGATTTTAGTAGGGGTAGTTTCCTCTGCTTCTTTCACCAGATCAAAAGCACCAAATGTTTTCTCATCTTCAGGTTTTTCTGCTGCTCTTACTTCCAATTCCTCAGCCATCTCCTTCAGCAGAGAAACTTTACCATCAAAAACAAATGGGTTGTTGGCGGAAAGGTTGATTGGCGGGTTAGGGGACTCCATCATTCTCCGTTCAAGGATAGGACTCTGGTCTTCGGGACTGCCCTCAGAAGAGCCAGAATCAATTTTGTCAGGATTAAGTGGGGAAGACTTTAAGATGTCTGGAAGTGATGTTGGCAAAACCTCTTCATCTTCCTCCTCATCCTTAAAATCTGAAGAGAACTCTTTCACACCAGATGAGAACTGATTTAGTGACTGCAAGCGGAAGTCAGAGGCTTCCTTGCCCGTATCAAAAGTTTCCCCTTCATCTAAGAAAGATGGTGGACTGTCAAGGGATTCTCCAGTCTGCCCATACTGGACAAGATCAGGAGTAGGACTTTCTGACATTTTAGATGCCCTGCTATCAGACTTAGAGTCACCAAAATGGGAGTAGCCACTGTCAGCCAGTGGGGAGAAGCCTTCAAATGGGTTGTTAGTTTTCTTCACGTCATACATCAAGTCGTCATCTTCATCAGAGTTGTTGCCTTGCAGGTTGGACTCAAACCTGGAAGTGCTAATAGGAGCTGTATCCTTGGAGAATGGATCCATGGAGACTTTGGAGTTGTCTTGAGATGTTAGGAAAGGTGAATCCCAGTGCTCTGTTGGGTTAGAGGAGGTAAGGTGAGACTCAGGAAGCATCATCTGAGGGGTGACAGGGGAGGGACCTTTAGAGGACCTGTCTGAGCTAATCAGCTTCTCCTCAGGTGAGAAGGACACGCCGCTGTCTTCGCATGGATTATGAGGAACTGGATCTTTCCCTAAACTCAGGTAAGGACCAGCTAAGGGATCAAGAAGGTCATCCTTATTCTGACTATGGCCCGGTCCATGGTTACCCTCTTCATCTTCCCAAGGCATGTTCTTGGAATGGGTAGTGGAAGGTTCAGTGGAGAAAGAGCCCAAAAGTGCAGCAGATCCCAAGGTAGGGGGCTGGTTGGGACTCTCCGTCAGAGACAGCTCTTCCAGAGAGTCAGGGGAGTGAAGAGGGGAGAGAGGAGAGATGGGAGCAGGGGAATCACCCTTCTGCCCAAGTGCTTGAGTAGAAAGGGAGGGAGGAGAATGCAATACAGCACATATCAAATACATACTCCATTCCTTACAATGCCCACCACACCTGGGTACAACAGTTAATCAAAACTTTTTAATGAGCCCAGACAAATGCTACAAACGCTTAAAAAAAAAAATCACTTGAAATTACTTGAAGAATGATCTTGGCCAAATTCATTTTAATGTTCTGGCTTTACTTAAGGTAAATCAATAGTCTAGCCAGCTATACCAATTGACTTTGTAAAATGTCTCAATAAAATAGGTCTTGAGTCAAATCATATCTAAACTGTATGCGTCAGTAATCTAATAACTTGTCTGGTTGTCACATCCTTTTCGCTGATATTTTTATTCCAAACTGAATCCACAGAGTGGGCTGCACAATATACTGCAATATTATCAATCGCAATATCTATATCACAAAGAATGTCTTGTATTGTAATAATGCAATGGTTGTCTATGTGATGGACATTTACTTTTAGCTTCAAAAACAACAACCAAACAGAGAGTTGAATCAATTTATTAAATGCCTCTTATTTAAAAATTGTTTAGAACCTGGATCATAAATATATTTAGTCTTAGTTTAAACTTGATTTAGTCCTGCTTCAGTCTTTAATATTGATTCAGTTCCTGCTTTGAAGAGTGGAGCCTTGTTTTGGATTTTTTTTTTTACAAAGTCAAAGAGCATTCAAATATCGACCGTTCAGATCGTAATCACAATATTCAAAATAGTTACCGCATGTTATTCTAATACTGTGCAGCCCTACCAGAAAAACAATGCTTTACAATAATAAGGTGGCTGGTCAGCTAACAGATCACTTCTTACAAATTGTAACAATTTTTAAGAAGTGATCATTAGCAAGTAATGAATCATTACTTGCTAATGAATTTATTTTTAACCATACTTGGAAACCTATTCATATTGTAGTTATATTACTAATAAGGATAATATATATAATAAGGTTATTGGCCAGGCAGCCAAAAATAAAGCCACTTGTCTTTCTTATGAGTAGGATATTTCAGCATTTGTCTGGTGTTTGTCTGTTCAGATGCATGATGCTAAATATTTTACCCCAGGTCTGGTGCCAATAAACCATGCTTCATGTGTTAACAATTGTTAGGTGATGGCAGATAATGATGCTGGTCAATGGTCTATTAAAGAATGATCCTGGGTGTTCTGGGAAGAATCATTCTTCTAAAACGGTCATATTAGCTTTGGTTACTCTACTCTACAACTATCACATGTGAAACAAAATGCAATGTTAAACACAAGCAAAGCAAACATGGTGCTGCAGTCGGTACTCTCTAAAAGTCTACTGTAAATGGTACAAGTGATAAAGATCTACAACAGGTATCATGCAATATGCCATTTCTACCAAATAAGATAAGTTAAAAAAGTGTGTAAAAATTTAAGTTCAGAGAGAAATGTGAGGAATGGAGGCAGGGATATAATCAAGCAAAGAGAACTTGCCTGTAGGGAATTGCATCAGAGGATGAGGCTGAGCTTTAGAAGGAGAAGGTACATCTGTGGAAGAAAAGAGAAAGCAGCAAAGAGAGGAATCAGTTTGCAAAAGCCAGAACAAGAATCCCAGGTTAAATGACAGCCAACAGTGCTTTTACAAAACTGACTCATTCCATTCTCTCCATTTGACTGACAAAATAAAATGTGTTATATTCATCAAGTACACCAATTAAAGAAAACAATGCAACAATTAAAAGTTCTTGCTGCTGTCAGTTAACTCAGGTATGTGAACTGGACGTAAAAGCTCAACGAGTTTTATTCGAAAGGCAAGGTGATACTGGAACAGAGTGACAGACATGTCGATCAAATATTGTAACACAACAGACAACATTGTGCCTTTGCAAGACAAATATCCAAGAGGGCAGCTTACAAGGACAGAAATAATTCACATTGAGAACGTATTTTTAGTGGTTTGGAACTGTATTCGATTTTTGAATTAGGTTAAAGAGGCAACCACTTTATTAGGGAGATTGTTGAGTTCATTAGTGCAAGATAAAATGCATTCTTTTGACTTAGGCAGTTACATAATCACTTTTAGACTTATGCACAAAGCTTTAGCCGTTTGATCCATGTACCTGTTGACTTTGTACTAGTCTGTGTACATTAGTAGTTGAACCTGTACAATGACTAAACACCAAAATAGCTGAACAGCAGGCTGGCAAAACAAATGCAACCTGCAACATTCAGAGATAGCCTGATGACACAGCAATAGTGGCTTGTATCAAAGATGGACAAGAAGAGTAATACAGAAGCCTTATCGAGAACCTTCATAGATATCTCATGAACACCTATAAAACTAAAGAGATGGTCATTGACTTTAGGCATGCTTCACCCCAATTTATTGGACCGTCAATGGAGAGGACACCAAAATAGGTTCCACCTTTAAATAGCTAGAAGTGCATCTGGACAACAAACTGGATGGATTATAGTTTTTAAGAAAGCCAAGGACTTAAGAGTTAATGTAAAAAACTACTAAAAGAGGGCTGGTTCAGAATAAGTATGGAGACAGTGGTTGAAGCAGTGGAGCACGCACGTCAACAACCGGCAGGGACTGCACCATAGGCAGACCATGCACCATGCACATGTTTATTGTTACAGTAAAACTAAATATTTACTTATCAGTAATGACCACCATTAAGTAAGCACAAATACTCCTTGTTCATATTGTCTTATAAGCTGGCTTATAAATGTCTTATGGGTGGCATTTTCTTAATACGTACACCCCAATGAGCATAATCATAATGTAAACAGGCAATCTCCGACATTATTACAACTGGCATGTTTATTTATGTAAACATTGTCTTCTCCATGTTCTTTTTCAATATCCAGATAGAAAAGTCAAAATCAATGCGTTAGCATGCGAGCCATGATATTTTTTTTTATGTGCGAATTAAATTAAAAAAAAAACAAAAAAACTTTTGTACAAAAAAGAAGAGTTTGTGTGCTCCAGTTTGTCAGGTTGATCTGTGGTAAAAGTTGGGGTAGGATTTGAAGACAAGCGCAAATAAATAATTATTATATAAAAATAAAATTAATTAGTCTTTTATTTTTTATACTAAGACCAAAACCGACTCTCGTCAATCAGATTCTGACTTTGCTTTTTTGGTGGCACTTGATAATACTTGCTTGTGTTTTTATGTTTGCGAGGAGTATCTGTGGGTGTTTGAGTTGTGTCGGAGCCTGGTTGCTTCTCTCCGACCGCAGAATTCATCTCAACTAACACTTCACCGGTGATTGTAGTTTACATCCATCAAGTAGCGTAATCGCCCATTACGTCACATCCGCAAATTTTTTGCGGGCCTAAAAGCTACACATAAAACTTAAAAGAAAAGAAAAAAAAAAAAAAAAAAAAAAAGGTTTTACAACTGAATTTCCTTTTTAAGATAAAAAAAGGTGAATTAAAAATTTAAGGCAATCAATAGATTATTGGACAATTGAATCACAAATAAACCCACACACATTTTCCATATTTCAGATCTTATCGAAACACTTGATTAGTCACAATAGAAAATGAAGGGCATCGTCTTGATTGAGTGTGACAGTAAAATAAAAAAAAACTTCAGCAATGATTAAGTGATTAAGTTTTGAAATTTTATATTTTGATAATTAAAATTTCAGCAATTTGATTGGCCATTTAGATTGGACCATTGGGTTGTTACCTCTGCTGTCAAGAGTAAGCATCCAACGCTGAAACACACCTAAACCAATAAGACACATTAGCAATCTCAAAATGTTTTTAACGTATTGTTGATCAAATCAGTCCATTCTTTATAGAATCAGTCTGGTGATTCTTACAGAAGCCTAAACTATATTAGTATCGCTTATTATATATACGTAGCTAATATGCACTTATGTAACCACACATTGCTCTTCCTTTATCTTGCTCTTAAAAACATTTACATGCTAATATATGTCTGGTAGTGGGAATTCTAGTGCTAAGTCCCGGCCCTACATGTTGCCATATCTATGTCCATGAGCTAAAAGTGTCTTGAGACTCTCAACAATGATATTAGTTTAGGTCAGACTCACTTGCTGCCTTTAGGCTGTATCTTGTAAAACTAACAACTCAACAATGTGAGGCTAACATGCTATATGCTGACGATTCATAAATGGTGCATTTAAATGATCCAGTATTTTTGTCAATATAAAACTGTATTATGGTGGCTATACATAAACCAAGATTATTATTATTGGTTTGATGAAAAATTATTTTAAATTATTTAATAATTTTGCAATGTGTGTGGAGAAGCCTGGTCATCATATCATGAAATAGTCAACAAAGAAGCCATAGCCTCTAAATGTCTTTATCTTTAACCATGTATTGCAGCTCAGGTAAAAATGGCAGGCACTTGGACACTAAGAAGGAATGTAAAACATTTATTTCATAAAATGATATCGTTATAACCCCTTTGCAATGGATCAACACAACACTGCTATCATGTTGATTATCTTACATCATTCACCATGTGGCTCTGGAAATCTCAGCGCTTATCCCAGCAATAAGAGGTGAGATTTACAGATTAACATGTGGCTCTCATCACTTTAAGCAATTCAACTCACTTCTGATCTGATGACCAGCTGCTATGTTGGCCGCATGAAATATAGCGAGGTATGCAGTTGTTTCTACAATTGAAGGGGGTCAGCTTTGAAGCACTTAACCCCACTTAGGTGCGGTCTTCTCCAGGATACAGAGAAAACAACACAGGGCAGCACATAAACAATGGCACTCTGCTTAAGCCTGTGTGACTATGTGTCTGACATCACTCCTGTTCTTCTAATCCACCTGACCACATCACAGGCTCTCCACAAACACATGCCGACGGATGTAGGTGACCCAAAAATAAAGGTGTAGGCAGACGGTGACCACTGAGTGCCGGGCGATTAAGCAGCCTGCCAGTCATGCCGCCTGATGGGAGAGGTGCTGGAAACAAAAACACTGATTTAAACACCTTTTCAGGCTGACGGCATGAAATAGTGTTGAATAGTCATCAGGATACTGAAGACCACTGTGGTATCCTTCTCACTTTTGGTCAGAGTGTATAAAGAAGAGGACAGGCAGGGTTTAAAGGCACAAGTTGTAAAGTAACAATAAATGTATTATTCACATATTCTTATACTAAAGCTAAAACAAAAAGGAAATGCACATTAATGAAACTTTTTGGATGAAATTGGGAACAACAACATTATAGTTTATAGAATTGAAGAATGTTCTATATTAGATACAATAAAAATCCTAACAATATACTTCAAATGTATTTGTAAAGCCAAAAATAACAATCACGTATTCATTAAATTTGAATCAATTTGCCCTTTAGGTGATGCATAAACATCACTTTTGCTCAGCTTGTATATTGTTACTTCATTGCTAGCACATGCTGGTTCATCGGTGGCCTCGCCAAGCAGCCCCACCCTGCCTCTCCTCTGCCTGGAGGAGACTAGGCCTCTAACATTTCACGAGTAAGAAACACACTAGAGAAGCTTCAAGACACTTTTTGATTAAATCAAGTCCAACACAACAAGCACGCAATCTAATCTGATTTTCCATAGCAATGTAAAAGAGGTACATCGAGGCTCAGAGGCCTGCGCTTGCTTGCATTGTTGTCGAAATTGAGATGCTGTTTTTGGGTCGACAATGTATGGGGGGGACGGACTGAACTAGGTGGCGACAGTAAAGTGTGTCTCTGGTTTAAAGCGTTGCCGTTTGTCCGGTAGTTGTTGTGGAAAGACTCGGAAGGCGACAGGGAGTGGACCCGGCGCGGATTCCTTTGTTGTGACTAATCTCTGGGTTACAGCTTTGGTACACAGTGTGTGCTAGCCGCCAGTGGTTCAATTATCGGACATAGCCTTCTCTAATGTGCAATATTCCTTAAATGTGGCTTGGTAACTTATACCAATAACTAATTCACGTAACGATACTGCTATCTTCGAGCCGCATTACTTTTTATATGACAAAACAATAATAATTACAGGGAAAAAGTCAACTTAATGCTAAAGAAGAATGGCTATTAAATGACATTAAAAATTCCCGCGTTGATAGTTTGAATACAGTGGAAAGCTATACACATTTCCTCAATATAATGTACAGGCCTATTTTGTCATTTCCAACTGGGATGGATAAAAGCCCCGCGTCCGAAAATGGAATCGGGGTACCAACTCCCGTTAGCAACAGCGGGCACACTCAGATGGGTGCTGTTCAGTTTGACACATTCTGCTATAAATAACATTGATCAATCTGTACGCAAGTGTAAAATGTAAAAATGCACACAGCTCATAACCCAAGACAAGGCCGCCCATACATTTGCAAAGCCTTAAAGGATGATCCATATTCAATATGCTCAGTGCCGTTTATTTGTCAAAACAGGTGGGCCGCATCCATACAACACAACATAAACGGGACTCAAAGCTCTGTTTAAGCCCCACAACAGCAGGGAAAGCAAATTGAACTCGTTATATTTCAATCTCCTTATATATTAATATATTTCCTGTTATTGAAAGAGCCCTAAATGTGTCAAACAGCCGGTCGGCTTCACGGTAACAGTCACGCTCCTGTTAGCATCAGACTCGCTAACGGCAGAATTAAAGAATTAAAGAAAATACAACATTTAGTCAAAAAACACAGATTTAAGTGACAGGGTTTAGGTAAAAAGCAACGAGGTTAAATTAAAGTTTAGATTTGATCTGTTCATATATACATTGCTAACCATAGAGAAGATGCTAGAAACCCAAAAACAAAAACGCCACTGAAAATGATAAACCAACCCAAAATAGAAACACACGGTATTTCTAAATGGACATCTGTATTGTACAAATTTGACCAAAGGTAAATAATATTGTGCGGATAGACTCACAAGATGCAGAAGCCGGTGGTTTCTCTGTCACCGCTGGTTGCTCTGCTGTCTCTTCAACGGGGGCTGGGGCTTCTTTCCGGGGTTTAGCCGCTGGGAGGGCGTCGCTCACCGGGACAGGGGCAGGGGCAGGCTCTGGGGAGGCCGGTAGCGCTTGGACCAACGTTGTCGTCTCCGGTTCGGCTTTAGGCGCGGCGACTTCAGACTCCTCGTCAATGACAGTCGGTTCGTGGACTAAAGAGGGGGTTGTGGAGTCGGGTTCTGGTTCGGGTACTACTACGACAGGTTCTGGCTTCTTTACAATAGTTTCAACAACAGTTGCGGGCTCAGGCACGATTACCACCGGTTCCACGGCAGGTTTTGGCTCCGGTACCTGGGCGGGTTTTGGTAACGTTACCGGATGTTCAATTGGAGGAACCAAAGTTTCTGTGACCTCATGTGGTGCACTGTCTTCGGCTATGTGTCTCTCCAGAGCGTCCCGGGCCCCACCAACCAGGTCCACAATATCATCCAGACTAAAGTGGTCTTGTTTGGGCTGGTCCGATTCTGGCTCGTAGTGGTGAACCTCATCATTTAGTAGAGAAGTGGTGGACGAGACATGCTGCTGCTCACTGTCTGCCATTTTTTCCTTTTAAACAAGCCTTCCTTTTAAGTGGAAAAAACTGTTCGCTCCGGCTGTTTCCCCTGTCCACAACTTTCAGTTTTACACTTCCACCGGGAGCAACTTTAAAACCGGTTACCCCCTCCGTGCGAGCCCGCTTTTGAGACCGGACAAAGTTGGACAAGTGCGCCACAGAGACGAGACTCTAGTCTCAGATAGCCACGGAGAATTTGAGAAAGAGAAGTGGGTAACTTCCCTGACCAATTAGCCACGCTTGAACTTTTGAAGGACACGACCCTTGACCAATCGCTGTGTAGAAAAAAAATCCCGTTCAACCCCTCCCATTTGAGCGCAGGCGTAACAGGACGCCTCCTCTGTGAAACCCCTGCTGAAGTTTAGGAGGAGCCGAAAGTCGAGTCCTTTTCTGACATAAGTTAGGCACCAGCAAGGCAGTTATTACATACCTTTTGATTTTTGCTACTGTAGGCTACAGCAACATGCGTCTATACCAAAATATACATGCCGTGAAATACGCACGTATTAAGGCCATCATTTAAAAGGAGCAACACACACCATAATGACTTGCACAAAAAAACTGTAACCAAATACTTCTGAATAGGTTATAGTCTTTGTGTCCAATAACCAGGGGACACATGACCTGTGTATGCGGTTATGGGTTGAATTTCATAAAAAACATAATTTATTTTACAAAGTCACAATATTGGCATTATCAAGTTTTAAACATACAAAAATAGAATGTAACTCTTTAAAATATGACCTGCAAAAATATCAAAGCGCTATATATATATATATATATATATATATATATATATATATATATATATATATATATATATATATATATATATATTGTGTTGCTCAAACATGTAGTGATGTGTGGGATAAAAAAAGAAGCGGAACAGAGGAAAGGGGCGGGTCAAAGTTAGTTTCCGTGTGGCAGATTCTGGAGTTACAATGCATGAGTTTAAAATATGAAGACTTTAAAGTATAAAGTAAAAAGAGCACAACCTTCTTTTACAACAGTTTTAGCGCTGGTTTTAGACATGTTAGCGTGTTCAGATTACATGACATTACCTAATTTACAGGTTTGATGAAAGATTATCTTAAAGCTTAGGGGCACAGGCACAGCAGCACAGTGATAAGTGCTTCACTTGCCCCAAGAGTATGTGTGTAGATACTCTGGGTGTTCCTGCCTTTTCTCATCACTCCGACATATGCAAAGTAGTAAACTATTAATAGGTACGCATAGGAGTTGTGTAGATTCTAGCCTTTTTTGGCAGCATCTAGTTTCACTAAATTTATTTAGATCCCAAATGCCCCTAAACCCTTGTGCAAGAATGTTTGCTCAGAATAAGACATGATTGTAATTTGCCTCCAGCAGTGCTCAGTTTGTTTTTTTGTCGTAGGATTGGGAAGTAATGGCTCCTCCTTCCACTTGGTTCTATGGCCCATTAAATGCAGATTTCACCCAAGCCTCTCTCATTAAATCCCGTTAAAAAGTCCTTGAGTAAGAGCCAATATACGGCGATATACCAGCATCCACCAGAGGGCAGGCTCCAAAAGTGGAACTATAAGGAGAAACCCAATGGCATCTTTACAAGTGTAAAAGTCATGTTTACATCCTGGTACAAAAGATGGCTCTGGTCTCTAGAGCTAGGTTTTTACTACATGACAACTCTGGTTATGCTATCTAAAAACTTTATTTATTATTTTACTATGCAGTAAAAGCCGAAAAGCCCGGATGTAACGCCACCATTATTGCCCTGTGGTAAGAACAATATCGGTAAATAGGGGAGCAATTTAGAGCCTGCCCTCTGGTGGACAGCGTTATATCGCTGTATTTCGCTGTATGGCGGCGACCTTACTCAAGGACCATTTCGGAGGATCCATGAGAAACGCTGGATTTCATCTTAATAGACAAATATGAACAGTGTTATTTACTGACATTTTAGTTGTCCAATGTGTTTCCACTATAAACCACATTTTGCACAATGTGTTACATAAAGATAAGTTGCAGAACATGAACATTCCTAACTCATCTGTGGACCCAAATTAATTTCACCTTACACAGAGATGCCTCAAGTGGGAGGAGTAAGGGAGGAGGAATTCCTTTGTATGTAAACAACCGATAGTGCTTCTGTTGTCAGGATGTGGAGCTGTTGGCAGTGGGACTGAGATCTGAGATGTGGTTGTGGCTATAGTTTATATTCAACCACAAGCTGTACCAGACACTGCCTGTGTCATCAGCTGAACTGTTTTCAGTTACATGCCCAGCACCCTGAAAGCCCTCTTCATCATATCAGGTATTAGTCTGGAGACTCAGGTTGAAGCAGTGGAGCGACAGACGGCAGACAGGACAGACGCTATACAGAACAACATAGACCATCCCCCGAATTGGGCTTTTGAACAAAAGAGAGAAGCCTGTGGACATCTGAGATCAGTGAGCTGCAGGACAAAACACAGGACAGACCGCCCTAATTGACTGTAAGACTGTTAGATTAATTTGTGGAAGATGAAGTCTAAATCTATTCATTTGCTTTTTTATTAATTTGAAGAGTGAACTGAATTTCCCCTTGGTGATTAATAAAGTTAAAATTAATTGAATTGTTCAAGTTAATAAACTGCTACAGAAACCAACCAAGAACAGCATGCTAAAGGTGAATGATCTCAAAGTCACAATAAAATGCTGAGTCTATGCTTCTTGCAAAAGTAACAAGTATAGGCCAGTGGTAGAAACTATTTGCAGATTAAAATACAAAGGGCCAAAAATCAACATTACTTTGACTAACGATACAGAAGTTACAATGTGGGCTGGGGGAAACCATAGATTTCTTAATATTTGATTGAAATATAATTTTATAAACGAAGAGAAAGGGCAAGGCATTCATGTATTTCTCAGAGAGAATGCTGGGTAAACAGTCAGTCACTTGTTGCCTCTGAGACTGCCGCCTCTGTTTATTGAGTTGTGGGAGTCTGTTTGTTCAGTGTGATATGGCTTAGATTAAAGCCGACAGAGCCTTTTCTGTTCAATCTGCCATCTTCTGTGCTTTTATTGTGTTACTAGTGGAGGAAGAAGCGTTTTTTTTAAGTCAGGAAAAAATCTACTGTTGTATGTGTGTAAACTGGTAAAATATTGTGTTTAGAACATGTTGTGCTAAAGGGTTTGTAAAACATAGATTGTAAAAAAATAGGGGGTAAAATAAATTAGGCCCCCTAGTGGACAAACTGAGACAAACTCATAGGCCATTTTGCAGACATGAAAAAGAAGCTTTGTCAAATAGTATTTCATCCACCACATTGGAAGTAAATAAATTACTTAGATTGTAGCATTTTAAATAATTACTGTGTAACTTTTAAACATGTTAAATACTTGTAATACTAGCATTTCTTTAAGATTCTTGATTACAGTAATGTCTATATGTCAATGACAGCTACTCAGTTTTGCTCAAGGTTTACAAACCTCAGCAGACATCTTAAATTGCAGTTGTGTGTTTTAAAAAGTATTATTCGTAGCATATATAGCAATGTCTGAATCAGCAGGAACGAAAAAAAAACAAGAGGAGGAGTGAGAAATGTTCAGCCAGTTTTTTTACGTCAGGCAGTTGAAGATTAGATTAGATTATCTTGGATATTCAGAGAAAATGTGTATCTGGGTATAATCTGTCTACCTGTACAGATAAAAAGGAGGTTAAAGTTTTCAACTTTCACCTTAAAAACTGAGTCCATATGTTTTTGCTTTAACCTTTTCTTCAACATGACCTGGATGACTGAGAACCTTCACAGGCTACATGTATAGATATTTCACATAAAGATGTGCTCCGTGAGATGGGCTCCCTCTGGATCCAGAGACCGGAGTCCTGTTCCATTCTGGCTCAGGAGAATGGCAATTATGTCTTGAGTCAGATCAGTGCGGTTTAACGTTGAGCACACAGAGGCTATTTCGCTCCAATGGTCCACCGAGGATCCACTGTCCTCCAGCATCACTGCCTCCAAGCCGCCTGAAAGAACATACACATGCAGTGGCTCAAGTCATGAACTGAATTGACCAAATTTAACTTGCGTTATGCCACTACACAGTTGTGTTACATCACATTGTGAAGCATTCAAAGTGTTTGGACAATACATGACCATTTATTCACTCAGTCATCCTCAGTAGAATTGGTGCCCCTCATTATTGATATTAAACATCTGTAATAAAAGAGATTTATTTCTTTATTAGCACTTGGTTTTATTTGGGAAGGCTTGGGTTGTGGGGCAATGGATTGTGGAATGTTTGTAAAGTTTCTTTCCTTTTAAATAAATATGGTACGTCCAGGAGTTCCTAAGCTAAAAGAGATAAGAGCACTGAAGCTCCTCTCCTTTCTCCATTCATAACTGAAAATAGAATTCAGATAGCTCTTATCAGGGTGACCAGTGCTGTTTGGTTCATTGTTTAGGAGTAAGACTTTGAAATATTATGTTTTTTATGTGGCCGTGTGTTGGTGGGACAGTCTCAGACATAGATATCACAGGTGCCTTCACAAACTAATAGAGAGGGATGGTTCAACTATAGGTATTAGTTTGAAGACTGGCGCAAGCAGTTGAGCAACCAAAGGTTGTATGCTCCCCATTCACTGATATTGTTCTTACCACAGGGCAATAAAATGGCGGTTACATCCGTGCTTTTCGGCTTTTATTCCATAGTAAAACAGTAGTTTTCAGATAGCATAAACGGACATATTAATCAACCCCCTGCCCTCTGGTGGACGGAGGAACAGTATATCGCTGTATATCGCTGTATGGTGGCGCTCTTACTCGAGGCCGTTGTAAGTGGCTTCTTGATAGATGCTTGGGAGCAAAAGACACACAACAAGACAGATGCTATACTGAACTACATCCATACATTTGAGTTTTGAACAACATAAGATTGCACAATCAATCAGTCTGTGGAAGAGGAAGTCTGAATCTATTCATTTGAAGAGACCTAACTACTGAAGTTCCCCTTGTGGATTGGATTGTGAATTGTATTCAGATCAGTAACATACCTCGCCCCTTTCTGACAAAGCTGTCCAGCAGCTGCAGTGCGAACTCCTGCAGCTGAGAGTCAGCGAGAAGAGTAGTACAAACCACACCCAGAGATAACATGGCAGCCTGACCCCTATCAGGCTTTGTCAGCAACTGAAGGAGGCACAGGTTGGGGGAGTGACATAAAATCCACACGTAGTCCTCTGAGACAAAGAAAGATTCATAAAACATACTGTTTGTATAATATAAAAAAGAAGCACCACACACATTTTACAGACCAGTTGTGAGTCCTTCGCAGGTTTTCATAAACTCCACAGCACTGTGGTTCAAGTTCCTCCTGCACATGCTCAGTGCCATCTTTCTGTGCAGCCCACAGGCTTTGTAGTTGATAGTGGCCAGGGCCAGAAGCACGTCACCCTCAGTCACATTCTTCTGAGCATGCTCAGTCAGGATGTCCCCCAGATCCTCAGAGTATGTCAATCTATGGATAAAGGGTAGAATGACTTGCACAGAACAGACTGTTTATCACTGTTTATGTGATGTGTGTAATGTTTACTTGTCATGGCTGAACCCATGGGTTACAAGTTGCCATGTGCCTTGCTGCAGGGCACACTGGACACCCTCATAAGAGACACATGCTGATAGTTTGTCCTCAACTGGAGCGGTCATCAGTAGAGCGTGGAAGAAGACCAGGAGGGGAGGGGGTGATGCTGGTGGCCCTGTCACACCTGGAGGAAGTGAAAGATGTGCACGAGTCTATGATGATGGTATTGACTAACAACACTGCCACATATGACTTTTGTTTTGATGCAGCAGAAGTACGTAATTGTGTGTACCTTTAAACATGTTTATGGTCTGGATGTTCCTCAGAACTCCATGAGGAGAATGGGCAGCATGCAAAGCAGCTTCTTCATACTGACATGAGTCAAAGAGATCAACAAACCTAAGAAAATTTATATAAAGATGTAAACAAAAACACAAACAAATCAAATGTAGTTTTAGAAGAATCCTATCCTTTATGGCACCTGTCCAGGTAATCTGCCAGGTATTCAGACTCGTTGACTCCAATTGGCTCCTCACTTTCTAAAAGCTCAGTGTCTATGCTGTAAATGTCATCATCTGAAACTGTAATAAATGAAAGATATAAATAAAACTTGAGCAAAACAACCAAGGATTAAACAATGACATTGGTTGATATAAATAATAAAATAATAATAATAACAAATTTTAAGAGGTGTGTGTTGATTACCTATGGTCTGTCTGACATCTTGGAGCACTGAACTTACAAGCTCTTCCAGAAGAACCTTCTGGCCTTCCTCCTTCCAGCTGCAGAGATGGTTATACACACATCTGAGGCGCTTGTATCTACAGATAAACAGAAACTAATATAATCACCTGAAAATAACACTCTTTACATTTTGTCTATCTTGGAAAATAATATACGTCATAACAGCCAGTTCCTGCTCCTACAAGTGCCCAGAGAGGACAAAATGGACCACTATTGACAAGTCATTAGTAGTTTTTCTACTTACAGGAGTTTCAGACTGATGTTATCGGTGTTCAATTTATCTCTCCACAGCTCTCTAGCTTGCATCTCTGCCTCTAGCCTGGCTTTAACCTCCAGTGAAACACAGTGACTCTTTTTGGCGAGCAACACTGCTCTATGAGACTCCAGATGCTCCAGATGTTTATCTATAACCTCAGGATCTTCAGACTCAGCTACTGTCACCCCTGAGTTAACAAAAGGTGAAGAAAACAGAGATGATAACTTTTAGCAGACATTTACTGTGCATAGACACATTTTTGTGGTTTTTAGACTGACATACTGCAAAATACTATAATAATAAATAATTTTAACACATCAATACCAGCCCCAATACCTGGTATCCACATGCTTTGTTCTCTCAATAACTTCTGTTTATCAATCTCTTGCTGAAGCTCTGCACTTTCCTTCCGAAGGACAGAGACCCTGCACAGACACATAAATGAAAGTTTATTAAAGGCTATACATTTATTTAATCAAACTTCCAAGCTTCAGATTAGGTCTGTAAATTCATGGTCCCTTCCCACCTCTCCTTCAAGCTGCTGGCTCGACTCTGGCAGGTTCCCAGTGACCCTGGTTTTAACGAAGAGGCCACTAAAGTATGCTTAGCTGCCCTGACGTCTTCCTTCTTCTTAGTAATTGCCCTGACGACGTCATCATACTCTGCCTTTATACTCAGCAGAACTCTCTTATAGGAGGATGACCGCGCAATCACCTTAAAGACATAGGCATAGATACATTTTTTTTTTATTTTGAATAAAATATATATTTTGTTTTTTTCTCATTATTTATTTGTCAGTCTATATCAAATATGAGGTTTGTAGTTTTCTGGCAATTTGGCGGCATCTGGTGGCAGGGTTGAGAGTGGCAATATCCCACACTTAACACTCTAGCTTAGTAGAAATGCTGCATGTAGTCAATATATCTTAGCCATTCTTATTAAGCCTATCTATTAAATGGCCCCTGTAATTATCCGCACTAGCCCTGTTATATTTCCTCATCTTCTATCGAATGTAGTTCTATAGTTCTAAGTAATTTTCCTGTGCTTGCTAGTTGGACATTTACGCTAACTAGTTTAGTTTGTGGAGCCTACCTTATTGAACACTGAGCGGTAAATGATGTAGCGAAGCTCATCTGGGCCCTCTTCGGGACACTGCAGATACCGTTTCTCATGTTCAATAAAGTCATACAGAGAATTCAAGAACTTCTCTTCGCTCTCAGATTCCATAATTTCGGGTGTCAATACACGTTCTCCTTTTCTCGAAGACAAGCAAGATTTTCGTGTTTCAGACATTGTTGTTTTGGTTTTACCAGTCAACCTCAAATTTTCTCCGGACTTCTGTCAGTGAAACATTGGTTGCTAGGTTACCGTAGCGGTACTTTTTTTAGTTTTAATATATGTATTTTTAAGAGAATTATGCCGAAAAGGCTGTGTTTTCTTTATTATTTGTGTTTATCATTAAATAAATACGACAAAGTCACGTATAATATGACATATTCATATATTTTTTTTAATCAGGCGCTGGTATAGCTGCCTAACCCATGCAAACCTTTGTAGAAAACCCCGTCGCTCCCTCGTAAAGCCCTCTTCTCATGATCCGCCATTAGGAGAAAACCGGTGGTAAGTTCGAGCTCTACGTTTCACATGAATATTTTAGGGAAAATAAGTAATTTTGACGTCCTTTTAAGTAAAAAGGGCAAGTTTAAAGATTTGCGTGTCTCTCTCGTGTAGGTGGATTGAACGCCAGGATGCAGATTTTCGTCAAAACCCTTACGGGGAAGACTATAACCCTCGAGGTGGGTAGCAGAACTGAGATGGAGCTGAAATGTATTCTTGGACTGGCGCTAGTTTGTTATTCTACAGTTAAAGAGCTTGTTATGGACTAGGCTTTCTTTATAGACAATTTAGCACGCATAAACTCGGTTGTAAGAGTGCTAAATCATGTGCACACGGACTACATGGATAATTTGCAAGTAGAGCTAAGCGGCTAAGGCTAGCTCCTATATCCGCAGTATAACACGTGTGACACTCATGTCAAAATACAATGGCCGTGTTAGTTTGCTCATGTCTCAAAGGGATGTTTTGAGTGTATAGCTCACATGTAAGGCTTCTCGTGTGTTTTATTTGGTCTAGAAGTGAAAGCAAACGGCAACTTAAGGAAGTTGTTCACAGATCTAATCTTGCTCCCAATAGGTTGAGCCTTCAGACACTATTGAAAATGTCAAGGCCAAAATCCAAGACAAAGAGGGTGAGTTTTTTTTATTTTTTATTTTAGAGGCACTGCCATTTTTAGGTGTGTTGCTTACAAGCTAGAAGTCTTTGTAAGATGACAAAGTCTGCACCTTAAGCTTTTACCTGATGACACGTTTGTTTGCAGGTATTCCTCCAGATCAGCAGAGGTTGATCTTTGCTGGAAAGCAGCTGGAAGATGGGCGCACACTGTCCGACTACAACATCCAAAAGGTGAGGTGGAGATACTGGGCACCGGCAGAAAACCTAAATGATTCTCTGAAGTAGTGTCTTAGCTGTAATCCTTAAGACTTAGTTTTCATTGCCATTTGAAAAGCTTGCAAATTAAACTGTTGCTGTATTATATCACAAGTTCACAATGTTTGCTGAGGGACATGCTGAAACAAGTACAAACTATTTATACAATTAAGCAAAAGTCTTGAAACACTTATGATTACTGCATGTATAGGTATTCAAGAATTATTTTTTTTTAAATAAGGGGGAAAAATTTAGTGAAACTAACGTATAGCAGCCTAATGTGATATGATCAATATTTAAAATGGTGAGAGCAAGATTTCCCCCGGTGTTACAAAAAAAATAACTTTCTCTAACTAATGATGTTGGTGATTGTTTTGTGTCCTTTTTGTAGGAGTCTACTCTGCACTTGGTGCTGAGGCTGCGTGGTGGTGCCAAGAAGAGAAAGAAGAAGTCTTACACCACCCCCAAGAAGAACAAGCACAAGAGGAAGAAGGTCAAGCTCGCAGTGCTCAAGTACTACAAGGTAAATAAATCTGTCTGGAGAAAATGTAATTGTATGGTTGTTTCCTTTTCGATGGCTCACTAATGTGACTGCTTTTGTGTTGTACGCATTGAGAAATGTGCAGATGTAATGTTTCTCTTCCAATAAACTGAAACATTTCTCTTGTTCCTGCAGGTGGATGAGAACGGTAAAATCCACCGACTAAGGCGTGAGTGTCCTGCTGACGAGTGCGGCGCTGGTGTCTTCATGGCCAGTCACTTTGACCGTCATTACTGCGGAAAGTGCTGCCTCACCTACTGCTTCAATAAGCCTGAGGACAAGTAAATGGGTTAAAAGGCGTTTAATAAAGACAATGTTTGCCAGAAGTCTCGAGTCTCTTTTAATGAATTTTAAACACCAGACGTTAAGGAATGAGAAAAATCTAAATGTGCAGTGCATGTTCAAAGCCAGCCCTATTCACCAACTTTTACTGAACTGGACCAAAAACATGACTAAACCCCTAAATTAATTCTCTAACGCAGAAACAATGTGGGGTTATCAATTGGAATCTAACAATTGAAGATTCATATTTTTAGAAGGAAACCTAGTTAAGCAACCCAAACCTGTGTTTTTACTTTATGTATGGATATAACTCCATGAATGCCACTCTAGATTCATTCATAGATGAACAATCCTAAGATGAGACCTCATGGTCCAACAGCTGATCATCACAGATATGGAGTTTAGCTGTTATCCTGGGGAAAAATATAAATGTCCAGTCAACAGTGACCTTGAAGCTAGTTACAGACATGGTTTGTCATAGATATTTACAGGTGCTGGTCATAAAAGTTTGATCAAAAGTTGATTTCACTAATTTCATATAAACTTGTATATGTATTTAGTCATAACACAGACTGATATTTCAAATTTTTTTTCTATTCATTTTGATGATTATAACTGATTAAGGAAAACCCCAAATTCAGTATCTCAGAAAATTAGAATTAAAACCAATATAAAGAAAGGCTTTTTAGAAATCCTGGCCAACTGAAAAGTATGAGCATGTACAGCACTCAATACTTAGTTTGGGCTCCTTTTGCCTGAATTACTGCAGCAATAGAGCATGGCCTGGAGTCGATCAGTCTGTGGCACTGCTCAGGTGTCTCTGATAGTGACATGGACATGGATACCATGGTCCTTAAACCAGGTCCTGGTTGCTTTGGCACTGTGAGCAGGTGCCAAGTATAATCTGCCTCTCCATAAAGTTGGTCAGCAGCAGGAAGCCTGAAGAGCTCTAAAACTTCCTGGAATATGTCTGTGTTGACCTTGGACCTCAGAAAACACTGGACCAACAGCAGCAGATGACATGGCCCCAAACCATCACTGACTTTGGAAACCTTACACTGGACCTCTTCCTCCAGACTCTGGGACCCTGACTTCCAAAGGAAATGCAGACTTTACTTTGATCAGAGAACATCACTTTGGACCACTCAGCAGCAGTCCCAGGTGTTGTTCAAGAGTGGCTTGACACAAGGAAAGTGAAGCTGAAACCCATGTCTCACATACGTCTGTGTGCAGTGGTTTTTGAAGCACTGACTCCAGCTGCAGTCCACTCTTTCTGAATCTCCCTCACATTTTTCAATGGGTTTTGTTTCACAATCCTCTACAGGTGTGGTTATCACTGTTTTCTACCACAATTTTTTCCTTCCTTTTGCCTCTCTATTAATGTTCTCGGACACAGAGCTCTGTGAACAGCCAGCCTCTTTTGCAATGACCTTTTGTGTCTTGCCCTCCTTCTGCAAGGTGTCAATGTAATAAATGAATATAATATACAAGTTTCCCTTTTTGAATGGAATTAGTGAAATAAATCTACTTTTTGATGCTATTCTAATTATATGACCAGCACCCGTATAATAAATCCTGTAGCATATTAATAGCCAGATTATACATATCAATTTGTAGACTGAGGTTAACCACTGTCACACAGACAAAAATGACACAATTCTAGTATAGAAATTAGCCAGAGGGAGACCACTGGAGTGGCTTTACAGTAACTTTAAGTGGAAGCACTATAACTTTGTGCTCATTACGTTTTAGTGTGTTCAGTGTTTTATCTTTAGATCAGCCAACATTGTACAAAGTGACCCAGTTAAATGCAGTAGGTAACCTTAAGTAAGCACTATGTAATCAGTGTATGTGTACAGTGAAGAATGTGATTTTTTGGGGGGCCATTTTTCAGAAAATATGAATCACAAAAACTTTTTTCACTCATATTTAGTGGTTGGGTGAAGCCATTTATTGTCAAACAGGTTTGAATGTCTACTAAAGGTAACCCTCCTCACCTGTGATCTGTTTCCTTGTAATCAGTGTGTGTATAAAAGGTCAGTGAGTTTCTGAGCTCCTGACAGACCCTTGCATCTTTCATCCAGTGCTGCACTGATGTTTCTGTCTGAGCCATGGGGAAAACAAAAGGAACTGTGGGGAAAAAAGTAATTGAGGTGTATAAAACAGGAAAGGGATATAAAAAGATATCCAAGGAATTGAGAATGCCAATCAGCAGTGTTCAAACTCTAATTAGAAAGTGGAAAATGAAGGATTCTGTTGAAACCAAACCAAGGTCAAGTCGACCAACAAAGCCTTTAGCCACAACTGACAAGAAAAGTGTTCGGGATGCAAAGAAAAAGCCAAAATAAACTTCAGCTGAAACACAAGGCAACCCTGAAGATGGTGTGGCTGTTTCAAGATGCACTATAAGGAGGCACTTGTAGAAAAATGGGGTGCTTGGTTGAAAAAACCATTACAACGCAAATGTCAAAGCATTCCACTTCAATGGAATTGAAGATCTCAAACGTAAGACTGTACACAGTCTATAAAAGCTGAAATTCGCATCAATTAATTTGCTTGCAGAAGAATATTAACAGACTTAAAGTGTGTCTGGGTATTTGGGACCCCACTTGAGATTTGGTTTGTGTTTTAGGTGCTATATACATTTTCTATCAAGTAGACTAAGGAATATTAAGTGCATTTGTAATACTATATGAGAATATTAAATAACCTAATAATTGTAAGACCAATGTTCTTTCAAGAACTAAAATTAGCCATCTCTACTCTATACAAGAATGTTTTTAATACTCCAATCAATGTAGTTTGACAACTTTTATTTATTTATTATTAAACATTTGGGCCATTTTAAAATCCCTTCTTTGCAGTTTAACATTTATAGAGCTTCTACAAAATCTTAACAAAAATGAGAAAGAAAAACAAGACTGTCAGTTTGTGTACTAAAATAAGGTTATTTACTTAAATCATTACAATGGACAGACTGTATACATAGTTTCCTTGGTAAACTCATAAGGCACCAAATCAGATGCTGTACAAAACACCAACAAAAAGATTTAAAAAAAAAAAAAATCACTTACATATTAGAGAGTAATTCTAGTTTGGGGTTTCTTGCATATTCAATACATACAATAATACAGCTGTTAGCATGATGCACACAGACACACGGGTGATGGCAGCTGCTCTGGAGAGTGTACCAACAGTTTAACAGCAAACTTCTAATAATGTTTTAGAAATATTTTTTTAGGTGACGTTACAGCTGACTGCTAAATTTATTAAGGTTTAAGTATAAAAACTAATGCTTTAACAAGATTTAAGAAGTGGTTCAAGCTTAAGTCATTTTAAGTATTAAAACGTAGCTATCAATACAAATTTCAGGTAGGGCTGGGCAATGTTTTTTTTTTTCCCCCAAACGATTTACAATTTTTCTTTTGTCTTGCTACTGACCTAAGGAGGTAATTCAAATGTATGTTATATTATAAATGTTTTATTTCTTATTCTGCTCATGAAGCAAATATAAAACAGCAGTGTGCATTACCTTCAGAGAAAATAAAAAGTAGTTAAGGTAGAATACTTTTTAGTTTTAGCTCTCCGTCTGTCTCCATAAGCCAATTCTGAAACAGTTTCCAGGCTATTCCAAGTCTTGTTAAAAGGGCCTAAAAGCTAATGGCTAATTTCCATAAATTTGTTAAACACTACACAAATTCCTGCCTTTTCATTATTAGTGTCTTGACCATCTGCAGTCATTTTGGACATTTGAGCTGCTCTAGCAGTAGCCACAGGGTGTTTATGTCTCATTAAATTCAATTTAGTGTTATGGCTATTTTAACATTGTTTAAAATAAAAAATAAAAACTTCAGTAATACGATTTATCGCCCAGTCTTAATTTCAGGTATTAAAAATAAGATTTGGATCAAGTTGATTGTTAAGTTAAAGCCTCTGCACAATCTCCCAACAAACAGCCGTCCCCAGTCACATTCACTCACTCACAGAGACATGACAAATGCTGTGGACAGACAGACAGGACGGGAGGCGTCTCTGTGGTGACTCCATCTCTGCCAGCATCTCTCTGAAGTCAGCCGGACGTCAACACCACTGCAGCATAGTGTTCTGTTTTCTTAAAATCTACTTTTGAATAGGCACGGCATCTAACATTTATTTACACAATAGAATTCACATATCATAATAGTACCGTATTTCTTATATTTAACTCTACTTTAAGAGTGAGATATATTTCATTATGGCAGGAGAGCACAGTCCTGAAGAGAAAACCAAACAAAACAAAAAAAAAAAACTTGGCATTTTAAAAACAGACAGAAGTCAATTAAATGCTGAACCAAGAGGCAGGTCCTTAAAAAATAAAGTTCATTTGACAACTCCTCCAGACCTCCCTCCTCAGCCTCACACAGGAAGTTGTCAGTTAAATTTATTCATCGTCTCAGTTGGCTTTCACAGAAAGCATCGTAGCAGGGAGCATACCCCACAGGAAGAGGAAGACCAGGCCCGTAGTTCCGCTCTGTCTCCTAAATCCTACATTTTAGATTCTGCCAGATCCTTGTTGTGGTAAATATGAGGTCAATCCAGTCCAGCTCATGTCATAAAAACAGTAACGGGGCAAAGGAGGATGAGGAGGGTGGCAGCAGCGGTCAAATCTTAATGTCCTGCGACTCCACCATCTTGCCGAGCGTCTTCTTGACTCTGAGGATGGTGAGGCGGGATGCGGGATTGTGTGCCCAGCATTCAAACATCAGCTTCTGTATGGCCCGAAGACACTGGGGAAAGACAACACTATGTTAGGACCATTACCTAGAGTGGGGCACATCACAATCAAAGTCACAGGTTTAAGAGCCGGAGCAGACCTCGTCACTGTTCCAGCGGTTGGACACCGTGGGCCGCATTCCTTTGACACACACCACCTCCAACATGTCCTCGTAGGAGGGGTCCGACGGCACCATGTCATAGTAGGGCAGCTGGTAGTCCTCTACAATTCCTGAGGAGACAGGAGAAGCTTAAGTTAATGACTGGCATATAGGTATAAATATACAGTTGTAGTCTAAATTCTACAGGGTATTTACTAGATTAGAGAGGGACTACTGTAGTAGCTTTACAAAAACTTTGTTTATAAATTTATTTATAGTATTTCACAAATAACTTGCAATAGGAGAACCTGGTTATCCCCAACACCAAAAACAAGTTCAATAGTTCCCTTGTGGGGCCAGGGAGACTTAGTGAGGCCTTTCTGTTAAATAAAGGTCAAATGCTAACTGGGGATATAAGATGATAAAAGAGCAGTGTCTAATAAAGCATCAGAGACATGTTACTGACATATTTCTTATTTACTATATTCAGGAAAAAAATACATGTGATGTATATTGTGGAAAAAAATGCTTCACAGTCACAAATAGGGATGTAACGATTGACTCCAATCATGATTCGATTAAATTTATGATTCTGATATCATGATTCAATTTTGTCACAATTTTTTTTTATTAAAATGAGTTTAGAGAAATTAGAAGTGCCCTTTTATTATTTTACAAATCAGGGCTCCAGACTAACTTTTTTTTTTATCACAGTCCCAACAATCATCCAGGGTAAATGTCAAATGTTTACTTAAAATATAGGCAAATGTATGTCTATTTGTAAGTTCATAAATAAACAAATAAAATTAAATTCAACATGCGTTTACATATAATTTAATTTGACTATAAGGCTAGGTACTTTGAATAAAAATCTAAATAAAATCTAAAGTGGATATTAACTTAACTTAAAATCCCTATTAAATCTGCCTCTGATGGATTTGGACCTGGTTAATTACTTTGTGTTCAATAATTAGTTCTTAATAACTTTAGCTTAGACCTAAAACATCTTTAGATCAAACCCAATAATAAACACTGGTCTCATGTGGTCACCTGTTTATTTTAAAAAGAAGCAAGAATGTATAAATAATTAATGTTAGGACCAGAAGTACTTCACAAAGGACCGGATTTGGTCCAGGGACCGTAAGTTTGCGACCCCTGGTCTTTCCTCTCAGTGGCTGCAGCAGAGACTCACAGAAGGCAGCACATGACCCAGGACATTATTATAATAATATTCTTTAAAATATATATTACATGTTTCTGACAAGGGCCTCAAACAGATGAACACTTTAAGACAGGTCTGACTGTGTTATAATAACTTATGGTTCAGACTCAGAATGACTCTGTGTAAAATTGAGCTTCTTTGCTAACACAGATTAATGCTCACATTCTCTCTGTTCTCCACCGGTGACAGGAAATTTACGTAAATTTTTGTTTGTTTTTGAAAGCGTAAACCTCAGACACAGACATGTTTTTGTTGTGCACCGGTTAAGTCCGTACAGAGCCAACTTGGCCTGGGACACAGTGAATAGTGAATGCTTTTTGCTAAAGTGGATTTATTAATACCGCCACAACTTTAATTTAAATGAGGATGAGACTTCCTCAATATCAACATCACACTCTTTTTACCATGCTAGAAACTGTTTGCAACAACTTGTTGAAAGCAAGTTTGCATACGCGAATTGATTTTCAACCGGCTAAAGGTTAATCGTTACATCCCTAGTCACAAATGTTTTTTTATAATCAAATTGAGCGAATATACCTCCGGAGACACAGCGGCGGGCCATCTCCCATATAACCAGGCCGTAGCTGTACATGTCGGCCATGATGTATGCCTGGAAGTGGTTCTTGTTGAGTCTCTCGTCCAGGACTTCAGGAGCCATGTAGCGTCTCGTTCCCACACGATTGCTTAGAGGGACGTCAACGTCATTTGTGTCACTACGGAAAATAGAAAAACAACCTTTTTTTAATTACAAGTTTTTTACAGTAGTGGTAATTAAGGCCTGAAACATTAAGCAGACCTGTTGAATTTAACAGCCAGGCCCAGGTCGGCGATACAGCAGGTGCCATTCTTCTTCACCAGGATGTTCTTGGTCTTCAGGTCCCGGTGGGCGATGGCCGGTTTACCTTGCGTGCCGTAGATCTCGGTGTGCAGGTGGCAGAGGCCGCAGGCGGCGGAGTAGGCCAACCTCAGCAGCGCCTGATTGTCCAGAGTGGTCTGTTTCAGGTAGTCGTACAGTGAGCCATTCTCGTGGTAATCAGTGATCAGGAAGAGCTGCATGTAGGCGCCAGAGCTTTTGATGTCGGCCGCGATGAAGCCTGGAGGAGGAAGGACAAGCAGATCAGGTCTGGCGGTAACCTGGCATAACCAATACAACTGAATGAATGTGTATTTTAGCACCAAATAATACAACTTTTTAATTCAAAATGTCCCACTCTTGCTACTTTTTATTTGCCCTTTTTTTCGGAGCAAACATCGAGTCATTGCCTTTGTGTCTGGTCGTTCTGACAATGTGGTCGGACATTATTCCCAATAGATTAAAAATCAATCAGTGCATTGATTGGTCTCGGAGTCTGCTGGTCTGGCTCTGCGGTCCTCAAACCTCACCACTTAAATTGAATCTGACCGTATCACAGATAATTCTAGCTCTTTTATGATGTTTAATGACGAGACGAATGCTCAGTACCCAGGATATTCTCATGTCTCATGAGGACCGTCTGGTAGATCTCAGTTTCTCTGAACCAGCTGGTCTCCTCTCGGGTGAAGAAGACTTTGACAGCCACCTTCTCGCCCCTCCAGCGGCCCAGCCACACCTCTCCGTAGCGCCCCTTCCCGATCTGCCGCACCATTTGGATCTGTTTGGCAATGGTCCGCTGAACCTGAGCACACCACACAAGAGATGGAACTTTTCATTACGTATACCCACTAAAGACAAATGACATAAGCAGCTACTGATCTGTTTGTTAAATTACTATTTTTGTTATAAACTTGTTGGAGCACTAATAGATTGGTTTAAGTGGCAGTGTCCCCTTCTAATGCAGTTGTGTTCTCTCACCAGCAAGGGGAGCCCGGAGCCGCTGCCTGAACTTTGAGACTGATAAATTAGGTCTTTGAGAGACTCTCCAGCAGGAATGAAGACTTCCTGTTCCAGGTCTTTGTGGTAGCGCTGACGCTCACTCTGCCACTTGTACCTGGGACACAAACACAGCAGGTTATTATATATACATACACAATTCTAAAAAAAAATATGAAATCATTCTAATCCTAACTCCAGAGATTTCTTTACTCCCTACATGTTTAGATATTACTATTTAGATCTATTAGAATACTCCCAAAATGTAGTGTGTCCCAACAGTAATGGGAACACTAAACAAAAAACAAAAGTGTGGTACAAATATGCATGTAAAAATAAATAAATAACTAAATAAATAAAATAAAAACATACACTTAACTGGACTTTGAAGGTTGTACAGTTGTCAACATTTGGGTATATTTTGGGTCATAATTGATTTATCTTTCTAAAAATATGTGTGTGGAAATAATGTTAAGGAAACACTGACATACACTGTGTAATGTATAATTTATATGGTCTGAATGTATTGTCCTCCCTTGAAAACAAAGCTATAACACTATTGTAGAGATAAACTACAGCAGAAGGTTATATTATATATATATATATATACATACACACATAAAAAGTTAGCTTTTATTTCCATTATTTACACTTTAAAAATAACAGAAAAGAAAAAAATGGTGTCTGCAAAAGTTGGGGCACCCTGCAGAGTTAATACCTTGTACTGCCCCCTTTGACAAGTATCACGGCTTGTAAACGCTTTTTGTAGCTAGCCAAGATTCTTTCAATTCTTGTTTAAGGTATCTTTGCCCATTCTTCCTTACAAAAGTCTTCCAGTTCTTTGAGATTTCTGGGCAGTCTGTCACGCACTGCTCTTTTAAGGTCTATCCATAGATTTTCAATTATGTTGAGGTCAGGAGATTGTGAAGGACATGCCAAAACCTTTAGTTTATGCCTCTTGATGTAATCCACCGTAGATTTTGAGGTCTGTTAAGAATCATTATCCATTTGTAGAAGCCATCCTCTCTTTAACTTCAGCCTTTTCACAGATGGCATCAAGTTAGCATTCAAAATTTGCTGAAATTTTATAGAATGCATTTTTCCTTCTACTCGTGAAATGTTTCCTGTGCCACTGGCTGCAATAACACCCCAAAACATGATCGATCCACCCCCATGCTTAACAGTTGGACAGAGGTTCTTTTCATTAAATTCTGTGCCCTTTCTTCTCCAAACATACTTTTGCTCATTCCGGCCAAAAAGTTCTATTTTAACCTCATCGATCCACAGAACTTGTTTCCAAAATGCATCAGGTTTGTCTATATGTTCATTTGCAAACTTCAAACGCTGATTTTTGTGTTGAGGACTTAGAAGAGGTTTTCTTCTGATGACTCTTCCATAAAGTCCATATTTGTACAAGTATCTCTTTATGGTGGAATAGTGTACCACAACGCCAGTGTCTGCCAAATCTTTCTGGAGGGATCGTGCAGTCAAACGTGGGTTTTGACTTACTTTTCTCACAATCCTGCGAGCCGTTCTGTTTGATATTTTTCTTGCTCTTCCAGATCTTGCTTTAACTTCCACTGTTCCTGATGACTGCCATTTATTAATTACATTACAAACAGAAGATATTGACATCTGAAACCGCTTTGCTATCTTTTTATAGCCTTCTCCTGCTTTGTGAGCGTCAACTATTTTCAGTTTCAGTTTTCTAGACAACTGCTTAGAAGAACCCATGGTGCTGATTGTTGGGGCAAGGTCAGATGAGTCTGGGCATTTAAAACCTTTGAGATTGACATCTCGTGGTCTATTCAGACGATGATTGAGAACAACCCATGACACTGTCAGGTCTTAGCTTGCCAAAGGGGGCAGTACAAAGTATTAACTCTACAGTGTGCCCAAACTTTTGCTTTTTTGTTTTCTGTTATTTTGAAAGTGTAAATGATGGAAATAAAATCTAACTTTTTTTGACTTATTATAAGGATGTCTAATCTGTCATTTGATGCCTTTTGAAGATTTTTCCATCTTTTCTTGGCGTCTTTTAAGAGCTGCAACTAACAATTATTTTTCTGTTGACTAATCTAACAATAATGTTTATGTTTAGTCGACTAATCTAATGATTATTTAATTTTTATTCTTTTCATTAATCTAGTGTTTTTTTATAAACTGTATTAAAAAACACTAGATTAATAAATGTGATGTATTTTAAAGAGGGTAGTAAATATGCATATTTTAAATAAACTGAATTTGATTATTACAATGTTTATTGTGATTACTTTGATTAGAATTTTAATTGTATTTTATAGAGTGAATTTGTCATTTTATTATAAAATAAAAAGAAAGCATTTAAAACTCTTTTTAACTAAGAAGATAATCTGTTATTAATCACATACTTATGATTATGTTTTTTATTTAATTGGTTTGTCCCAAAAGTAAACAAAATGCATCTAATTTGCAAACCATGGCATTATATATTGGCAGTTATGTTATTTACAGTACATACAGACTAATAAAGATATAATAGTTATATTTTCTTTTTTCTGTCTTTTTCTGAAATTAAATTACAGTATCTTTTAAAGCAAAATTAGTAAACTACAACTTCTAATATACCATCACTATAGTAAAATAGATCTGAGAATATACACATGGACTGTAGGTGTTTGGTTGCAGTAGCTTTATTGTTTCTTATCCAAATGGCATAGTTAGTAGTTTTTTAGAGTGTGGGACCTCTCATAAGGCACAGCACACAGCCATCACTTTCATTACGATCGCTGCTTTGATTAGCGCATTTGCGCTGACTATGTTTACCCCTGCCTCTCCCTCCTCTACTGTGTAAAGTGTCAGGATGAACAACACGTATTTGTCCCACACGGCTGTCACGGGAAGCTGCATTATTCCCAACCTCCCTGTCACTACCGCGGCCACGGCGAGTACACGCGTCCCGGCTCCTGTCACCTGCGCTAAAGGTAAAGTAGCAGGTGCTACGCGCACACGGCTTTCCTTCCTAACCTTGTTGTCACTACCGCGGCCAGAGCGACTAGTTTCCTCCCGTTTCTTTCACTGATTTTGGGCAAAGAGTGTGAAAAACGGAGTGTGCTTTATGCACAGAGAGAGGCACGAGCAGCGGCGCCGCTGTCCAAGTTACACATGCACTCTCACTTTCACTCGGCTGAAAAGACTCTAAAGGTAGATGTTCTCCATCAGAATCAGAGTCAGCCATTACTAATGCCAAAGCTTCATTACAGGTGTTTTTTATTTGTCATTGTAGAGAATGAAGCTTCTACTGCGCAGGTCCTGACACGCCCACTGATGCATTTTACGCACGTCATTGTATTTTTAGTCGACGAGTCTTTGCAGCACTAATATATTTATTCAATACAACCTTCTGCTAAAGGTGAGACTCAGAAGATGATGTACCTGTAGTAACAGACCACAGTGACACAGATGAGAGTGCAGCAGCAGACGGTCATGGAGATGAGGAAGGCCAGCCAGTGAGAGTTTCCTTCTGTTTCAAACAACACAACATATACATGTTACATATACCAATATACATACAAGTACTTTCTTCATGGCTTTGTAGTAGGTATAATCTGGATTTGGTCTTGGTACAGTCCACAATTTTAAGGGTGCTCAGTTCAGGATCTTTGAGTCCAACCACCGATCAATGAAAAAAAATATTGTTTGATTACCAATCACAAAAGCAAGTTGCCCTGGCCTTGCCTTTACACAGTATTCCATCAGTAAAAATACAGGCAACCATCCAATATGCATTTTTAACCCCATGTGGAATATTAGGCTACTAAGCCTGTGTATGTCATTTAAGTTGCTATGTCATGTCTAGTCCAGTAGAGTGTGCTATAATACTGCAATTTATTAGAGCAAGGCACGCATGTCTCTGGTCATGTTCAGTTTCAAATCGCTCTTTGTGTACATATTGAGCACAATGACTATAAATATGGACAACTTCTGCCAATTGGCCCCCTATTCACCAATATTTTCGTCACCAACAGGGCAATAAAATGGCGGTTACATTCAGGCTTTTTTTTTTTTTTTTTAGCGGCGCCCTTTCTTAAGGACCTTTTTAAGGAGTTCCATGAGAAAGGCTTGATCGAGCAGAGAGAACCAACACTAAGAATCAACAGTGAGGAACAGGAGTTAAAGCTTGTTGAGAAATTTCTTGTAAAGAAACCCCAATGAGTGTACAACTTGTTCACGTTCAGCTTGCAGCTAACGACTGATGTTTGTGATGAAAAATGGGATTTTATCTTGCTTTACAGTTCAGATACCTTTCAAAAACAACCAATTGGGAGTTATATGAATGTTGTCTAATGTTTCAAATGTTTTTCGTGCGTTTTGTATCATTGCAATTGCACAAAGTGACACAAATTATAAGCGCTAGCCGCTAATGCTAATCGCTATGTGGTTGGTGTATTTTCTAAAGGCCAGGATTAGCACTACATTTACATTTATTCATTTAGCAGACGCTTTTATCCAAAGCGACTTACATGAAGCTTCCATTCTACATTTTTGGTTAACGCTTTAATTTAGAGCGACATACAGTACATTAGGGTTCCATTCTCCAGTGTTACAGCTGGAACACCACTGGAGGCAAGGTAGGTTAATTGTTTTGCCCAAGGACACAACGTTGACGGTTGCACTGGAAATCCTTTTGTTTTGATACGGACCTTGTTATTTTGTGGTTGAAAGCCATAATTATTATTGTTTTCATTATAAAATGTACTAAAAGGTTGAAAAGGAAATTATTCATTTTGAGTTTCTGTATATGATTATGCTACCCTATTATCTGTAAGTAAGTATCTGTAAGTATCTGTATGTGATCATGTTACCCAATTCATGTTGTATGTTAAAAATTCATTGAATTGTTTCATCATGTGTGTATTGCCAAAAACCTTTTAATATGGTAATTCATCATGACTCTAAGCTGACAAAGCTAAAAAACCACAGTGGTAAAAGTGTAAATTCATTGTTAAAATGAAATTATCCTTTGGATACCATTGGATGTTATAATGCTCTAAATGAGGGTAAAAGAAAATTTATATATATGAGGTCTTATACTGATAAGAGTTAAAACAGAATAATTTACTTTCTGCGCTGATTGTGTAGATTATTATTATTATATTATTTTTTTATTGTGTTCTTCAATTCTGTGATGGCAAGCCCAGCCCATGGGGAATGCGAGCGGTACCAACGGTGTGGTCAGCCGGAGCATCCAATCAGTTAGCCATGACCAGCTGAACATTATCCTATGGATAATACACTACCTGGTTAGCAACAGTACTGTACTTCAGTCATAGAAAAGAGCTCTTTTTTGTTTTGTTTTATTGTATTTTGTTTACATACACTGGAACATGTGTGTGTTGTAACATATGGTGAAGTAAAAAAACACTAGTTGTTCATTCTTTCAGTAATCCATTGTAACTATTCAAACCCATTTACTCCCATCACAAACCTAGTAGATGTCTAGTGCCGGAACTAATACTGGTCTATAAGGGTACTATACAAACCTTGGCGAGCCAGCCAGGAGGAGGATTATAGGGACCTAAACCAAACTTGTATAACACAGTATCAACTTTTATCACTTTACCTGTGAATAGAGGTATTTTTTGCTATTGAATGTTGAAAATGGAAGCCATTCATTCACAAAATGTACCTAATTCTGTCTTCGTCAAACCAATAACTGGTACTGAGGTTGACAACAAAATCATTGAGTATTTACCACAGTTTGGTCCTACTGAACAGGTTATTAAAATAACAAGTCAAGTGCCACAATTTAAAGACTCCACCATAGTGGAGTTTAAATCTGGTGAAACCATTCAGTTTTTATAGGATAGTTTGCCCTGTAACATACACAAGCAATAATTCTGCTATTGTTTATAACATTCAGTTTTTATCTGAGCTGTATGCTACTGATAGAGGCTCAAGCATCACTAACGCTCCAAGGTGTTGGTAGACCAGTTGGTGTTGATTTTGCTTGATGAGCTGGCACGTATCCAGAAGTCTGCCACAAACCCTAACGTTATTGATTTGTCTGTTACATGCCAAAAATCACAGCCCTCTGGTGAGGTGGTTTTAGCTGAGCATAGCATCAATAAAGGTCAACCATCATTTTCAAAGTTTAACGGTAACTCACCTGAACATGGCTCTTCTCTGTCTGTTGTGAGTGCAGAAGCAGCTCCTTCGCCTAAGAAACAAACTGTCTATTTTAATGACGAACAGCTCACTACTCTTGAAATACAAAAAGTAGTGGTCGAACATTTCATTAAGAACAGACTTACCGTCACATAGTCATGTTAAACTATGAGTCTTCTCAGGGAAAATGCCATGCCCCTATCCTAAGTCTGATCACGATACATGGCGCAGCAACATTGACTTTGTACTCTCTGACCAAAATGTATCTACCCAACACAAAGTTCGGAAAATTATCGAAAGCCAAACATTGTGAAGCACTTGGGTACAAATGCAACTCCCTTCGACTGCCTCAGCAAATGACACAGATGATGATGGGGACGAATTGCAAAGTTTCATACCCCATGTTGAAAAGTCTTGTGAAAACTTACAACGCTAACAAATAACCCTGAACAAAGTTATCAAAAGAGGTGACATAGTTTCCGGTGACACTGACCGGCAACTGCTTAAGCAATTTTGTAGGAGAATATAAGTAACAGTATCACTACAAGCTTGCAGCTTGAGCAGAAGGAGAACAGACCATCCTTGTTCTCTGAGTTACTTCTCATGCTTCCTGTGAAAGACGACAGGCAAACAGCTAAGTCAAGCAGAATGAAAAGACATTTTGGCAATTTCAAGAATAAAGCTCAGACAAACTCACTCAGTGTAGAAGAAGCAACTCAATGCAATCTATGGCCTGCTGATGAGACAAGTCCAACAACTGTCAATGAAAAGTCATTTACAACTAACAATACACAGAAACTAATGAAACAACTTGCTAAGTTCCAAGCCCAAATGGCTTCCCTGAAGAACACAAAATGTATTTAAACTGATGTCAGTTTCTGTTGAGGGGCAGACAGGGACTAAACCCACTCAAAAACGTCCCAATAGCAAATCAGAACAACAAAAGCACATATTAAAATGCACTATTCACCCTATTGGGAACATCCTATTCACCCTATTGGGTGAATAGGATGTTCTGACATCCTATTCACCCAATCTCAGGTTCAGATGTTGAGGCCGCTAGTGTTCAGAACGTCCCATATTTGGGCAATGTAGAACTAAGCCTAAAGTTCCCCAAAGACTTTGTTGAAACTAAGCCTGAATTCTCTACTTTAGCCTTAGTGGTACCAGATGTACATTCAAGTTTTGATCTGCCAGTCCTTATTGGTACTCATGTCTTTGATGTAGTCTATGATGAATATTGTGATGGAACAAACCCACACAAACTGTCTCCAGTCTATGGTTATATAAAAATTCTCTTCACACGCAAACACAAAAAAATAAAAAAATAAAAATATGAGGGCTAAAGTGCAGGATGTTATTCCTGCTTAGGCAAGAGCGCTCCTAGAGGGCTATGTCAAGGCAAACGGCACTGGAGCAAGTGCAATCATCAAAACACCATCTACTTCAACCCTACCTGGGGGAATATTTGCAGATAACCGTCTGCTCAACTTACCTGAGCAGCATCCGCAGAGGTTACTTGTCTGGGTTAGAAATGAGACCGAGCATGAAATAACGCTTCCATGTAACTGTGTCATTGCAGAACTTCACACACCAGCCCACATTTACGACCTCTTACCTGTTCCAAATGGCGAGGGAGATGACTTAGATTTTGGGCATGCAATCAAAGTCAAACACCATATAAACTTGCACGACAACACGCCGTTTAAACAAAGATTGCAACCCATCCACCTCAATGACTCTAAGGAAGTGAGACGCCACCTGCAGACACTCCTGGATGTAGGAATAATACGTGAATTGGAGTCTCCTTACTCCTCCCCAATAGTTGCTGTGCGTAAAAAGAATGGCGAAGTGCGCCTCTGCATTATCGCAAGCTTAATACCTTGACAATACGTGATGCATACGCACATCACAACCTTGAAGAGTCTTTTTCCGCTTTCTCAGTCTCAAAATGTTTTTTGGTAATAGACCTTAAGGAAGGCTATTACCGGATTGCAATGGAGAAGCAAGACAAGCCAAAAAATGCCTTTGCCCATTAGGATTCTACGAGTTTAATCGTATGCCATGACACTCATGACACTCTCAGTGATGACTATGCATCTCTCAAAGAGAGAGAGAAGTTATAACAGTTTGCTTCTCACCATTTAGAACCAAGAAGTTCTTTCAGCTGATACAGTTGATGTTTTGTGTCACCGTCATTTATTAGATCCAAAAAAAAACTACTTAAAGTCTGTCACCTTAGTCGAGTCCCTTGCCATTATTGCAGATGCAGTCCTTGATGCTTATGCAAATGAAGCAGTGTTCGGTTGTACTACCTTGCCTGCTTACACAGTGGACGAACTCCAACAATATCAGCAATCTGTTAGAAGCTGGTAAGGAACACATTGTCGAGTCTCCCAATCTTAATCTCATGGAATAGAAAAGGCTAACTCTAAATGAGTGGTCTCCTGAACGGCTGTTAAGTGATCAATGGCGAGATTTAGAATATCAGCTCATTAAAGAACTATCTATTGGCGTGAATATGTTAAACCCCTAGCCTATTTCTACAACTGTACAAAAAATTAAGTGACCGGGTACAGTCGCTACGAGTTAATATTTAGGCGCCAGCCCAGGCTCCAAAATCCCACTCTCAATGTGTGAAAAACCTTTAAAGAACGCCTTGAGGAAAGTTATCAAATTGCCACAAAAAACTCACAGAAGGTTACAGATTTAAACAAGCGTTGCTTTGACAAAACAGTGAGGTAATCAACTCTAGAGGCCAGTGACAAAGTCCTAGTTAGGAATCTGCATCTGCGAAACAAACATAAGCTAGCAGACAAATGGGAGCCGACAATATACAAAGTTCTCACAAAAGTGTCCGACTTACTTGGACTGGACACTGTGCAGCCTATTAATGGCGAAGGCCCCACTCGAACTCCCTTGTAGTGACTTAACTGAGGAAGAGGAAACTGAACAACCTGAATTTAAAGACGGTCGACCAAGAACCAGACACAGTCTCCCTCAACCCCATGAGCAATAATTACAGTCTGATGATGAGCCTTGTTGTTTAGTTCTTGTCACCCATGAGCAAAGGTTCACTCAGGTGTGTGAAATCCCAAAGCAAACAGTTCTAAGTCCCACAATTTCCCAGATTCAGCCTTCTCAAGGTGAACCTCAAATGAGTAATTCTCCTGACTTACCTGCAGACTTTGTTGAGCCAATTCCTGAATGTGTAACAAAAAGCCCTGTAAACCAACAGTAGAAGGAAATCTAACTAGAGGAAATGGAAACTTACCTGATATGACAACTGAAAATGAAAACTTACCTGATGCAACTCACGGCAATGTACATCTACCGTATGTAGCGAATGAGGATTTTCCAAAAAACACTGAATCAAAGAATGTTCTTACCTGCAAGACTCCTGTGGAAGAAAATTTAAGTGAAAATGTCCCAGATCAAGACATAAGTAACTCTGCTCCAAGGTCAGAGAGGTCACGCTGACCACCTGACCTTTTTCCTTATCTTCAGTTGGGTAAACCCTTAATCAACTTTGCCCAGAATTTCCTTGACAGCTTTGATAAAGCATATGATGCTTTTTGGTGACACCGTCAGTAGCCCAAGTCACAAGCTCGAGCATGAAAGGACTCCATGCAAAGTCAAGGGGTGGGGGGTTTAATTTGGAATATTTAAATATCATTTAAGTTGCTATGTCATGTGTTTTCCAGTAGAGTGCGCTGTAATACTGCAATTTATTAGATCATGGCACCTGTGTCTCTGGTCACGTTCACTTTCACATTGCTCCTCATGTGCATGTAAGTGTACAACTTGTTCAAGTTCAGCTTGCAGCTAACAAGTGATGTATGTGGAAAAAAAAATGTATTTTACCTAGCCGCTAATGCTAATCGCTAGTGTGGTTGGGGTATTTTTCTAAGGACAGGATTAGCACTACTATGAGAAGCACGTGCTAGTTGCACTGGAAATCATTTTGTTTTGATACAGACACTGTTATTTTGTGGTAAAATGCCATAATAAGCTTCTTTTTGTTATAAAGGATACATATGGCATACATTCAGGTATAATTAATTTCAATGTTGTAGTAAACATTTGTGTATAACTTTTTATTTTCTTACTATTCGAAATCTGACACACAGTAAATGACACTTTGAGCTACCCTCATATCATATAGTTTGTAGTGTCGAGAAGCCTATTTATGTGGGACCAAAGAGTGAAAGTGTTTTGCGTTTTGCGTAAATTGGTTGACCCCGCTGATTGCCATCATTCACCAAAGCAATCAGAGCACCCTTACGCAATTTGTCCAGATTTCGTAGAGGGTTAGACCTGGTTTATACATGCTTTAAGATCTGGTTTAGTAACTGTTGAGATTTGGTTAAATCCTAGTTTAAATCTAGTTAAGTTTAAGTTTAGCCATTGTCTAGACCAGGTTAAGGCTAACTTTAGTCCTAATTTTGTTTTAATTAAACCCACACTTAGTCCTGGTTTAGTATCATTGTAGATTTGGTCTTATCTCAGTAAAGTCCATCTTTGCTCCCAGTACTAGTAGAAGGTATGGCCTGTGTTCAGTCTGGTGGTACCTGAGGGGGGCAGCGGGGGCAGGGTGGGCTGCAAGTCTCTGTTACAAAAGTCTGTATTGCAACACTCGATTGTTCTCCTGGGCTTGGCGTAGAGAGAGTCCTGTCAAAATCAAAATGAAAGGAAATGAGTGGGAACTATAACACCCACAAGTTTTCAGTAAATGTTAAGGTGTGTCTTTGTACCTTGCACTGAAAGTGAGAGCCTTCATATTTCATGCACCCGGAGGTGAGGATGGCGTCTCCATGCTCATCTTCCTCAATGATGGCAAAACACGCACCGTTTGTCCTGAAAACGCATAAGAAAGACACGTCAGCAAACAAAACAACATGTGACTTAGTGTTCAGGGTTAGTGTGGGTGTTTTTTAACTCACATGCAAGTGCTGTTGGAGGCATTGTCCGGACAGTGGCCGGAGCAGTAGCAGCTAAGGAAGCGGGCAGCGTCTTCAGGGGCGATGGTGGAGCCGTCACCTGGCCGCCGAGGCTCAGGTTTCACCCCTGTTCCCTCCAGTACGTGGTCCGGATTTTGACCTGCAGCTGGGCACAGACAGGAACAGATACATTATTTTCTTAGCACCATTTCACTTCATATACATTTTAAAACTAAGCTTTTTTCAGGCTGTATACTTACTATGAAAGGAGGGAAAAAAGTTAACTTTTCATGAAGCACCCTATAAATATCCTAGTAAGGTCAATTTGTGTTAACGTGACACAGATTTGTAATTTGCATGCCCCCCAAACTCACAGTTACATTGTGGAGTATCTGTCAAACTGACTATTGAGGTTGCATTTGTAATTAGAGCACAGATGTTGTTTATTTTAGAATGCCTTTAAAACACAAGTAGATACCAGAAAACATTCAGGACCATTTTGAAAACCTGTCCTGCCCTGCTTCTAAACCCTATTTATATATATAAAAAAAAAAAAGAGCATCATGTCCACACTTCACAATTGACCATAAAGCAAAAAATATTTGCAGTGATTTTTAAGTTTCAGTTCTGGTTGTATCCCTTCAACAAAGCAGAGAGCGAAGGTGAACCATTCCTCCTCTATCAGCAGGACAACAGTGTGTGTGGACACAAGCAGGAGGATGGCGCTCCATATAAGGGCCTTGGGCTATTTATACTGACAGGACTGACTACACTGCACCGACGGCTCTAGTCTGGAGCTAATATCATAGGTACTTTTAAAAAGGTAGAAGCGCTATAATGGGCTAGTCTAGTATTGGCTAGTTTCTCTTTGCGTCTCTTTAAACTCCTTTTGCTAAGGCCACAGTACAAACACTAAGGTGTGGGGACGTGCGTGTTGTCATGTCTGGACTTGAACTACCTGCACACCTACACTTTAGGCCTGCCTGGTCTCTATAGTAACAGCCTGTCTGCGGCCTCCCCCCCTTTTAAGTCTATGACTCCAAAACCACAAGATTCCTCTCTCAGAGACAGAAACAAGGCCTTCTAATGACTCATGTTTAACAGTGAACTGGAATTGTATTGATAATCGCTGATGATCTGGAGACATTCATGTTCCACAGCTGGACAGTTGCTTTTGAAACTGGAATTTAGGGCACAAGAATTTAGGAACAACACCAAAATTACCTTTTCAGTTTCTTATATACAGTATGGTTGTGTATGACAATTTTCTCAAATTTTAAAAAATCTGAAGATAGATAGCTTGATTATTGTCAGAGAGGCCAATAGGCGCTATATCTATATATATATATATATATATATATATATATATATATATATATATATATATATATATATATATATATATATATATATATATATATATATATATACACACACACACACACACACACATATACATATATATAATCTTATCACAAAAAATATTATTATTATTATTATTATTAGCTCTAGGCTTTGGCAAAACTCAAAGATAACAATTTCAACATACAATGTCAGAACAATGTTTAAAGCCTCAACGAGGTGTTTAAAAGCAGTGTTGGTGAAATACAATCAGTGGACAACTTTAAATGGTAAAAGGTGAGCATTTATATAGCGCTTTTCTTTTGGCACCCAAAACTTTAAACTGTATAGAGTCTTAGTTCTAGTAGTTCTAGTTCAGATGGTTACTCTTCAATTGTTATAGCTCAGGGAATGTGGAATGTACTAATACTTTTTTAAATAGCGGTATTGTGCACAGTATTGATCTGAATAGTATCATCTTTATACAGCAACTGTATTAAATGTGTGAACGTGTATATTGTACATTTGAGTATGTTTCAGTACTGCACCAAAGACAATTTTTAATTAGTAAATATAATTTGCTTTGCTTTGCTCTTAATGGGATTTACTTTAGGTCACTAAAGGTGAAAACAGTGAGGTGTTTTATTTGTTCTAAAATCAGTGTATAAAATTTACTCTTTGTTTTATGCTATTGTGTTTATGTTTAGTGTTGCATATAGAGTTTTTGGTCAAAGCTTCGGAAGGCTAAAACTTTGATTTTGTTAAGATTAACAGGAATTATAGGGATAGAAACCAGTAAATCTTAGGGATCGGTATTATAATCTTAATGTCTACAGAACAGTTGTCCCGTTCTTCCGGCAGCTTGTGATTGGCTGAGGAGTAGTGAGACAACGTAAGGAGGTGGGTGGAGACAAAGGGTGTGTTGAAGCAGCAAATGGCTGCCATTTCACCGTGTGTGTGTGTTTGAGTCCACATGTGTGTTTAATTGTGCCGGCAGTCAGAGTGGAGACTGAGGTCTGGCAGAGAGCACTCTGGGTAATCAGGCTCACCATGTGCTCTTAAAGTCACAGTGCTGTTTATTTCCATCATACAGCAGCATTGTGATGAAGTGATGTGTGCCAGATGACCTTCAGCAGTTGGCTCTACACAGCTGTACTTTTACATGAAAATAACTCAACTCAATAAAAGAAAAAAATAATAATCATGTTAAAAAAGAGAATTTAAGTTTCTTCATTGGTTGCTGGAATAAAGGTGGGAAATACAAGAAAGAAAAATGCTTTTGAAAAAGAGTAATGGCACTGAACAAAGAAAAATTTAGACTATAAAGAATGAATATAGCTCAAATCAAGATTTTTTTCCTGAGATGCACAAAAATCTGTAAAACGTGGAAAAGAAGCAGTGAAGTTCAAATGGCACCTGAAGTTTTCTACTGCAAAGGCTGACTAAGAACCACACTGAGGTGATTCCACCCTTCTGAAAAACCCTGCACAGTTAAACAAACACACACTAAAAGCTATGTCACTTGAACTCTGACACCCAAAATCCATCAATAAGTTTGGAATTATATGATTTATCTGCTTAAAAATCAAACTATTTCACCTATTGGTTAGGCTATTTGCATAAAATACATTTGCTTAGTTTTCTTACCTTACAAGTCAGTTTTACTCCAACTTTTCACATTGCTTCAAGTTCTCACTTTGCCTTGTTTGCCTTTCCCTTTACGAGTAAGGACTTTAAACTAGGGCCGCTCCAGACAGCACACTTCTTTGACAATTTCCTCCCCAAATTGTTTACCTTGGTGTGCCTATGTTACTGTGGTGACCGTGGGCATCCCAAAGCTTTACGGTGCAGTGATTAACAACCTCATGCTCATAAAGAAACAAACAAGAGGCCTGTAAACTTGTCTTTTTTTCTTTACCATTTTAAGCCTTTAATCTGAATGTGCTAATAAAAGAATTACATATAAGATTGAATGTCCGAATGATAAATGTGTTTTATTTGGTGCATGAAATGAACACACAGGGGACAGAGGCAAAATCTGCTTCAAAGGGCGATCATGTCTCTAGAGGGAATGAGGGATATTTCCGGAGAACAATGGATGTTTGGAACATTTAGCACAGCCGGCAGCTCATTCAGTGCCATACAGGAAATGGTTAATGTGCAAAGAGGAAGTGAGAGCGGCAACAATCACTTCAACAGCTTCCTGCGGTGAAGTAGTGAGCTTAATAGAGGGCCAGAGCGAGGGCTAATGCAACGACTGAGGAGTGATATTTCCAATTTTTCAGTTAACATAAATGTTTATGTTAGCCCTCAAAATCCCAACATTTTGTATCTTTATACAAATTCAAAAGGTTCTCACAAAAATATATATCATTAATGGCTATTCATTTTCATATTCAATACTTATTTGTTTATTATATAGGGTTTATGTGTTTTACTCAAGCCTTTCTCATGGAACCCCTTAAAAAAGTCCTCGAATAAGGGCGGCACCATACAGCCATATACCGCTGTCCACCAGAGGGCAGGCTCCAAAAGCAGAAATATAAAGAGAAACCCAATGGCAACTTTACAAGTGTAAAAATAATGTTTACAGCCTGGCACAAAAGATGACTCCGGTCTCTAAAGCTACGTTTTTACTACATGACAACTCTGGGGGTGGGGGGTTTGATTAATACGTCTATTTATGCTATCGGAAAACTATTGTTTTACTATGCAGTAAAAGCCAAAAAACACGGATGTAACCACCATTTTGCTTGCCCTGTGGTAACGACAATATCGGTGAATAGGGGAGCAATGGGCGGAAAACGTCCATATTTATACAGTCATTGGTTTTACTACAGGGTTTACTAGAGCAACCTCAAAGAGTCAATGCTTAGTTAAGATGTTCATCTTCATATGACGTTGTATTGGTAGTCAGTCGAGTTATAAACAAAAGATGCACAAAAGTTTGTTAAAAGAAGTTAAAAGACAAATAAATAAAATTTCAATTTTTTTGTGTGTTTTTCAGTCATTGTGGAAACACTGCATATGTGTTGTTATGGTCCAAGTCTTATTCTATTGCATTAAGGCCTAATCCCAATTCTCTAACATGACCCTACCCTTTACCCCACCCCTTGGCCCAACTAAGAAAGGGGTAGGGCTATGAAATGACGCACCAGTAGACACATGGACGGATAATAAGACCTATAATAATATATGATCAATGAAATATATATATCATATATATATATATATCATATATAACAATACATATTTAAGTTTTATAATATAATCTTGTATACAGTAGTTTATAATATATATTAAAAAATATGACATACTATTATGATATGGTCTAAGACTATATGTGTATGAAACGTTAAAATTTTAAGATCATTGATCATTATCAGCGGCTGTTTTCACAGTTTCTTGTCATAGACATATCAATTAATATGTTATGCATTTAGGCAAACAAAAAGTTAAAACACTCCAAGCTAACGTTAGCAAACAGTAATTTTTAAGAAACTTGAGATTTAAGATAAAATTTACATAAAACAGTTTTTGCTAAAAATTTGTTAGTTTGCACCAGTCACAGTTTGTGACGATGAACGTACTGCATGATTGAAATACACTTTACCCCTAATTTCAAGTGTGGGTCCCGCAAATCTACATTTGGAGAAATGTACAATCTCTACCCCTCACGCCTGAATGTGCAGAACAAGAGCTAAGGGGTAGAATTGAGATTGGGCCTAAAGCTCACCAATAAAAATGTCTGTTAACTAGAAGAATTACCCTTCCAATTGGTGTCTGGGTTGTTTTGCTGAAGTTCTAGGGCTGAGAGCAGGAAACACGTTTGATAAGATAGAGCGGCTCCCCTTTTCTTTCCACTGTGTGAATACAATATCAGAGCTGGAGTTTGACTAAATCACATTCAGTGACACCCCACATGACACCACCCAGTCCTTATCAGCTTCTCTGGGTGTTTGTAGGTCACTGTAGGTCGCAAGGTGACCTTTCTCATGTTCAGACTCAGAGCCACAGTGGTGTCTACATAAGTAGAACCCAGTTTAAACCAATGAAAAACACTATACAATCGTACATCAATCACACAAAAACAGGCTTATTCTAAGTCCTATATTTGGCAATATACATTTCTTATAAAAATCTACAATGTTGCTGTTTTCCAAATGGTAAAACTATACCATCAGCTGTTTCTGGTTTCAAAGAAGGAAGGCAAAAATAGAAACAGGCCGTTTTTGAATTGTATGATACAATTCCTCTGCTTTCCCAGGTTTCTGACATCACACACATTCTATTTGTTTGGCAAGCCATCCACATTCATGGAAAAAGATCAGGATTCCATTCCAGTAATTTGCACTCTGTCAACATCCTGTTGGAACAATTCTAACTTTTTATTTCAAATTGGGCAGGCGTTATGCAATGTTTTGCATCTGTGAATGGTTTCAGATCTATTCAAATGTGTCCAGAGGTAGTTTATTTTGTGTCCACTCGTACTGCCTCTCGGAAATCCAGCTCCAATCCACAAGGACCAGACTAATTGTTTAGCCAAAAAAAAAAAAAAAAAGTATGGCTAACAAGGCTAATGATAAAGGCAACACACATGTAATTGCTGTATTTTTGTGACACTTAAAACTTCAAACATTTGTCCACAAAAGAGAACAAGTGATTGTTTCTGGGAAAGCTTGTCCTATTTTTACTTAAAGTAAAGGTACCTTTTGACTGTCTGTAACAGAAACCTAAATCAGTGGTGTAACAAAGGGCAGCAGATAAAGATCTGTGTGGGGGAGGAGTTGAATGCTAATGTCATTGTTATCTGACCAAATACAAAGTGAAGAGTTAATGAGTAACTATTTAACAACCATCCAGCTGGAATAACAAACAAATGCTTACCATCAGCTCTGAGAGTCAGCAGGAGGGAGGCACCAATCACAGCTAAACACAAGGACAGACCGGCCATTCTGCAGTAGAACGGGCCAAGCTAAGAGCTGAGAAGACTCTGGGAGGAGCTGCTCCACTCTAGTCCACAGGAGGAGTGAAGGAGATACAGTAGATGGCTTGAGAAGGTGGCAGTGTGAACGATGGGCAGGTTGATACACTTTAAGAGTGGGGCTTGGTACCAGAGTATTATCACAATATCAGGTCTTCCTTTGTCTCACACACTCGTTGGGTCCAAAACCCTGAAAAAGAAAAACACATAATTAGAAGCATAATTCTTGAGTATCAGATCTTTTAACAGGATCAGAGCCAAACACACAGTCATTAGGACAATGTAGGTTTAGTTCGGTTCAGTGTCAGCGCTCCTACATTTTGGTACACAGTAACCCTTTGACCAATGTGGGCCCAGTACTGGCCTGCAGCGGTCCGTCTAACTGCCAGATTATTTGTCCAGGGATGTTCTGCAATTACAGACATTGAGCCTGTGCAGCACTAATAAAGGCATGCCACAATTAGTGGGCGCCGAGAGAGGGTCCAGGGGACAGGAAGACTGAGTGCATGTGTGTGGGGAAGAGAATTAGTGCCAAAGTACTGTCGGTTTCTGTCACTTTTCATTTGGCCAAGGGGGACAAAGGGGTCCGACCTGTAACCTACTTTTCACACATCTCTGACTGAGAAGGCACAGAACAAATTCACACACAAAACACTGCACCGGCCAAACTAGAGAGAGTAATGACCAATGACCATTCCAGGAAGAGGCTCACAACTTACAAACTGTTTTTCAAGATACTGTATTAAATAAGCATATAAGAGTTGCACCACATAAGGGTTAATGTGATTTATTTCTGCTGAACAACAACTGAATTTTGCCATAATTGTTTTTTTCTCTTGCTAGTAATTAAGGTCTATTAAAAATGAACTGAAGTGAGAAGTGACATATTTTGGATTAAATGGATTAGATATCTCTATATTCAAACATGTTCCAGACATTCTATTCTGGTATTTTGTCCCCATTAAATCCAATAAGAAACAATAATTTAAACAATGGTCAACCAGATATTGACTTGCAAGCAGCTAATCTGTATTTTACTCTGCAGTTGTCATATGAATGTTTGTTTACTTGATCTGAATACAGATGTACTGTATAGAACTGTTTAGAGGGTAATACAAGTGGGGCAAATAAAAAGGGAAGGACAAGATATGCTTTTATGTGGAAGAAATACAGTGCACCACCTACATTTGGTGCAAAATAGTCTATATACCACATCTCTCTACTAGATGTGAAGTGTGAGATAAAAATGGTTCTAAAAACTTCAGGTTGGCAATATTATATTACAGTGTTGTACATTTTAAACAAACCAACATGGAAGAATGTTTCATTTCGCGGCACCAAGTTTGTTTGTACTTCTCTGCTCCATTTAGAGTCCCAACGCCATCGCCTTCATCGCTAGCACCAGCAGAGTGAGATAATGCACACAAAGACACATTCACACAGACGGCAGGAAGACAAGACCGGGCAAGTTCAGGAAGGACCGTCTGTCAGGAGGAGCACCTCCAAGACAGGAAGCAGCTTCCCACTTTTTCTGCCGACACACACAGCTTCAACCAAATCACCCGACACATGCGCTTCCCTGTGAAAACACACTTCTGAAGAGACACTGACGGAGGTGGAGACTCTTATCACATTCAGTGGCAGAAAGGAAGTGGGAACCAACATAAAGAGTTAAAACTATTTAGAAATGTTGTGCTGATTGTGTGAGGAGTTTTAAAAAGCCATAACTATTAAGTGATCTGGGTGTCAGTTATCTTTCACTCCTCCTTGGCACAGTCATGCTTGAACTTGTCTTCTATTCTTCAATATGCATCACAGTCAGACAATTACTTTTTCCAGCTGGAGTGCATGGGATCACGTCAGCCAAAAAAGGCAAATGCAAGACCTTAGCTAACCATTACACCTGAATGTTTAAATTAAATAAATAATTATATAGTGGCTCTAAATGCTCTTCCAAGTTAAAATGTTTGATCAGTGCTTATATTGCCCTTGTTTTTGTAATTTTTATTATTACTAGTTCATATTATTATTTATAATGTTTATACATATAATAATTAAAAATATAAACTGGTTTGTGTCTATATATAACTTAAAGTGGTCACTTCTATTTGAATAAATCACTAAAATATGAATGTACACATTTTAATTCACTTTATAATAAGTTACCTCAAAATGAAAAATACGTTTTGCCTGGTCATAGTCTCAAACTGAATTGAAAATAGATAACAACCTTGATGGACCGCCACATTCTAATTAATCCAGCCATTGTCTCAAACTGAACTGAAAGTAGAGATCATTGATGTGTTGTATTTTGCGATGTGTAAATTACACTCATATATTATATCTGTTGCATTGATCTATGGAGTGGAGGTTGACAAGCGAGACAGAGTGATGGTTAGCTGAAAGATTAGCAAAACATTAGTAATGCTGCTAAAGCAGCACACAACCTTAGTTCATACAGAGCTAGAAGAAACCACCCTTTAATGATACAAGTCTTGTTTATGAGGTGCCAACATCCGTTTTTACAGTAATCAAACACAGCATAGCATATTTATATTGTATATTATACTGATAGAAATTACTCTCAGCTAATATGCATAAATCTGTGTAATTAACACCAACATGGAAATGTGATTTGAGCACTGGACAAAATGGGCTTTTGCAGGAAATCTCAAGCTTAACGCTATCATTCTGAGGATAACACTGTTTAAGTTAGTATTTTACTATGCTACTGTTACAAACCCAATTCCCCAAAAGGACAAATTGTGAATAAAACAAAATGAATTGTGAATAAAACAAAATGCAATGATTTGGAAGTTTCAAATTTCAATATTTTTTTTAGAATACAACATAGATCTCTTCTTTTTACAACAGACTGCAAACGTCTGGGGACTGACATGTTGCTCAAGTTTAGGAAGGTTGTCCCATTCTAGTCTAATACAGGCTTCTAGTTGCTCAACTGTATTAGGTCTTCTTTGTATCACCTCCTCTTTATAATGCGCCAAATGCACTGCAGGTTGGCCATTTCAGTACCGGATCCTTCTTCTACACAGCCCTGATGTTTTAACTGATGCAGTATGTGTAAGCTGCCCATGCCAAACACACTCATGCAACCCCATACCATCAGAGATGCAGGCTTCTGAACTGAGCTCATAACAACTTGGATTGTCCTTGTTCTCTTTAGTCTGAATGACATGGTATCCCAGTTTTTCAAAAAGAACTTCAACTTTTGATTCGTCTGACCACAGACCAGTTTTCAACTTTGCCGCAGTTCATTTTAAATGAGCCTTGGCTCCAGAGAAAACACCCGAGCTTCTGGATCATGTTTAGATATGGCTTCTTTTTTTACCTATAGAGATTTAGCTGGCAACGGCAAATGGCACGGTGGATTGTGTTCACTGACAATGTTTTCTGGAAGTATTCCTGAGCCCATGTTGTGATTTCAATTACAGTACATTCCTGAATGTGATGCAGTGCCGTCTAAGGGCCTGAAGATCAAGGGCATCCAGTAAGGTTTTCCGGCCTTGACACTTACGCACATAGATTGTTCCAGATTCTCTGAATCTTTGGATGATATTATGTACTATAGATGATAATAACTTCAAACTCTCTGAGAAACACCTTACTGATATGGCTCTACTACTTTTTGCTGCAGCTTTGGGGGAATGCCCATCTTGACTTCTGACTCCAGCTGTTCCTTATATGTACATTTAAATTTTCTGGCCTCTTTGGAATGTGTAGAGCTCATGAAATCCAAAATGAGCCATAAATATTCTGAACCCAGTTCTTGGTGTAGCCATGTTATTTAGTCATCTTAATAAATTGGTATGTGGAAGCAATTACTCTGGGGTAGAAAAACTATTTAACGTTTGCTTACTTCCTAACATAATTAAGAGGTAATCAGAAGTCACATTAACCAGAAAATGTGTAAAACAAACAAAGATACTATTTTAAGTGTTGATTTTATATATTTTAAATTAAAAAAAACTAAAAAAAAAAAAAGTCTTGAGCTTTAATCGCAACACATTGCAGGTCTGACAGTTTCTTTGCCGTTTTCATTCTTATTTTCCCCATTAGAGCTGCCCCTACAGCTTAGGTGTAATGTTAAAAAAAAAACACTGTTGTAAAAACTCACTGGTGAGCGTCTTCCTGCTAAACCAATTAGTTTCTTTTGAGACCCAAGACTCCAGCGAGACTTTTTGAATCCAAGATACGGCGGGTCGCCTCTTTAACTCTGTCATTTGAACTACTTTTAATCTAGTTTAAAAAAAAAGGTAGCAGTCACAATTGCAGAACAGGCTGATTAAACCGCTTTAATCACATTCCTTAGTGGTGTGTCTTTTTAATCATTTTGAACAGCACTAAGGAGAAATCAGATTTCAGTCTCAGGTTTGTGGTGTAGCTCCTCGGCCTGACTATGTGACATCAGACCCTTGCAGGAGGAACATTCACCGCTGTAGGAATGAAAAGAGGTATTGTTCAATGTCCCACCTGCACAGAATAAACTAGCCTTATAGGGAACCACTGAGCCATAGCTAGCCACCCCAGGGGAAGGAATTTGAGGTCACACCACTCAGGGGTTGCTGGGAAATTTGCTAGGATTGAAACCCAAGCGCTGGGTAAAAACAGGTAGAAGACAGGGCTCCATAAAAGCTTTAATGGACGCTGTCTGCTGCTGGAATAACAACTTTTCATTTGGCTGCAGATGTAGCCAGCTATAAAATCTATTATGAAAATTGATATTTTGATGCCATTGCCAGTAGCAGACAGTAAGTGAAGTCAAAAACATAAACAGAAAGTTTTTATATTTTTTCCTTTGCCTCTATCTTATGAGAATTTGGCGTCTTATTGTATACGCACAATTAAACAGAACGTGAATTAAATAGAAAACTTAGCACTGAAATCTATTCAAATTTGTAAACATGATTCATTTTATAGGTCAGGATTGTAAACCAAACTAGTGCAAAGTATTAATCTTTTAATTTGTCTGGAAGATTCTACTGTTCTGAAATGCTTGTTAAATCTAGTATATATGAGTAATTAACTGAAGTAAGATACCTTCTTGTTCTTAAAAAACTAGGAATGTCCTAATACCACTTCCATAAAGAGTATGAGTACTTGAAATTGAGATTTTGTTGATACCGAATACCAATACAGATTAAAAACCATACAAAGATTTCAAACCCACATTGACTCTTCAGTAAGTTACAGTATAGAGAAATGTATCTAAAAGAGGGTGAACCGAGTACTTTGGTATAAGTCCAAAGAGGTCTTTCCTTAAAGTTTCTTATAAACAGTCCACTGCTTTTGTTATGACATGTTTTTATTGCAGTCATGGACCTGATACTGTTGAGTATCAGGAAAACACAAAATAAAAAGTTATAAAACAACCAGGTAAATAATTTTATCCTAAACATTGTAATAGGTAGATTGATAGCTCCTGAAACAGTTAACTGGAGTTTCTCCTTTGAGATTTAAGGAGGTCAAAATTATTTCAGTCTAGGTGTTGGCCTAGGGGTATTTAATGGACAAGCACTAAAACAGAGCTAAATATTATAGTGAGTTATTATAATATTATAGTGACTTATTATCATAAGTGATGCCAACAACATTAGCTATACTTATGACAAAGCAACAAGCGGCGGTTTCAACATTCAATAATCCAATGTCCTAAGCAAAGATTTGAAGCTGAGCATTCAGGAGAAACATTGCTGAAGTAACAACCAATTACAGAACAAGATTAGATAGAACTGTGAAAAAGGCCCAAGCAAACTTCT